>VXBJ01005510.1:0-91156 GCA_013400055.1 Nycticryphes semicollaris | reverse complement strand
TTTTTTTTTTTTTTTTTTTTTTTTTGTGGTTCGTTTTTTTTCGTCTTGGGTGGAAGAAGCTTTATGGGTGAAATGTAAATGTAGGTGGAAGCAAAAGGGGATGTACCAAAGTCCCCTGGTTTTACTTCCCTAAGGCTTTTAGGCTTATTTTCCCTGAGTCTGAGTTTGCCCATGACTTTTTGAGTACATGTATGATGCTGTTCATATTTTCTGCCTATGACAGCACTTAGCTTAGCTGTAGAAAGTGTAAACTTCTATGCAGTGTTTATCCAGTTAGTAGTCTCTGTTTCTGTGTGTTTTGCTGGATGTGCACCCTCAGTAAGTTTGCAGATGACTCCCAAGTTGGTTGGGAGTGTCGACCCGCTTGAGTGTAGAAAGGCTTTGCAGAGGGATGTGGACAGGCTGGATCGATGGGCCAAGGCCAACGGGATGAGGTTCAATAAGGCCAAGTGCTGGGTCCTGCACTTGGGTCACAACAACCCCATGTAGCGCTACAGGCTTGGGGAAGAGTGGCTGGAGAGCTGCCTGGCAGAAAAGGCCCTGCGGGTGTTGGTCAACCATCAGCTGAACATGAGCCAGCAGTGTGCCCAGGTGGCCAAGAACGCCAACAGCATCCTGGCCTGTATCAGGAACAGCGTGGTGAGTAGTACTCGGGAAGTGATCATTCCCCTTCTGCTCGGCACTGGTGAGGCCCCACCTCGAGTACTGTGTCCGGTTTTGGGCCCCTTACCACAAAAAAAGACATTGAGGTGCTGGAGCGAGTCCAGAGAAAGGCAACAAAGCTGTCGAGGGGTCTGGAGAGTAAGCCTTATGAGGAAAAGCTGAAGGAGCTGGGGTTGTTCAGCCTAGAGAAAAGGAGGCTGAGGGGAGACCTTATGGCTCTCTACAACTACTTGAAAGGTTGTAGAGAGGCGGAGGTTGGTCTCTTCTCCCAAGTGATAGGACAAGAGGAAATGGCCTCAAGTTGCACCAAGGAAGGTTCAGATTGGATATCAGGAAAAATTTTTACACTGAAAGGAATATTAAGCATTGGAAGGGGCTTCCCAGTGAGGTGATTGAGGCACCATCCCTGGAAGTATTCAAAAGATGGGTTGATATAGCGTTTAGTGACTGGGGGAGGGGGGCGGGTTGGTTTGGGGTTTTTTTGTCAGAGTTATGTTAATGGCTGGACTAGATGATCTTAAAAGTTCCTTCCTTTAATTCTATGATTCTGTGTGTGTGTGTTTGTGTGTTTGTTTTTTGAGCAGAGATAGGAGTAAACTCAGATCTGATGATGGATTTGATCTCTCTGTCTGCCTCCCCCAGCAAGTTACCATTCTGTGCCTAGCAGAAGTGAGAGAAGCCTGCTGTGCTGCCCTATATAAACTTTCTTGCAGTGTTCCGAGAGGCTGATTGCTTTCATTGATAGAGCTGTAAGCGAGACAAACCAGCCTGCTTTAAAGCCTCTGTGGCTAATGAATCAGTCAGTAGGTTTTCATCTGTCCTATATAGTTTGCCATCTCAGCTCTCTTCACTACAAAGATCTGAACTTACACCATTAAGTGGCAAACCCTCTTAATATGGTTATTGTTGTTTGATGCTGTAACTGTTGCTTGAAGAAGCCACCAGAAAGAGCCCAGCTGGATAGTCCCTTGCTTCCTATGCTTTTGTGTGTCTATACCTGGTCTCCTGGTGTCTCCTTTCCATTCACATAGATCACAACGCCTGCACACATCTGATCCCCCATAGAGCTGGTGTCCAGGTAAAGTTTCTCTGCTGTACTTTGTCACAGAGCTTGAAACAACAAGGTAAATAAACAACAGCTGTATTGATCAAGGCAGCATGCAAAAGGAGTACAGTGACTTTTTTAAAAGAGCATCTGCTTCCGTTTCACTTGGATAGAGGATCACTAAGTGTAAGGATTTGTCACCTGGAAGAGTCAGGCTGTGTGTCAGTGTGACTGAGGACATGTTTTAGGTTTAGCATTTTTCTGGCTTATTGTCACATGGCATTGTGTAGTGCCTACATAACACAAGGCCAGTCGGAACACCACATGACAAGCTTGACCTGGGTTCTCTGGTATGGGGAGTTTTGCACTAGGAAGACTCACCCTTGAAACAGTCAGCAATCTGAGGAAACAAACAAACAAAAGTTGTTTTCTTTTATCTCATGATGCCTGTTTGCCCCTTCTCCGGCCCTGGTCTCCTGCACAGGATGGGTTTCTCTTATTCTGTTTCTTTTCTTCCTTCCATGCATCTTCAACTAAAAGAAATAAAATAATTATATACATCCTTTTGCTTTCTCTTTTTAGGCAGCTTTTACTCGTGCTATTTCATTGTCAGATTCCTTTCTTGGTTTCCCCCTCTTTTTTTTTTAGTACTTTCTCTTATTTTCTTTTCCTGACACTTTTTCATTCCCCGGACCCTTTGCACACCCACCCCTTGGGTTCTTGGGTCACAAGCCAAAGGTAGAAGATGTAGGAATTATCCCAGGGCTAACCCTGTGTCTCATAAATCTGTACTCAAACTATGACTTGCCTCCAGGGAAAACTTCCAGACTTGATTTAAAAAGTGGTTAGTCATGAAGAGTATCCTGGCCCTCAATAAGTTGTTTCAGTAGCAGGTGATCTTTGCTGAAGTACATGGCTTGTGACCTGAATTATTTTTTTAGTTTCATCCAGAAGGTGATGGCTCTTGTTTATCAAGCTTTAGCTCTAGCAGCTGAGGTTTGATCTGCTGTAAAATTTGTTTCCAAGTTTGTGATCAAGTTTGTAGGTTGTTGGTTGGTTTTTTTTTCTCCTGTTAAACTTGAAACAGCTGTCCTTGTTCCATCTCCTGCTGAAGGCTTGTTTTCTGGTGGTTGAAATTGTTTGTGAAGCTCTTCTATGCACACTTTTCAGTCTGTGAACATAATCCTTGAACTACTGAAGACAGAGCTGGGTATGGATGCATGACAAACAACCCTGTCTCCTATTTGTATCAGCCCCTTGCTATAGCAAGGCCCTGTTTCTTTCCATGCCTCCTGACCACCACACTGCATCTTCAACATATTTGACCTTGTTTCTTCTCCTGCCCCTCCTGTGGTATTTCCTTTAGCTGCTCTGCTTCCCCTCATTCGAGGACAGCCCTAGCTTCTGTTGATGTGCCTATTCTGTCTTCACCATTTCCCCAGGACCTAATTTTTATACCTTTTAGGTAGGGGGACTGACTGGTTTTAAAGCCATTGAGCTAAATACTGGAATACTGTTGGTATGGTTGTATTCTTTATGCCGGCTTTGGAGGAAGCAATAATCCCAAGTACGGAGGCTCACCAGACTCAAGAACGAGCTATGTACATAGTGCCCTCCCCTTGTTTTCAGAAAAAAGCTACCTCTTTGCTTTTCCAGATGCCTGTCAAGGCTTTAGTGGGAAAAGTAGGCCTTTTGGTCACCTGGAAGAAAAATAGTGGGGAAAAAAAACCCCGAACAAGGCTCATACACAAGACTGTATTATTAAAATCTTGATAGACAGAGTGTAATAGTTTTACTTGTAGTATAGCCATAAGGCTGCATCTGGCTTAAGCCTTCTAATTTGTGCCAAGACTTGAAAGAAGTCTTGGAGGCTGTTGATTTCTCAATTCACAAAGGTAGCTCTGGAAGATACATGAGGAGAGTGAGTGCTGCTTTTCCACCCTTCAGTTTGACAGTCCAACTAAGTCTGTTCCAGGGGAAACTGTCGCTTGCCTTGGAATACGTAAACGACCTTTCCAATAACCGCTTGCAAGAACAAAAAAGTCTTTCAGAGCTGGTGTTCAGCGATGCAAAGGAAGATATCTGCTTGTCTCTTATACCTGTTATCACGGAAATCTGGTGAATGAGTCTCCATTTGCCAGCAGGAGAAAGAAGTTACAGTGAACAATAAATAAGAGGCCCACAGGGAGCACCTGAGGCGTCATCTTTCATGCAGACTGAAAGCTCTTTTCTGCTGTACAGAAAAAGAACAAATAAGTAGAACTTTAGTATGCCACTGATGGGACACATGTGAAGCATTAGGAAAAATTAAAAGGTCAGGTTACTTGCAGTTCTTGCTGAAGTTAGATTCTTATCTGTGTGCTGACAGAATTGAGAGCAGGTTTTATTTACTTTTCAAAGAAAGGTGGGGATATGCCAATCTGGCATAGGAATACAAACCCACTTTTGTTCCTCAAACTCTAAAACTGTTCGGTGAAATAGATTATGTTATGTGTAAAGCCCTTGGAGCATATGTACATTCACGATTGTAATTTTTCATTACATGGCTCTTTGCCTTTGCATGACACGTACATCAGTCCTGGAGGTGGGATATTACCAGTCACTGCAGGTGAAAAGACTGTAGTAGTCCTGCAGAAAACTAGTGTTCATTTGAACAAAAATGTGAAATGCAGTTTTGTTTTGTAAGATTTCTCTGTCCCACTAAGGCAGCTTGGAAATAAAGGCCATCAGAGCTTAAGTTGGCTTGTACCTTCTATTATGGGTCTAATGTAACTGATCTGTGACCTGACTGGAGGGGAAGGAGGATGCTGATCAAATTCTTGTATCCGAAAAAAGCCAGTTAGAGAACAGTGCTTATTTATGAAACTTCCTCTTACAGGCAGGAGCACCTGGGAGCTTTATCTTGTGTGATGAGTATTCAGCTTGTGCAGGTTTGTTTGTTTTTTTTTTTTTTAAAGTAGTGGTAAATTTTCATATGAAGTACCAATAATGGATTTCAGATGAGGGCCTGTTCCACATAAATACTCCTATGCAGACGTGTGTTTGCATATAACTTGTCATCAAAATAATCCAGAACATGTCCACCCAATGGCTTTGACCTACCTCTCTTTGAATCAACACATGTGCATAGCAGCTTGGTTTTGCAAGACTAACGAGCTGTGAGCTCTTCACTTACCTTCTCTTTGGTCTCTGTGCTCGAGGATTCACTTTCCAGGTTGTTGTAGGAAGCTTTTCTAAGGATGCCAGGTTTTAGCAAGTGTGAGCTCAAGTACCGGTTCCTGTGATTCTTCTACTCTTTCCATTCCCATTTTTGGGTTTCTGTCAGACAGCTAGGTGGAACCATTGCTTGGTGACATGATCCTGAGAATCACTGAGATATTTAAGCTGCATCGTGTGTGTGATTGTGCAGCCAGGCTGTTCAGCTGCTGTAGCTGCTTAGCTGATAGGAGTGGAGGAAGAAATTGCACCGTTCTTTTTGGATGCCCTCAACTGCAGCAGCCTTTCCTGGACGTGTTTTTGCATATGGAAATGAGCATGGGCTGATCAGGAGAAATAGCTGTACAGGCCAAGGACAGCTGCCAGTGTCACAGCCTCTGCCTGCTGAAGATCAGCTTGGGAGCGCTGGTCCTGGTCCAGGGAAGCTCTGCGTGGGAGCACATGGATGTGATAGTTCCCTTCTGCCTGGTTCTCTGTGCCACCACTGCCCACTGCTTGGGAAATAGAATAGAATCATTCAGGTAGGAAAAGACCCTTGGGATCATCAAGTCCAACCGTCTGCCCTACTCTCCAAAGCCCTCCCCTGTACCATATCGCCTAACACCACATCTAAAGGACTCTTAAATACATTCAGGGATGGGGATTCAACCACCTCCCTGGGCAGCTTATTCCAGTGTCTGACCACTCTTTCTGTGAAAAATTACTGTGTATCACTGCTCCTGATTCATTGCTTCCCAGGACAGTGTCTACATTTGATGTAAAGAGCTGCTTGGCCTTATGCTGAGGGCACTAGTGCAGCAGCTCCATTAGCCTTGAGCCTTCACTTTCCCAACTAGGCTTCCTGGTGTGTCAATAGAGAATTGGCCTTAGTCTTTTTGGAAATCTGCTAACTAGCAGAGGCCTGTGATGTCAGGATCCTTAAACTCACTTTGCATCTTTGTCAACAAGAAGAGAACTACTTCTGTAGAAGGACATTTTTCCTATGGTTGCTCTGGGTAATGGCTTCTTGCTGTTCCCCTGACTTCAGTATTTCCTAGTGTTTTTCTAAGGTGGATGGAAGCCTGGAGGATTGTAGGGAGAGCGTTCATGGCAAGGCTTAGCACTACATTCTTGAAAAGCAGCCCTCAGGTGCTTGAGCTGGCCTGTGAGGGGAATGGGAGAGGAGAGATGGGAGGCTCATTTAGTATAAGAGGTGCAGGAACCTCTGCAACACAAGGAAGAAACAGGAAGACTGCTTCTACAAATTTCAGCAAGTGCATTGGACTGCACAGTGGTCTTTCATGGGGTTTTGCACTCCTGTTATAGTCTAAGGGCTTTTCAAGGTTTTTAGAAAATAATTTGACAGAAAATACTTGAAGTTCATTTTGCATTTGACCTTATGAAGTGTTACTGAGTGAAGTGCAGACCTTAAGCCAGTCAACCTCAAGTTGCTACAAAAACTATCCCTGAACTAATACAGGTTTCATGAAATACAGATGCATATTTTTCGCAAGCTTACAGTTTTTTCGATGGATAACTGATACTATCCTTGAGAGAAATGGATCTATAAGGGTTTCCCTTGATCTTTGCCATGAGACAGAGAATGTTTTCTGTCTTGCTGTTACTTGCATGTACAGTAGCAAAAGCTTTGGGTTTGCTGTTCCAGCATTTTGGAGTTGGCAATCCTGTTGATTTCCTAAGGGAATGTGCTTGTTCCTTATGTGCTATAGGATGTGCTTAGCTGGGGATGATGATTGTGGCCAAGAACACTGCACCAAAATGTTTTCCACACGATGGGCTGCTCCTGCATCAAATTCAGCAGCTGTTTCCTCACATTGCTATCTTCTGCAGCACTGTCCTCTGCCAGCTCTCTCTTCTCTCCCAAAGGAGAAAGCACACTGGTGAGCTGATTCATCAGCCCAGTGATTAGCTGTGCTCAAATTAGTCTTTTCCCCAGGCTTCAGAGTATTGTCCAAACATGAACAGGAGTGGATGGTACTAAGGTATTAGTGTACGGCTATGGGCAGGATTTATCCTCAGTATTTCTGAGGGTCCTGTTATCCCATTTGGAGGTGGAGCCATTTCTGCCCCCTTTTGCGGGCAGCTGCCAGATCTGCTTAGTCTGCTCCCTATATTGAGCTTTTTTAATTTGTTTTGTCCCTGCCCCCCAATTGGGCTGTTCCCTGTTGTCTATTGCTCAAACCCCTAGAAGCAAAGTCAGTTGCCTGATAAAGAGAAGTTTTCCTTTTTGTTCTGCAGCTATTTCTTCTCTTTGAGGAGCAAACATTGAGGTCCACCAGAGGATTTGCATCTAGGTGGTGATAATGTGAATGTGTGTGAGATCTGGTATTTCTCAAATTTCAGTGGCTGATAAATGCTCTTGGTTGGGAGGACAGGTCAGCATGCAGGAGCTGGGTAAGCACAGAAATAGAACAAAAAAAATACTGATAAAATACTCCAATCTCTAGAAACAATGATAAAGTCTGGTTTTTTCCCTCCCCTCTATTGAAATATTGGTCCTTACCTCCCTGTGTTTTGCAGAGCCCTTATAATCTCCTCATGTCAGAGTAAGCCTGGGTGTGAGGAGACATTCCCTCCATCCCTTGCTATCTGCTTTATGTAAGATCTAGGTACCCATCCGGAATTGTGTAGGGACAGGAAGTAGTCATCTTACGTGCATGTCTGTAGAGGGGTCCTTGTGTGGGAGGCTGGTAATGGTTCATAGGAAGGCAGAAAGGAGCCCCATTTGGGAAGGAATGGGTTGATCAGTAAAGCACTTGGTGTTACTTGCTGGAGTGCTCTGACTGCTGTGGGAGCCAAGAGGACACCTTAGTAGAAGAGGCTCAAAGAATGATCATACGGACTGCAGCTCTTGTCATCCACCCTGCTTAGCTGTTGCTTGCCACCACCTGACTTGTTTTGGACCAGGCTTGGCCTTCTGGCCTTCAGCAGCATCAGTCTAGCTGAAGAGTAGTGCCTCAAGGAGCATTGGCTGCATTGCCTCCCAGGGTGTGTGCCAAAATGGAGTCCTAGCCTTGCCATTTTTATTGTGGCTTAGGAATCGGCATCAAGTCCACCGAAGAAGAAATCAGCTTCTACAGCAATTTGCCCTGAGTCCATGGGATTCAGATCCTGAGAGGATGATTAATAGTAGTTCTGTGTTTGATAGCCTCTGGATTTGAATGTCATGTTTGAGGGGAGGAAGGGGGGAAAACACACCTATGTGAAATGCTCAGACTCAGGATATTGCTCAAATTGGAAATCAAAGGAGTATATGGTATGCTCTTCTGTCCTTAACATGGTAGTCCCTATTTTTTCTAGCAGTTGTGATTATGAGCACAATAACAAAGGCACATACTGGAGAGAAGGGAAGATTGAAAAGGCTCCTGCCCATCAGATACCTGAAGCAAAAGTTTTAAGACAAGACCCCTAAGCAACAGAACTGTACTGCAATAGGTAGGACATGTAATACTCATAATGCTTTTTAGCAGAAGTCATCTCTTCTCCACGGTGCCAATTGTGGGCTTTGGCTGGGATTTTGGAGCTGCTCTCTGTGGATTTTTTTTTAATATGGAAGAGAGATTCTCTTTGCCAGGGGAGTTGTGGCTGGCTATGTCTGTGTTAAACTGCATGTGTCGTGCAGTAGGAGCAGGCCAAGAGATCATATATTCAGTTTTATGTGCTTTGTCTACTTAATGTTCTTTGAATTTGAGTTAGCCTACTCTCTGGACTGACTGTCTTCCCTGTGCGTGTGCTGCAGAGCTCTCTGAAGGAAAGCTGTCCCACTAACCTCTGCTCTTTAGTGTGTTTCTTCAGGAAGTATCAAATTGTCCTCTTTCCGGTTTCACAGGGATGATGCTAGTGTGTCGTTGTCCTGTCAGCAGTGTCTGTGTAAGCCTCATGTGGGAACAAACTTTATGTCTATGCCTGCTCGCTTGAGTGACTTATGCAACCTGCTGCCTGGATCTTGTGACTCTTGAGATTAGTGGTATCAGGGGAGGTGGGTGTTTTTCACCATCAACTGCTCCAGGAACACACCCAAAAGACCATATTCTCACCTTCCTGGGTATCTTGTTGTTTGGGGAAGAAGGCAGAAGAGCTTTCTCTGAAGTTTTGCAGTTACTTTTTCTCTGGCCCTGGTGGACAAGCTTAGTCTGTTAGGATGCTATTGCTCTTGAGACATGAAATGACCAGCAGTGGGGCACAGAGATTTTCTGTGTGAAGAGGCACTGTCAAGGTCTTCTGTCATCAGATGGTACAGCATCTCTGCTGTCACCGAATGAAATTTTAGCAGCCCAGACCTTTCGCAAGAGTGACTGTCATCTGTGAAGTCTCGTGACCCTCAGTTCCTACTACTAGTGGTGAATTGATGTGGGGTGAGCAATTCTGGTCTGGGTGTAGTTACGATCAAGGTTTCCAAGGCTGTGTTCCAAACCTTTTACCTCCATGTAGTGGGAGTTATCAACAAGATAACCTGGGCCTTTGCCCTATGTAGATCCCCAGGCAGTGTGAGCGGTATTGATTCTAGCCTGGTGCCTGGCCCAGGACTGCTGCTGGGTAAACAGTGGGGGCAGCCCTTTGGGAATCCTGCCAGCTTTGGACGACGGAAAGGTATTTCCGGGCCGTGGCCCCATATCTTGCATTACTGAGGTGGAACGTGCTACCTGGTTTTGCTTGCACAAAAGGTGAGACATTAATATTTCCAGTGCTTTCTGAATCACAGGTGGCTGCTGTGGACGGTGAGGATGGGGGTGAACCTTCTCTGAGGCTGTAATTTCAGCCTCCCACATCCGCTTCAAGAAGTTGGAGCACCCAGCATGACACTCATCTAGGACACTTAGCACAGAGGGAAACCTCTGTGGTCATTGGCTGGGAACAGACAAAGTGAAATGGGGGAACAAAACTACATGCTATAACTTAGTAGTGTGTGAACATGCCTGTACTGAATAAAAAGCAAGAGATTCCTGATGCTGTTCTGGTTCTGCTTAACCTGCCCTCCCTGTGTTTATATGCCTGTGTATGCATGTGTGCACACCCTGTTCCTGGTGGCACTCAAATCAATCTTCCCTTTTTGTCCCTTTTGATTAGTCTGGTAGCATTTTTGCTGGGCCTCCAACCCTTTGGGGCTTCCTCATGTCCAGGTTTGTTCTTACGACTGCTGTCATGCTCCTTTGAGGAGACTTCATCTGCTAGAGTCATCTGCCACTCAGAGGAAGAAGAGTGGGTTTGAGAGGCAGTGTCTCTATGCTTTGCTGGGGTGAGGAAGGGAAGGCAAGTCTGGTAAGATCAGCATTAGCTGCTTCCACCTCAAGGAAAGAGGTTGATGAGGGAAGGCAGTGGTGCCTGGAGTTGTCAGGATGAGGGTAGTCAAGGAATATGAAAAACTATACAGGTGTCCCATATCCCAAGTGTGTCTTTGGAGGATTAGGCCAGGATTATTTTTATTAACATTAATCAGAAGGGCAGAGACTTCTAGGACTGTGACAACAAAAGTCTTGTCAGCCATCACTGTATGGAGCCTGTTGTTATGCTGTCTTCCTGGCACAACTTAAATACTTGGATAGAAGGTCTGTAGATTGAGGGGGATGCGTCAGCTGTCGCTGGGGCTGACAGCTTTCTCCTTGCTTCTGCGCTGCTGTACCTGCTGGCATCTGTGATTATAAGGTAAGGACTCTGGATGGAGATGAAGGACTCTGCAGGAGCTGCCACCTCACCAGTCTCTCTGCCCATCTGGCATTGAGCTGAACCAAAACCCTTGCCAGCTGTGAGTCCTCGTGTCAGCCCAGGATCTCCCTTCTCTCTCCTCTCCTCCTCCCAACTACCCCCTCAGACTACAGATGTAACAGTGGCTTGGCCTGCCACTGCCTGGGTTTGATGAGTAGGAGCTGTCTTTGCCTCCGAGACCTCCTCTACATCAGAGTACCCTGTGGAGAAGAAAACCACTTTGGTCTTTGATGTACTGATACAGTGCAGGGCTCTGTGCCACACAGCAACCCACCTGGATCAAGGGGTGACCTAGGCTTGTTTGCTTTGGGGTTGTGCCACTATACCGGAGAAGGGGGGGACCATAGTCAGGGCCTTCGTGGGCTGTGTGCGCAGGGTATGCTGTGTGCGGGTGTGCTTTGTCAGCAGGACTGAGCAAGGCTGTTGTACAGGGCAAGGAGTGGAGAGGTGCTTTCTAATCTAGCTGCTTGCCATGCCATGAATGTCAGCAATCATCTGCCCTTGCAGCGTTGTTTTTAAAGGCGTGACAGCCTTCCCAGTCAGAGGGCTGGTGGTCGTTGACTCTTGGCAGACCCAACATCAGCACGCTCTAATTCAGCCTGAAGGCTCATGTGCATGCACCCTTCTTCCCTAGCAATGGGTACAGCAAAGCAGTGTGCTTACCTGGGCTGGAATCAGGTGTTAATGCAGGAGGTGCTAGTGTTGGCCATGGGGGAGAATGGACAAAGGGAGGTGTCCATTCCCTGAACGTGCATGTGGCCTCATAGCAGCATTGGACAGCATCTGGGAACAAGAAGCATAGAGACTGCGCTGTCTTAAGGTATCTCCTGTGTGATGACCCTGGCCCCAGTTTGTGTCACCACCTGGGTTTTGAGTCACAGTCTAGGCAGATCTTCTGATTTGGTTTTGTCCAAAGGGAATCTGGCTTGTGATCCAAAACCATTCAGTGGTCCAAGTTGCAGAAGCAATAGGACATTCCCTTCAAAAGCAGGACGGTGCTGTGCAGATCAGTTGAGTCTGCAGCTTCCCTGGTGCCTTTTGATGGTGGTTATGGGTAGGACTTAGTGGTGTTCTTGCTGGACTTTCCTTGTTGCTTTTTCCAGCAAACAGGGGCAGGTGCTGGAGGTCTCGTTGCAGTCTTAATTCCTCTGGAAGAAGCTATTTTTGTAGCTCATGCGTTCTTAACTGCAGCGTGGCTGTCCTGGGAGTGACTTCCCAAGTTGTTCGTTTGGATGTGTCCTCGTGAGTCTTGTGCCTGTAGCCCATGTTAAGGAACCAGTTTGTATCTGCAGGATGTCTGGATCAGAGAAGCGCATCAGACAGCTCTAGTGCTGAGAAGGGTATGTGAGCAACCCCCTGTCTGTAGTTACGTGTCTGGGTTCTACCTCGCTGCATATTGTCCTTTGTGTGCACAGGTTCTATGTGGTCAGTTTGATACCTGAGTACTAACAAAAGCCACAAGACAGCGTAATCTGAGCATTAAGTAATATATGAAAAGGGAAGATTGCCAGAGGCACAGCCCAGTTCATTCATAATGCATGTTTCTGGACAAACTTTGCTTGACATGCTTATTCTGGGATTTAGTCCATTTTGAAAAAGGGATTACCCAATTCACAAAAGGTAGATAAATTATCTAAAAAGAAAAAAAAAAAGTCATGTGATCTGAATGGTATTTATTCCAGGAAATAAGAATACATTGTATATGGTGTCCCTTTTCCCACAGATGTACTTCTCTTAAGTAAACCCCAATTTTGTTTTGGTTAGACTATGTATTTTGGGTTTTTTTTTAATAAACAGAGAGGATATGCAGCATTTGATTTCTAAGGTTTTGGATGTTTCTGTTTCCTTGCTATGGGGCACTTTACAAATGATAAAGTACTTTTTGGTAGTAGGGGAGGAGCTGGTAACAGTGAAAGAATTAGAGAATTTAATTTTTTATTTTTTTCCCCCCCTGAATTTTGTGTGTGAGGAGAGGATTCTTGAATCCAAGCTAGCTATTTCCTTGTCTTCAGTTTTCTACATAAGACTCAAATGAAACCACATCTGGATGGGAAACATTTTAATCTGTAGGAAAAAAAAGTTTAAAAACCGTGTAGTACAGCTGGGTGGGCTCGCTCAGGTAAAAGCCTTCAGAGCAGCTTGTTTTAAGTTGTGTAAAATTAACTTGAAATCTCGATGCCTTCCATAGTGCAATAGTGATGCAGTGCAAGGTCTTCAAAGACAAATATACAAGGGTCACTCTGAGGTAATTGAGGTACATACATTTTTAACTTGAAAAGCCTGTAATTATTTGAAAATCATTTCTTTTACCTTGTGGCAAGTTTTGCACTGCATGAAAGTAGTAAAAACCTGCCTCTGACCAAACTTACTCGTTTCATATCAATGTGTGTGCTGTTTCCAGTATACCATACTGTACTATACAATATATACTATACTATACTATACAAAACTATACTGTTTCCAGTATAGTTTTGTGCTCTGGAGTCCCTCAACTGTCTGTTGTTTGGCCTGGGATCAGAAAGCTGATAAATGTGTAGGTAATGCCAGTTAGAAAAATACTTGAGGAGGGTATGGCTCAGTGAAGCAACGTGTCTGTCTCGTATGTAGGGAATATCTGGAAGGAAGACCGAGTCCTTCAAGGTGAGAGGAAACAGTTTCAGGTTTATGTACAGAGGTAAGTATTTTACAGGTATCTTCCAGAACACTCCCCCTTCTGCTGTTTTGATAACTCCGTTAGGAGGTATAGCATAACTCAAAAATCTAAAATAACCGTGGGTACGCAGCATGTACCATTCTAGATAAGGAAATTAAAATACTGTTACCTTCAAAATATAAGTTATCTTTCAGTTTTTGTGGATGGAAGACCCTGTCTTAAAACTACTTTATTTTCTCTTTCTTTTTAAATGAAAGCTTACTCCAACCAGGAGAAGCTTCCTTGACACAGTCCTGCTTTTCCTGTCTATGTGATATATCTCTTCCTGCACAAATAACCCTTTGATAATCTGTATCCTGTCCTTGAAAATAAATCTTCAAATAATTTACATAAGATCAGAGGCACAAGGTTATTAAGGTAAACACGCTGGAGATAATGGGGCAGGAGTTTTCAGGTCAAGAAGGTAACAGCTATAAGGAAAGAGACTAAAGAAGAGATAAGTAAGTCTTCTATTGCTTGAGTAGTTGTATGACCTGAGCTGCTGCTGTTGCTGCTGACTTGAGGTTTTGTTGAAGTACGGTGTGTCATGGAGTTGGGGGTGGTGGATTTCTTTTGTTTTTTAACAGCTAACCCACAAAGTGTCTGGAGGTTTTTTTGAGGGGTAGACAACTAGAAATAGTTCAAGGTGGCAGTTTGAAGCATTGCATCTAAGCAGAATAACAAAAAGATTATGCTGAGGAGTTTGCCTTTTGGGTTGGTTTATTTGTTTGGGGTATTAAGCACCGCTTTGAAATTCAGGAAACATTGTCCTGTGTACACTGCTAACCCTTAGACTTGTATGGTTAGCTGAATGGGTGGCATTGACATCTAGGTTTTTTTTTTTTCCCCCTTCATAAGAAACCTTTTGGATATTTAGCAAGGTTTGTCACATCTGTTCTGAATTATTTTGGCTGCAGTGATTTCGAGGGAGAGAAGTCAGCTGATCTTAGAAAATAGCTTATCTTGGTTTGATTTAAGAGTGCAGTGGGAATAGAGCAGATGCTGGGGAAGAAACTTGATGTTGGTAATGGCATGAGAAGTTGGTTTAATTACTGCAGCTGTAGAAGCTGGGCATTTGCAGTCTTGGAGATTAGAAGACTGCTCAGCTCTTGCATTTATGGGAAAAAAAAAAAGATACTAAATACCTCAGTCAAATTCTAAGATATAAAAGGGATCTCAGTGAAAAGATGGTCCCTTGTTAGGAAAGCTGCTTGCACTGAACGGCTTCAGTTACAGTCCAGGATATAGTAATTCTGGCATCTTTTCAAGTGTGAGATGAGGGAATAAATAATCTTCCAAAAGATTTTAGAAGCTGAGATTTTTGTAGTGGGAGGACGATTTACTTGGAATAGATTTTGAAGTAATTATCAATTTGCAGATGATCTGCTGTGGACATGATTCCTTGTGTGTAGTTGGCCACTTGATTACGTTCTGAATAGTCCTTTCAGATGTGTGTTACGAGAATGAAATGGTGAATCAGTTAACACACTTAAATCAGTTTAAGATTGGGCTCTTACTTCATTTCCCCATCCTGTAGGACTTCAAAATTCTTAAATTTTGTGCCACACTCCTTTATTTACAAACTGTGCACACCTTTTGGTAGCTGGAAACATTGAGATGAGCCCAAGCCAGTGTGTGCTACCCACAGTCTGGTGCTGTCAGAAGTGGATTGTGTGATGCACGGAGAAGAAGGGGGCAGGGCTTTTTGGCATCTCACGAGTTGTGCAGCAGCAGGCAGAGCAAGACCATTCCTGCAGCCCATTCCTGCAGCCCACTGGGCGTTTAAGGGCCATGATCACATGCCCCCTCCCAGCTGTAGCCTCATCCTTTTCACAAATGAGCCGGGAACACATCCCTTTGCCTTCCTGGTGGTGTTCCTGCGACTCCCTCTGCCTTTGAACTTAATAACAGGTCAGACGTAAATAGCAGTTGAGACATAAAAATAGCTGGCACCTGCTTCACTCGGGCTGGCCAGGGGTGAACTGAGGCCTTGCTGCCGCCTGTGCCAGCCCCGGGGCTGGCCTGAGCAAGAGCGGTCTGGTGAGGTTTTCTCCGCCTGTTACAGCTGGAGCAGTGTGGACAACCCCTTGGCAGGGTCGTTGGACGGACTCCTGCAAGATTAATAAAACATCCATGCTGTGTCACCCTTTGATCACAGGTATCTTCTGTTTCCTCAGCTGTGCGCTCTTCTACTTGACTTGGGTTTTTTCCTCTGCTTTCAACCTCTAACGTAGCAATGTACTCCCTTGCTGTGTTTGACCAAGACCAAGCTAAGACAACATAAAGATAATGCACTCTCTTAGGAATTTCCTTGTTATTTTAGATTACAATTAGCTCAAGCTTCATCAGGCTTCTGGAAATCTGTTATTTATGTCTATATCTGATTAATTGAAAATGCTATTAAGATTGTATTAAGAAACGTCCCTTGTGTAAACAAGGGAAAAAAGTTCAAAGGTCCAGTGCATGGGTTCTCCTAGAAAAGATAAGCTAGGCCTTCTCTGCCTTGGTTACCTCTGTTGAAGATTGTTTAGTTGTTGTTTTTTTTAATTTATTTTATTGTTAGCCAATGTTCCTGTGAAGGAGGATGAATATGTATAGTAAAAGCATGCATATCTCTAATTCTTCAGAGATCCTGAAGTGCTAATGCATCCAAAATTACCACCTTGTTCACTGTGGAATGACTTAACCCATTACAAAGAATAATAGTTTTTTTTCTGGTGACATGGGTGTTTTTAATTGTTCTGTCCTTGTTTATGCTACTGCATGGGATATGACAGCAGATATGGATAGTTTCACTGTTGCCTGTTCAGATCTTACCTGCAGCAGTTCAGAATTTTAAAGATTTTTATTTTAAAAGGCTTTTACTTTCTTAACGCAGAATACTAAGGGTGCAGGAAGTAAACTTAATTAGATCAAGTGCTTTATAATAGACTTTACTTTTAAAATGCTATTCGTGTTCATTGAAGTTCTTAACTAGATTGCTGTTCTAGATCCTTTTCATTTTACTTCTGTTTAAGTTATGAATACTGAATAGAGAGAAGTCTGTGTAGTTAGTTCGGGGGAGTAAAATAACTATTGAGGAGGAGGATCCTTCAGCCACAAATACCTGCCACGCTGCTTTGTGCCCGGTGCTAGATGTGGCTGCCTCCTGGGGTTTGCTGGTGCTAGCACTGGTAGCAGTAGGGTGCTTTGCAAATAACTTGGCAACTTGAAGGACATCTAGCATTAAGTCAGAGGATGAGGTGGACAGCAGTGAGGCAGCTTTGGGACAGCATTGGAGAATATTTTTAGCCAAGTGTGCTTGACTCATGACCTTTCTGGCAGCCTCTTGCTAAAAGGGACTCAGTGTGGACAAGGACAGGGAAAGGGGTGTGTGTGGGTGACCTCAAGGAGGTGAGGTGGGTCCAGTGCGCTGGGCACATACAGGTTGCTGGGCATTTTAATGCTGATGTGACTCACTCTTCCCCTACAAGTTGTCGTTTTGGAACCTTGCAGATTTGAGGCTGGCAAAGGAAAGGTATTTCTGTCAAAGATTTGCTGCAGTTCTCAGGTTCCACGAGGTAACTCCTTCCTGTTAACTTCATCTATGGATTCCTAAGAAAATGATTCATTTGGAGTACCTTGAAAGCCTGCATGTGGAAGATCAGAGCATGAAAGTTAATGAAGAATTGCTTCTTGCTAGTGGGTTACTATGAAGAATTGTATTTTGCCACTTTTTTTTTCCTGACTGAAGGCTGTTTAAACACCTACAGCTCAAAAAGCTATCTCTAAATCTGTTGTGCACCAAAGGAAACATCAGAGCAATGGGAGAAAAGCTTGTGTAGCTCCAGCTGCATGGTGGAGGCTTACCCTACAGTGCAAGTGTGGGGATCATTAGCCCCAGGGTTTGGGGCAGGGCACAACATGAAAGTGATGGAGGATCACCATAGTGAAAGGGACACCATTATGTCAGTCAGACAGAGGAAATCAGTGGAGAGTGTTTGCAACTCTTTTGTTTTTTGGGTTTGTTTGGTCTTTTTTAAGACTTGAAAAGTGAGAGGAGGAGTGATATTGGGCAATGAAGCTTATCCCTTAACCTGCAGGTCATTTCTGTTTTCCACACTCACTGCACAGTAGGTGTCAGTAGTAGTTAGATCTGAATAGGTGCCTGAGCCTACTCAAATTCCCCTCTCACACTTACTCTTTTATGCTGTTATGTTAGGCCTTTAATCAGGAGTAAGTCAGCAAAACCTCAGAGGTAACTAGTCTAAGAAATTGCAGATAAATTACTAGGTTTTGTGGGAGTAGTCCTGTCTGGACTGCAACTGGGGTAACATTTGCTAGGACAAGACAGACTCAACTTGGTACAAGATGTTCTGCCCTAGTTGTTTAGGGCAGCTGTGGCTTTCCCAGCTTACATCATTTTATATGGCCATGGTTTTCTTTCTTGTTCGTCACGTTTGAAGCTAGGAGTGAGATGAAAGCTTTCCAACTGAGCTACACAGACATCTGAGTGCTATACACACATCTGAGTTAACTTGCTGATGACTTACCCTGTTTCTGGTCTGAAGTATCAGAAGAATTATAGCCTCTTTAACGAAGAATAATTCAGCTTTTTCGACTTGGATGAAGGCTGTCTAGCAAATCTTGCTGCAATGATCTTGGGCATTGCTTGCTCCTCCAGATGTTACCAACCATTTGTACTGCAGAAGGCGCCGTGTGTAAGTGCTTCAGCCCCAACAGTTCATAGCTGGAAAATTCTGGTGAAGTTTGTTGCCGGTCCAAAAAACACCCAACCTCTTCATCAGGGGTTTAAACTAACACATTGAGTTGCGAGGGTGCAGGCTATGAAGGTGTTCCAGCTATGAAGCAGCTATCCCTAGTAGGAGGCTGGCACAGACAAGAGGGGGCAGCAGTGTTTTAGGCTGCCACAGTGGAACCTGTTGGAGGATGTTTATCCATCAGAGCCCTGGCTCCACAGAAGGCTATGGACAGGGTTAGGTGTAACTGGGTCTTGTGAAGGTGATCAAGTGAACAGAGAACAATGCTGAGTTATGAGGCCACAGATAAATTAAATGACTCATTCTTGCCTTTCTGTTTCCCATCTTACGGAGAGAAGCTGAAAACTGACGGGTTTGGTTGCAAGTTGCAATGGAAAATTAAATGCTGTGTTTGCTGCAGAAGTCTAATTTTGATCTTGAAAAGGGAGACAGTCGGTCTGCCATTGGTCCATCTAGGTCAGTAGTCTGGCTTATAGTGGATACCATACAAAAGGATTTACAGTCAAAAGAATGGCTAGTATTTGCTTGGTCAAATATTCCTAATTCCCATTCAATTAATAATTCCAGTCCCTCTCTTTTTAGTCTACTTACACCACTTCTAACAACCATGGCAAAAAGGTTCACTGTTCAGTTACACTTTGGGGGGGGAGAGGGGAAGCAAACTTCTGATTGTTGTAAACTTTTCATAGTTTATTGACATTCTCCCTACTTTTTCCTGCAATGAACAAAGATTTCTTCTTCTGAAAGCGCTTTCAGAGTCAGTAATTTTCAAGTATTATTAGGGAAGCATTTAATTTTAGGGGTGCTCTCTTTCTAAAACATGATGGTCACAGTAGTAGGCTGGTGGCAGGAAGTAATTTCCTGAAGCAATTCTGATATCTGTATGATTCCATAAGACATTGGGAGAGATCTGCCATGAAATCAGTTTTACCATCTCGGGAGAATATAAATTTATGCTTAAAAAACACATTATCAAGGTGGTTTTTTCTCTCTCCCTGAACCCCCACCCCCACCTTCTTTTTGTGCCTGCCTTCCACCCCTCAACTGCTGTTTCTCCATCAGCATTGGGATATTATCATATAGAAGATGGTCTTTAAGGAATGGACCAAGGTGCGGGTCGAGCAAATAATCAGAAGATTCAAAGATACTGATACTTCCCTATAGTAAGGAAGAAAACTGACCAGGAAATGGTTTCAGTAGTTTAAATAAATTATTAAAAAAAATCTTGTGTGTCTTGTGTGTCCTAAATGTTGGAGCACCGAGAATATTTTTCAAAGCTGTAGTATCGAAGTAGGAAACGGAAATATGGTTTTGGCGGTTATCATATTGAATTCAATGCAAGATACCATGCAAGAGAGAAATTGCATAAGTGTTTAATTGTGTATACATGCATTTATATTTAGTCAGGGAACTTTTTTGAAATGGAAAAATGTATGTGTACTTAAATATGACTCTTTTATCCTCAGTGTACTGCCTAAATGTGTTTGTTCAGTCTTAGAAGACATCAGAAAAGCAATTTGATACAGCTTGCAG
Source organism: Nycticryphes semicollaris (assembly GCA_013400055.1). Lineage (NCBI taxonomy): Eukaryota > Metazoa > Chordata > Aves > Charadriiformes > Rostratulidae > Nycticryphes > Nycticryphes semicollaris. The sequence continues at coordinate 71,544 of VXBJ01005510.1, read as the reverse complement.
TTTCCAGGTTATTTTGGTTTATTTTTTTGAAGTGGGGAAGATAAGGATCCTAAATGGGAAGAGCTTCTCTTTCTTCAGGGTTCGTGTACCTCAAATGCAGGCACCAGCACAATAAACAGCGTTAGACCAAAACTACTTTCAGATTCTCTTGTCTTGCATAACGCTGCTGTACTTCAATATCGAACCAGAAATTATTCCCCTGCCAGTTGCAGTGTTTCATTCTAGGAACTTTGACCTCAGTTTTATCAGTTTTAGTAAAAATATATGCATGAGAGATGCTATACACAAGCAGTGCAAAGGCAAAGATCCCTTTGATAGGCCATGAAAGCAGTGTTCAAGAATCACTTCAAGACCAGAGAATGTGCTCGTTCCAAGGAGCAGCGTGGCTTGAGCAGTACAGTTTGCTGAATTGTGGCACGCTGTGCTGCGTTGGTTCTACAGATCATTTTCTCGTGGGTTATTGGGAAGTCGGATGAGATACTGTTCACGGTTTGCTGAGCTTTTGTAATGAACACTTTTTATTGCCATAGTTTCATGTGAGGATTTTAATGTAAACAAAAAGGCTGACGTTATTATTTTAAATTAGGGGAAGGTTGCTTGCTTTTTAGGTATGCAGGAAGGTAACCATAACTATTTACAGTTTCCCCTATAAATCAGCTTTTTATTTTATTCCCCCCTGTAACTCATGTGCCAGGTACCACCTTCTGTCACTAGCACTGAGAACTGAACCAGCTGCTTTTGGTGATAGTTTTATAGACCCTTCAATGAATGTTTAGACGAGACGGCAGGAAAATGGTTGGAGCTATAGAAAGCAAAGCAGGTAGTGTCTCATGATGTCCTTCTCATAAGAAGGGCCTCCTTAAGCATGTAGGTTTATTGTCACCAAAAGCTTCTCCCAGAGCTTTGATGTTCTGATAGGCTCCAGTCTAAACCTACTCCTGGCCAGTTGATACTTGTTTGTCCTGGTATCAGCAGCCTTTTTTTTTGACTCAAATGGTTTATATATCTTCCTAGCAGTTATCTCTACTGTCTTAGAGGGAGCAATTACATCCCCCGTAAATCCTGCAGGATCCCTGTGCTGTTCTTGCTGGTCTCTGTGCAGTAAATCCTCCTTCAGCCTCCTGTATTTCTTGTGCCTCCTTTTTGAACATGGGCAGCCTCTCTTGTGCAGTATTCCAGATGGGATTTTAGCAGTGCCTTGTACTTGTTATCTCTGTTGGAAATGCTGCTCTGGATGCATCCCAGGATTGCAAGTGCATTTTTCACAGCTGTATCTCGGCTGTGACTCACAGCCATTTTGTGCTAGGATGGGCCAGTGCGTCCAGGCCCTTCTGCTCCAGGCACTTACCATCCTCCATTGTCTACCTGGGGCTTGTTTAGTTTGTGTATGTGATTGTGTATTGTGTATTAGTGACTGTGATCCCACTCTTATGGCTCCAGTCTTTAAGGCCTGTTGTGTAACAACTCAGTCTGCCTTCACATTCAAAATGCTTCCCAACTTTGTCACCAGCTGCCATAATTACTTGTTTTTTGTATGCAAGCCATTAATCAGTTAAAAATGAAGCAGAAGACTGTTGGGGTTTGTTTAGTGTTTTCATTAGTAACTTACAAAGTGCCTGCAGCTTTTTCTTCTTGTGCTGTCACTATCCCTTTTGTGACAAGATCCCTTTTGGGCAGGATCTTTACTGCTGTCACAGTTCCTCTACTGCTTTACAGCTTTGTGTATTTAATGTGATACCGCATGGAAAAGTATAAAGTACTGTTTGTTGAAAAATCCAGATAGCTGAGACTATTTTGAGTCAACTCCCTACAGCAAAGCTGTTATGTCCTGATCTCTTTGTAGCTTCACATCCTTATTCCTCTTTGGCAGTCTTTGCTGAAATCTTAAGTGCTGTTTGTGAGTTCTGTAGCCTGCCTTCTATGCGGCAAGTCAAACTGGATCGTGAAAATACTGGCACTAGAGTCTTGAAATAAATCTATGTCTTCCACATTTATAGAGGTAGTTCTCTGTTGGTTTGAATATAGTAGACTTTTAATTGAGTGTTGAGTGATTGTGTGTGGTGTTTGTGGTAGACATTTTTGAAGACGGAGAGTTGCAAAGAGTGGTGCTTGCTTGTAAAATGCTTGCCTGGTCATCTGTTTTCATTCTCTAAGGGCAGCAGTGGAAGCTGATACCCTTAGTTCCAAAAAACCAGCAAACATCTTTTGACATAAAACTGGTTTTGGGCAGTGTGCCAGCCCAGATGGACCGGCAGCTAGTGATACGCTATTAACTGTATATAAACCTAATGCTGAGGTAGATGGGTAGTAGTTAACCAAATGGCTAACTGGCGTTTCCTGGTATAGTTTGGTTTCAACAACACGTTTACAGGTTGGAACTGAGCAGTCTTCAAATGGTATGATATCTAGGGTAAATATATATGATATGAACTTGCATGCCTGGTCTTTATTTCTGCTTCTCCGATAAGACCATCGCAGAAGTCTTTGTTAAGTGTCTGAACAATTCAGTACTGGTTACATCCTGAGGCAGATGCTTTGTTGGCATCTTAATAGACACATACATTTTCCCATAGACCTTACATCCTGGTTAAAATAAGTTGTAAATGAAGTGATTTGTGCAAGAAGAGTATTTTTTGTTCTTACAGCTTTAAACTCTGCTAAAGGTAGTGGTGGGTTAAAGAAATGCTTTATATTAGCTTTTACGATTCATCTGACTTGTTGGTCAGGTGTTTGAAGAATATTGCTGTCTTAAGTTTTTTAGCTTTAAGGAAAAATAGGCTTGCAATCTGGTAAATCTTAGTTTCTTTGGGGGTTTTCTTTTTTGATGTTTGAGTTGTAGATTTCTGCGCGATACTTTCATGGCATAAGGCTTGTGAAATTAGATAACATGCTTTAAAAAAGCCACCTCTGGGTAAAGTACATCACTAATTACTGAGACTAAATTATGTGGAAAGTGAGCTTGTGTCTGAAGTAAATCTCCAGTTCAGTAATCTAAAATTAAATAATGATTAACTTAATTGCTTTAGGATCATAAAAACCACTCTTAATAAAATATAAGGACTAAGTGTGTGTTTTGAGAGTGCATAATTGCTTCTGCTTCATTTTCAATGACTTCTATGAAGACAAGGTTTGTAGGTAACAGAAATACCTTTTGTTATGCTGATTAGTAAAGCTAGGAAAACTAGGCTTGTTCTTGAGTATACAAGCCCTTTCTTGGTTCTGAATAGAAGCTGCAATTTCACTACTAAATGTAAGTTGAAAACACTTGCTTTCAATTTCATAGATATGTTCCAGTTAGACCCTCTGAAAGCAACAGTAGTTGGTACCTGAGGAGCAGAGTGTAGTATTAGTACATGGAAGAAGGCTTTAGTAGGTTTTTATTCCCCAAAGAAAAGAGAAAGATGAGTATTTTAATAAGAAGAGTTTGACCTAGAAGAATTCGTGGCCTGGGTTAGCAGTTGCATGTTGTTTGCATTGTCTTTTGTTTTTAAACAAACTATTTTTATCTCCATTCATTGAAGAATGTCTTTTTTGCTTATAGGCAAATGAGAAAGCAAATCTCTTGAAACATAAACAGTGGTACTTCCCTGGAGGGAGGAGATGGGGATTCTCCTGTTGCTCTGAGTGTTGCCAGGTGCCAGAAGTGGTCCCCAGTGGTGGTGGTAAGAAAGAAATCTTCCCCCACATTTCTGTATTTGCGTTTTGTCTGTAGCAATAAGATGCTTTCAGAAAAAAAAAATGGGAGTGCAAATCTCCTTCTTTTCATAGAGCTGTATGAATTGCTGGGAGAGGCGTCAGAAGTCTCCCACTCTGAGAATTTTAATTTAGGGACAAAAACTAACGCTTCAGCTTGTTGCTTCTGTAGTGTTTGCTCCTGCTCTCTCATGCATGCTCTATCTGTTGGCAATCATTGCTGCAAAGACTTTACCACAAATAAACCTCTAGAGAACTCTAGAAATACTTAACTTTCGCCTCCCCCCTTAAATGTAGATGGGGAACTGTGGTGTAAGGACAACAAAATTAACAATGCTTTAAGGACTTCCTTTACAGAATTCGTAAAAGTCTTTCGACTCTGGGGTTGTCTTAATCCAAACACCCTTATATTTTGTGCAGTATCTAGATAAAGAAATGTTACGTTATAGCAGCAAACTTCCTTCTTTTTGCCCTTTTTTTTGTAGTCTGTCCTACAAACAGTGACAGCAAAAGTGGAAAGCTGATGAGACCCCAGTGACACAACAGCAGTAGGAAAGGTTTTTTCCAGGACAAAATCTTAAAATCTCAGAGTGGTTGGTGTCAGATGTTGACATTTTAATGATGATCTCTGATACCCTGCCTCTTCATAGGCTTTTTTTTTTTTTTATAGGGAAGTAATTTAATCTTCGTGATTTTGCCAAGACCCGGAGTGTTCCTTTTGTATTTTGTAACCTTTCAAGGTCTATTGTAGGGTTAGTGTCCCAGGAAGCTTTCATTTCTGTGAGATATTTCTCAAAGCTCTGATTCACAGGGCAGTACATACTGGATCAGCCACAGTCTATGTTCAGGGCATATATTCTGATCCCATGCAAAGTTATATATTGTTTGAAGATGTACATTTCCTGCTATAGAGGAAGCTAAAGCATTTATCCCACGTTATATTAGATGGACAAAAACCTGCTGTGAGGTCCAAATGTTCTTGAATCAAATTTTTCCCAAAAAAAAAAAAAAAAAGAGTTATTGCAGCTGAATCTGGTAAATACTGATGATCTGCAGCTTTGATGGGTGGAGGGGAACCCAGCAGGTCGATTCATGAAAGTAGCCTTGTTACAGTACCATGGTGACCAGCTACTTTCAAAACCTGTTCTGGAAAATGCTTTTGCCCGGGCTTATTGCCATTGGTGTAAGAGCAATGCCCTAGGAATACATGAAAGTCTGTTTTTGTGCATTTACTGTTTTGTAGCATATTTTTCAGCTTGCATGACTGCAATTTTTGCTTTTATTCCTTTGTGTGTAAGGCCTGAACAGGCCATCAGTGTGAGTGTTACTGAGAAGCTAAAATACGCTTGGTGGGCAGGATTTTATGAATTGTGCTTGAATTTTCAAGCTCTTCTTCTGTTCGGAGAAGAGAGAACTTGGGCTTCTTATACCCAGCCCTGCAGGCTGCCAAACCTGGTGCCTGCGCCCTTCCTGTAGTGCGTGCCTGGGTGTCATATCTCGGCTCACTAGACCCTGCAAGGAAGAATAATCTGGAAATTAAATGTTCTGAATGAAGTGGATGGCCACGCTGGAAGCTGCATGGGTTGAATAATCCCATGAATAATTCCTTCAGCCTTCACCTTCTTGATTGTTAAGATAAATCCTGAGCGGGTCGGCAGATATTAATATGGATTAGAGAAATTGTACTGAGAGCTTTTCAGTGTCCCAGTGGACGCTTTTTCTGTGGAACAAATCTCCCCTTCATGAATCAAGGCACAACTGGTGCCAACAGGCACACAGTCAAGGAGGTGAGGGACTGAATTATGGGAAGGCCAAATTATGATAGCGTTTGCCATAGCAGCTGTCCTCTCCTGTTGGGGTTTATGCATAAGCAGAGGCCCTATAGGTATCATCTGCTGCTGTTGTCTTTATTGTGTGTCTTCATGAGGATATTTCTCTCTCAGACTTGCCAGTGTTACAATTTGTAACAATTGCTGGTAGATTAAATTTTTATATAAACTTAGTTGGGGGCCAGAGAGGCGGGGGGGGGGAAGATAAATCTTTGCAAAGTACTGGTGGACATAAAGATCCACCAGGTTAGATCAAAAAGAAACTCACAAAAGCAGTCATGGCAGTCACAATTTCAAGAGTTTTCTATCATTCAGGCAAGGAGAAATGTAAAGTACACGGGGAAAACCAGTTACATTATCTGCTTTCATATTTAATTTACCAATGTGGAGGCTGTGGTAATGGGCTATGTCAAAGCCCATAAGACAGAGGCCTCTTCACTGGTAGACTGATGTTCTGAAAAGCTGCTACTGGAGATATGATGCCTGCCATTAGTTTGGTGTGGTGTGGTTTTTAAGATGAGTTAATTTTGCACAACATGCAGAAGTAATCTCTCCTATCAGTTTTTAACAGAAAGTGCACTGAGTTGGGAATCAATGAAAATGAGAAAGGACTAATTTTTCTTGGTAGTCTAGAAACACTCGAGAAGGTCTGGGTGTATTAGGTGCATTACAGGATGGAGCACTCTTCTGCAGGGTAAAAAGTGTTTCTCTGAACTCTTTCAGGATGGGGCGAATATTGTTTCCACGCTCTTGACTTACTCCAGTATGTCTCCTCTAACTAGTCAGCCTGCATATAAGAGGTGAGCACTGGAAGATCAGCACTGCTTACTGGGATTTTTGGAATGGGTCCAGAGAAGGGCCACAAAGATAATCAGAGGGCTGGAGCATCTCTCCTATGGAGACAGGCTGAGAGAGCTGGGGTTGTTCAGCCTGGAGAAGAGAAGGCTGCGGGGAGACCTTATAGCAGCCTTCCAGTGCCTGAAGGGAACCTACAAGAGAGCTAGAGAGGGACTCTTTGTCAGGAAGTGTAGTGACAGGACAAGGCATAATGGTTTTAAATTGAAAGAGGGGAGATTTAGATTAGATACTAGGAAGAAATTCTCCACTCTGAGGGTGGTGAGGCACTGGAACAGGTTGCCCAGAGAAGTTGTGGCTGCCCCATCCCTGGAAGTGTTCAAGGCCAGGCTGGATGGAGCTTTGAGCAACCTGGTCTAGTGGAAGGTGTCCCTGGCCATGGCAGGGGGGATTGGAACTGGATGACCTTTAAGGTCCCTTCTAACTCTAACCATTCTATGATTTTTATTTGGAAGAAGCGAGCTTAACTGTGTTGTGAAGCATTGGTGCTCTTGATCTTTGAAAACACTCAAAGCTGTGCCCCACAAAGATTTGCTCCTCAGAAAGCTTGGGGAAAGGGCAGCCTTCTTGGATGATGCTAGCTATACTTGTGCCCAGGACCCAGCCCTGTTCAGCCCAGCTGGCGTGGTCGCTGCTTTGGGCCGGCACAGGGACCACTTCTAGCCAGGGGGGACCAGCTGTTGCAAGTCAAGGACCAAGGACCTACAAGCTGGATCTCCTAGGGATATTTATTTTGAGAAGAAAAAATAAACTAAAGTAAAAGTGCTTTATAAGAAGCTATAATGGCATTTACTCATAGTCTGCTATAATTTTTTGAAAATGTCAGTGTTGCCATGGGAGCAATTATTTTCACATGGTTTTTAAGTTGTGAAGGCCACACATTCAGGACCTTTGACAGTATTTTCCAAAGCAGCAGAAAGTACAGATGGGAATACGAATGCTATCACAGCATGTGATTCAGGATGATATTATTATACCTTACCAGCAAGGCTGATTTTCTATCAGGGGTTTATTTGCCCAATCTCTGCATTTGTGTCTTTTTCTTACGAGATCCTCCCTTTCCAATTTAGAATCATAGAATAGTCTAGGTTGGAAGGGACCTTTCAGATCGTCAAGTCCAACCATCACCCTATTGTGGTGTTCAAGTTTCATGGGACAAGTAGCCTGATGCATGAGTGTCTTGGCCTGAGACGGAGGAGATCACACAACCAAATACATTTGTGATTGAAAACAGCCGGCAAACAAAGAATGGCCTCCACCCCTTCGCCCCCAAAACGAGAACAAGCCTCGCTCCTACCATGATGGAAGGAGAACAGCAGCCAGAAGGAAGCTCAGTGCGGTGTGAGCAGGTGATGCAGCTGCTGGGGTTGTTGTGGCAACTGGTGGATCCCATACTGTGGTGGCGAGCAGGTGAGCATGTTGGAGCTGGATGGGTGAATATCAGCCAGCCGTAAGGGTGGGCTGCTCACCCCGCGCTGCAGGGTCTGGCTGCAGCAGCCTGTTTTGCAGGTCCTTTCTGGATGGCTGTCAGGGCAGATACATCTTACCCTGGCTTTTGCCTTGTTCATTCAGAAATCATCTGGGCACTTTGGATTTGTATTGCAAGATGGGACCAAAAGCCCAGAGCATCTCCTCATGTAGTTCTTTATCCTGTATTGAAGGTACAGCAATGCCACGTGTTATGGTGTGCCCCAGAAGGACATCTTCACTGATGATGACTGTGGGCCAGTGAATTGCTGGGATATTTGGTGACATAAAGTCCAGTTGTAGGTGGTACTGTGTGAAGGCTGTTTGCACATCTGTGCCTACCACTACCAATTTCTCAGCTTTACTACATTAACTGTTCCCTAAGTGAGTCTACGGAAATTATCTATTTGCTAAAAATCAGAAATTACAATTAAAAACCAGTTTAGCTTAAGCCCTATCTTGTTGATACAGACCTGGGCTGAGTAATAACTGTAAGAGCAGTTACACAAGCAAACCCCAAGACATGCTGACCTTAAGCATCAGTTAAAAGCGAGCCTTTAGCAGCGCCTGGGAGTAGGGACTTGTGAGTAGAGTCAAACAAGGCATGGGATAAGCTCCCAGTTGCCTGGAAGTAATGAACTTAGTTACAGAAAAATATTTCTTATTAATGCAGTGAAGTTTCAATTATTATAGGTGTTTCCAAAATTTGACATATTGTAGTTAAGGTAAGAGAAATATACATTGAATGAATGAAAAGAAGTAATTCATGTTTAATAGGCTTGAAAGTGAACAGCACTGACTGCAGACTCAAGAAGCAATTACACATTGCTGAGTAAATAGCATGAAGGTTCTTGTGATATGTCTTGATTGGAGAAACACTGATTCTTTTAGATTAGTTCTGGTAATTAGAACAGTCCGGTTGTTTGTTTATTTTAAACAAAGCTAGCCTGGTTTGCTGGACTCATTGTCTATAAATGTGTTCTATATTAACACATTACATTGAACTGCAGGCAGTCATTAATATCCTTGAATATCTGATATTAATTTTTTTTGGCAAATAATTGTAGATGAGCTTGAGGGTTATTCTAGCAGATAAAAATGAGTAAGAGCATAAGTGCTGATTCTCAAACCATTTCTCTGCCTGACTGGGGAGCTTTTGAAGACCAGTGCCAAGCTAGCAACACTGGCATCGACAATTCAAGTATGGCATGCAGGCTCTTTTGAAAATGAGGCTCTGCTACAATAAACACCTCTGTTTACTAATTAGCTTCTAATTTTTCAAATGATGGGGAGCAATTTTTGACTTGGCAGTCCAACTGTTCTGAGACACTGTGAGCTCCAAGAGAAATAGGTACGCACTTTTACACTATAATTTCACTTTTTTTTCAGTGCTTTCTAATTGTGCCAGGTAACAGAAAACAACCTCTGCTCCAGTGATCTTCTGTGCCTCTGACAGAAGTGGAAACAATGCAGCAGAATGTACAGAGAGGTAGAAATTTCCACGCAGGCAGCTGCCCACCTGGCTCAGGTTAGGTCACTGAGAAATCTCCCATGGTCAGATTAATATCAGTACTGTGGCATCCTGTAGGTCTGAGAAGGTACTCACAAGGTCAGAATTATTGTAATGTTCTCCTGTTTAGTTCTAGTCAGTGCTAGTTTACATGAGACGATAATAAAAAGAACAGAGAGTGTCTGAAAACTCCTGTGCTTTTGCTGTCAGCTGAGGAGCAACCCTCATGCAAAGTAGCTGAGTTTTGCTGGTGCAAGGCAGGCATGCATTTCTAGTGGGCCGGTCATTTCCATGATCCCTACAGCCTTCACTAAAAGGATATTTAGGTCACCTCCCTCTCAAACATGTTGTCAAAAGGCTACTGTTCAGAAGAAGCTGAACAAGTGAAACTGAATCATGACAACCGGAGCCAGTCCTGGACTTCTGATCTTTGTTGGCAGGATCTGTCAAAGATTGTGCATGTTACCATATTAAGGGTCCCCAGCTCTGCAGGATTCAAAAATGGTTTGAATTAACTGTATATACCCAAGAGTCTTATTTAGCAATAGGATGCTAAGCTACAAGGAGATGGAAGATATTAAGAACTGGGGAGAGCTGTAGATCTTTCTTTTCAGGTCCGTGTCTCACACGGACTTTAAAATAGATGAGCCGTCTAGAGAGCGGTTGCCCTTCCGTTTCCTGGGTGAGTGGCCAGCAAGAGCCTGAAATGTTACAGTATGCAGGCTTCCCAATTCTAAGTTGTGATTTGTTTTGGTTTTTTTTTTCTTTTTGAATGAATGGAACACTGCGCTTAGACAGTGCTCTGGTTGTAGTTTATAAAGACTTCACTATGTATAAAAGGACACATTCCTGCTTACGGGATTCAGCTTTGCTTTTAAAGTGTGGTTCTCAAATTTGTGTAGTAGAGAAGGGCTTTTAAATTTTGTGGTCATTTAGATTTTTTTTTTTTCCTTGTTCGAAGTGGAGTTTTTTTCCATTTACACCGAAAAGATTGTGTGGTGTGTGGTTGCTGTTGACATTGGTATTCAAACCAGGAGTAGCAGGTATAATCTTGTCTGAAAACACAGAACAAAAAGCTTTGTCCAGCATATATTTGTTTTTGCTATCAGTCTGCTTGATAGTCTGCCGGATAGTCTGCCCTGTCTTTTTAGAAAGATACCTGCTTTTGTGGATATGCAAAAAGAGATCTGCCCACATGGATAATTACGAGTTCAGACTGATAACAGCCTTGTGAAATATTTGTCAGTGAAATAACCCAAAAGAAGGGTAGCCATTGTATTTGGATAGGAACATGTTGCTGATGGCAGCCGAGGTGACAGCAAAGAGGATAAAAGCTGGATCCTGTACAAGGAAGGAGGGAGGTGCTGTGGGCCCCTGCCCTGCTGTCCTGCGCTGCCTTTCTTGCTTTCTTGTCTTTTGGGTTGTGAACAGCACACTGCACGCAGTTCTGTACAAAGCAGTATTGCACTGAGCATCCTCCTCCTCTGCAGGGTCAAGGTCCCCAGTGCAATTCAAGGCTGCCAGTTTGACTCAGGTGAACCGACTGAGGAACTCTCTGGGTTGTATACCTGCTGGTTTTCCAAGCCAGCTTTGTCACCTGTTGTTCCCTCCTGAATGCAAAACAATGGGGTTTCATCTTAAGGGGTCTCGGTGACTGTCAGTCGGCCAGCAGGACACCTACCGCTTCTCATTTTAGTATTTTTACTTCTCTCTGTTTCCCCTGTGGCAGAACCCAGACACTTCAGAACAGGGGCTTTCGTCTTCCTTCCCCCTGCATCCAGACCCCCCACCTCCTTCCCAAGTTGAACCCTGGAAGATTTTCTGGTGGAAGTGTAGACTTTCCTATAAAGAGGTGTCTAGAGGAGGTAACCTTGTCCATGTGGCAAACCACAGTCTGGTGACTGTAGGCTGCTTGGTCTTTGTCACTTGTCACAGGTCCATCAAGAAGGCTGGCGACCATAAAGTTACACTTGAGTGGCATATATTCTGCTTCTTGGCTATTCTCTAGAGCAGCATTTCTCCATTGCTAGTAAACTGTGAGCAGTTTGCAGGGTGAAATAATGCGAATGCTCTTCTGTGGAATTTCTGGATTTAGTGTAGCAGAGCGCTCGCATGGGGAAAACTTTCCTGCTGTCCCTCCTTGGTTTTGCAGTTGTGATTCTTACAGTGTGTGGATAGCTCTGGTGTCATCTGGGGCCTTTGCTTTATATATTATTCATTTACTTACTTAATAAGAATAAATAATTGTATTTATTTAAGCTTTTCCATCCCGGCAGTTCGGATTGTGGTAACAAACGCTGGAGCAGAAGCATGAGGTGTAAGCAAGTGAAGCCAATGTGCCAAGTCTTGCTTCTTCCAGCCTGCTCTCAGGAGAAGGCAAGGGAGCCGTGGTGGGTTTGCTACTGGACGGCCCTGAGAGCCTGCCTGCTTGCACTGGTGATTATCTGGTAACGTGGATGCAATTGCAGAATAAATCATATTGCTCCTCTTTTGCAGAAGGTAGTGTTTTATACCGAAAACTTAAAGCAGCTCAGCAATTCTCAAAAGACAGACTTACATTTTCTTCCCAATTAGTATGCAGTGCTTCAGAGAAAAGCTTTGAACTTGGGTAGGGACTGGTAAGCACGCATACGGTGTTTGCTGAGACTTCATTTAGCAGCAGTCAGAAGCTTCTCCTTGTTCAGCCCCACAGCACATTTGCATGTTGACAGATATCTCCTGTTGGCTCTCTTTGTTTCTTATGTTTGAGGGTTGATTATTACTTATTTTTTTGCATAATTTTCCATCCAGAAAGCAAAGTACACCATCCTTCTTATAACAGTTATCTCAGATGATCGCAGACGAGACTTTCTTGTTTATCCTTTATTTTGCATCCCTCTTTTTAACGAGTAAAGAAAGTGTGCCCCGAGGCGTTTTCTGGATTCACACGATGTATCTGGAAGGAGATGGGTCCTTAGGTTTGACAGGTTGGTGTGCAGATGCACTTACACTCCTGAAATGTTTTGTAGTTTATTTTTATCTGAATACAAAAGATGAATTCCCACTTGCCTTGAAAAATCAACGACTTGGAGTGAAGAGGAGCATTTTGTGTAGTCTTAGAGATGAGTAGACCCTACTGAGGTTTTCCTTTATCATCAGAGACTAAGACTGGCAACATTGTATAATTACATAACATTGATCTATTTTATACAATGCAAGAGGCCTATTACTCAAAATAATTTAGTGCTAATAGGGCTTCTGTTAGATAAGCCCTTTTCTGTTTGTTATGCAAGAAGGGTATTATGGAATCATTGTTTGAATACCAGCACTATAATTTAGAATTGCTTTTATAATAGAAATACTTAGTTAGCCTTGCTCTAAATATAGGTAATTATTGCAATATCCTAATTAATTATTTTTTTTTCAAATGAGGCTTTTTGATACTTGCTACTTTTGTTTTGGGTTCTATTTACAAAGTCCTGAGGCTGTCCTGTGCCCAGTCATGTTCCTCTATATGTATTTGCTGTAATGAATATTGTGCACTGGAAAAGTATTGATCAGCAGTCCTGGAAGCTGGTAATTGAACTTCGCCTACAAAAACATTGCAAGTGCCAGTGTACAGACTCTGCATGTCTGGAACCCTCCTGTCATCTTTGGACTACATGTGTGTTTGTCTCCTTGGAGCTTGGGGTTTATTTTAATAGAAGTTAATATAATTTTATTTCTGTAATTGAGAACAGAAACAGTGTGAGCAGTCTCAAAATGAGATTGGGGAACACAATCACTGAAAATTCCTTTGGACCCCACAGAAACTGGTTACTCCCACGCAAGAAATTTAGTTGCAAGCTATCTCTTTCACTGACAAAGATGTAGATAGTGGTAAGACTTATCTGCGTAGTCCCTTGAGAAATGAGGTCGAGCTGTAGGAAAAGGTTTTACAATAAACCTGGACTTTGCACAGGGTGTAAGAGGGCAGGAGGACCTATTGACTTGGTGCACAGAGAGCACCCAGATTTTTCGTTTCATTCATGAGTGCTGTGATGCTTCTGTCCTGGTTGAGAAGTTGGTTTCCACTGGACCCTATTCACTAGTTTCTGGAGTATGTGATATTTATTTTGTGTATGCTTTTAAACTCAGAGGCAGCTTCCTCTGTTCTTTTTCCACCCAGCTCTGCTGAACTTCATACCAGATAAAAATCTCCTATTTGGCTGTGGTTTTTAAATTCGCGTTTTGGCCAAATAGTCCCAAGTATTGTCTGTTTATGTGATTGTAAAAACTTTCAATTTATTGTATCTTGTGTTTTTGTACTGTCTCGTTCCACTTTATTGAAATCTCCTAAAATCTCTTGTGACTCCACTTAGAGGGCAGCCAAGGGTTTAAGAGGAGCTAACAGCACACCATGGCTTTCTGTAGTGCTGCTGCTAAAGTTTGCTCAGAAAATGGGATCATCAGCCACAGTCCAAGTCACTACCACTTTCATTTTCCTTTGGCTTTTAAGCTAGATTTCGTTTGGATTTTGTTTTCTGTTGTTTCTTATAGAGGCCTAACACTTATCAGGTGAGGATCAGTTACACCTGGTGTATCTGCAAGAAGAGCCATGTTGGGGTTATGGTAGGTGAAGGGGAATCACACTTTTTGGTCTGACTCTTGTGTCCTTGTGTGGATGTGGTCTCAAGTCCCTCTTCTGTTTGGACTGTCCAGATTGTGGTGCAGAACAGTGGATGGGCTCCTGAGCTTCAATCACACCAGTGGTGCTGTGTTCCTGACATCTGGGTAGGGTGTAACTACTGCCACCCTGTTTCTTTCCTTTCTAGGGTCTGGAATCTCCTTTTTGTTAATCAAGCCACCAGAGTGTGTCTGCTCTGACTCAGGGCTCCCCAAAGCCCTGAATTTGGAGCAGGGAGAAGAGAGGAAAAAATACCATTATTTTTAGTTGGGTAGAGAGAGACCTACAAAGAAAGGCTAAGGGCAGTGGAGTCCAAAGGCCCCCTCCAGACAAAGCACCCAGGAGCCTGCTCCCCGGCTGGATGCAGAGCCCCTTTCTTCAGTCTGTGAAGTCCAAAGGTGTCCCTTCGTCACAGCACAAAGGCGAGCAGTCCTTCTGCCCTGCAAGGGCAGCGGTCTGGGATGCAGACCAAATCCCTTCTCTGCTGTGACGTTCTCTTAAGCCTTGTGTTTTCTTTTCATGGAGAAGAGACGGGCTTTGGTGGTATGGGAAGTTCCTTTGTGTTAAAATCTGGATTTTGTTAAAATCTTTTGTCAGCTCTTAAAAGTGTCAAGCTGAACATACGTACCTCGCCACACGAGCGAATCCAGTTGATTGTAGCCTGGTAACTTGCTGTAAGAAGATTATTGGATTAGAGCAAAAGCTTGGTTTGTCAGCAACACCACCTGACAGTAATATTTATTGAGAAGTATTACCTATTTTAAATGTTAGTCCACTTATGCCCCAATCATACCTTCATTCTTAAGGCCAGAGGGGCTTTTTTAGTTCAGTCTTTTACAAAGCTGTGTAATAGAGAGGACACCCACCTGTTCTTTTCCCTACTGCTGAGCAGGCAGTTTTAGTAGCTGCAGCACTTCCAGATTTACCTCAATGTGCTTTTGTCATCATAATCCCTCCTGCATGTCAAGACTGATTTGCTTTCCTCACCACGACTCACATCGTCCATTTTTGCCGTTCCGTTTCTCCTCCTCCTTTTTTTTTTTTTTTTTGTTGTTTTATTAATCAATAACAAATTGGGAAAATGTTGGTAAACCAGTCAGGTATATGCTTGCTATCTGGAATCTGCGCGACGCTCATTGCCCTGGCTTTAGCCTATTACTTGTATTGGTAAGTTGGATTTTGCGCTGTTGCTGCGGTGGTGGCTTGTCCTTTAGAATGCTTTCTTGGGCTGGGCTTGGAGGGTGGTGGTCCTTTTGAAATGCTTTTAGAGGCTTGCTTACTTACTAATGTGTTTGATTTATTTATTTTTTTTCCATGTGTTTTTATTCAGCGAGAGCATAGTGGCTATACCACGTGTCGGGTAAGATGATGATTGCATCTTCCCAATTTATTGCAAGAGCTTTCTTAAAGTTCTTTCACTCTTATTTCATGCTCTTGCTTAGCATTCGCCTGCCTGTCTCTCTTGGCGTGCAGCTTGGAAATTAGGCTGTGACAGGCATGCACCAGGGTCTTTGTGGGACACCTGTGTCTTCAGCACTTCAAAAGAAGTAATTCAGATGGGTGCAAATTAAGGCCTACCATACTTTCCCCCTGCCCCCAGCAGAAGCTCAGCAGGTTGCTTCCCTTCAGGAGCAAGCTGGGGCCTGGGAGGGTGGTGGCATGGAGCAGTGGGGATGGGAGGCCAGGTGTACCTGGGCTTTTCACCATGCTGTGGAGCAGCACGTAGTGAGTGGGCTTGGGGAAAGATAGAGCCATGCAGGGCTGCCCTAGATTTCTGAACTGGCATCTTTTCTACGTGTCTTTACATATGTCCAGGACTTTCAGCCAAAAGAAATCTTGGAACTTCTTAGAGCTGCGTCTAGAGCGCATAGCAACTTTTCGAAACCCGAGTGCAATCTGTTGACTAGTTGTGATGGAAAAATTACATGTTGCTTCAACTGTAAAAGAAAAAGCCTGCTGGAGCTGTAATTAATATGGCTCTGATTGGAATACTTTCTGTGGAGTGTGATGTTGCTGAGAGCAAGTCTCCAGCGTAAAGTGTGGGTTCTTTTGTTTGTTTTATAAGGCAACGAAGAGAGAAATAAAATCTGTGGGGTGATCTTGGCTTTGTTACTACCAAGTGCTTGCTCCAGGCAGTTAATGCTGGTGTTGTTTACGAGCCTACAATCCTCTCTGTGTGCGTATGCACACACTTCTAATATTCATGAGTCTATTTACGTTTAAGCTTTACAGTGAATATCTGCAGACATGCAAGCTTTCAGCTATACAGTGTGGTAGCACAAAATTACAATGTATGTGATTACTAGCCTCTTTAGTCCTCAAAATGATCAAGAAAATGGGATGTATGTTAGTTAACAGCTGCCTTGCTAAATGTTTTGGGTTATTTTTTAACAAAGGAAGTACGTGGCAGGTATATACATGATCACAGTATAGTTTTTCATTAATTCTGCATGTTTTGACTCAAGATTGGGGTATAGTATATGCATCTGATATCAGTTGTGCTTTTGATGCAAATACAAATTTGCGTGAGTGTTATACACTGGCTTAGAGCATACATCTCTTGTAATTCTTTTTTTTCCCCTTATTTTGTTCACTCTTAAAATTCTTACTTGAATCCAGGTCAGATCTGGTTTGCAAGAGAGATTACAATTCTGCACACAGCAGGAATTAACTGGTATTAGGTCAGATCCTCTTCAACAACCTCAAGGTTCAGGAGAAAATTAATGACATCATCTATTTGTTTGTGAAAAGAAAGCTCATTCAGACCTCTCTGATTAGATATGGATGAGACCTAATTCGAGTACTTCAGAGTCCTATTTTAGCTTTGTTGGTTTGGGTTCCTTTTAACTCTTTAATTTCTTGATGCTTGAAGAAAGCTGACTTTGATAAATATTTTAGTATATTAATGTTTTAGCCTATGTCTGCTTTGCAGGAACTAACTAAAAAGACTACTTTTTTTTTTTTTTCCTTAAATATGTTAGTTTGGCTCCTACAATTCCTTAGAATATCCTCAGACAGAGCTGAGGTGATTAAGATCAGAGATCACCAGTTCAGCAGGGAATCAACTTTGCATATTGAGAGATTAACCCGCTTTTTCTGTAATTCCATCTATGATCTTTTGCTTCTCCTGGATTGGAGCACCCTTATTAGCTTTCTGGATGGGATGTAATTTGGTCACCTTCTGGTCTAAATTTAGTTTGTACTCTCTAAGGAATTCATCTAAGGAAGAGAGGGGTCTTTGTTCCTCTAGGATTTATGTAGCTCACTCCCTTGCTGTGTTTCTGATGCAGGAACACCAACCTCAGAAATTACCTAGGAAGTCTACTATGTCCCCTAGCCCCTTATCCCCCGCTCCCCCTCAAAAAATGAAAAATGCATTGTGCAGCTCTGTGGAGGTTGGTGCTCAGGCAGCAGTGGAAGATGTACAAGGGACTGCTACAGTTACAGCCTCCTGAAGTTATGGGCGACTGTGTAGGAAATAGTCCAGAAAGCATCTACCCATCTACGTCTCCACATGTAGCCTTGTTCTGCTGTCAGGTAGGAATGCCTCACAAAATACACTGCAGCAATCCAGTGTGCATACAGATTATGTAACCCATAGTGCAGAACTAAAATCCACCGAAATTGTAAGAGCATGAAACATCATATTTTTTTCCTTTGTTTAGTCAGGGAGTTTGTTTGGTGAAAGTTTCCCCACAACATGACACCCTAAAAAAATTATCCTTTTTCTCCAATCAACAAATCACTTAACACATAAATAATGCATTTATCATTTTGTGTGTGCTTGTCATCACTTAATATATAGGATAAACTCATAAGAATTCCCTGCTCTAATTTTTGGGGAGTTCTTAATTGACGCATTCCAAGCTACAAAAATGTTTGAAACAAATGCATTTTTCTTTCTCTTTTTCCCCTGTTGCCAAATCTGCCCAATAAGTTGCAGCTTCTGGCCACAAAAGGAACCCAAAATACTTGATTAATTGGTGTACTTTTTCTTAGAATTTAAGGTAATTTAACTCAGATCTAACCACGTTCCGAGCCCTGTAGCTTGAGCATCAGAACACCTGAACTTGCCATTAATGTTTTGAATTCATTAATGCACTTTAAGAGCAAAATAATTCAGTTGACAAAGTTTTGGCTGTTGTTTTATTTTGTCCTGCTATAGTTTTGCGATTTTTGAGACAGATTGAGAGAGGGGACGCCTATGCTAGACTTGCATGTATATTCAAGCAGTTTTAACGAGCCGTGTAATTTCACTGCCCGTTTATTTTATTTGCTTTTTGACTGCAGTTATGCTTTGCTCTTTTGGCTTTGGGTGTTTGAAGCAATAGTTTAGCACATGATTGCTAACGATGTCTGTCTTCACTGGGGTTTTATTAGTATTTACCATCTTTGTGTTTTTGGAGAGAATGTCTTGTTTGCGATTTTAGGCAAAATGCAGTGAAGGTTCCTAATTTGTACGCGCTGGAGGGGTAATTTGCACACAGTGGGGTCAGGTCATTTCTTGTTGATGGAAGCCCAGTGGGCAGTGAAGCCCTGGGGATGGTTGAGCACCCTGGGAAGTACTGCGTTGTAAACGTTAAACTGGTCAAAAGTGAGCTTTAAGCCCTGCTTCTGTCAAGTTGGTGCTTGATTTGTGTTTTCTTTCAGAGGTGCACAGCAAAAGACTGCATAGTGACTACCTATTAAAATAGTGTTTTAAAGAAAGATTGACTTCTGTGGGAGATAAATAGGCAAAAATGAGTAGCCAGGCCATCTGTTGGTGCTCCTGTACCAGTTCCCTAGCCCTGGAGGGTAGAAGCAGAATGGCTGAAGAGCACCACTCCCCTGGCCCACCCTGCCCTCCATGCTGGCTGAAGAGGGGAGAGGGCCCTCTCATGAGTGGGTGACTCTTGGGACAGCGATTTAAAAGAAATAAATACGCCTCATCTATACTTAGTATATTATTCAGGTATCTAAATGCTAATCCACTTCACTAATGCTTTTCTCAGAATGGCAGGGGAGAGGAGCATTATGTGTTGGCTGGCACATTCTCCGTCAGGCTTGTGGAGCGCAGGTCTCTGTGCCACCATGGAGGGAGGCTAAGGAAGAATGGGCCTGGGCCTGGTAGAGGAGCAGTTCCATTTTCTGGGGGCATCTATGCAGACTATCACTCGACACACAAAGTGCAACATGACATATATATAACATCTATTACCTGTGGATGATGTACCCATAATCTATGGTGTGCTGTACGTGAAATTTTCATCACTATGTGTAAAATCCACTGTAGGCTCTGCTGCTTTATTTAGATGGGTTAAACTGACGCACTGAGAAGGCAGGTGTCCTACATTGACTTGGTAGCAGTCTATGAGATAAATGCATAGAGATTAAAACAGCTGATATCTTCCTAACACACCCAGAGCACCAAAACATTCAATTTTAAGACTGGAGAGTATTCAAATAAATTAGGAATTTGCAGAGAAGCTGAAGCTTTGAGCAGTGTTCTCAATGTGGATTTGGGGTTCTCAATGCGGATTTACGGGAGATGTTTTTGTGCTGTGGCTGCTGCTCGTGGATCTGCAAATGTGGAAATCTTGAATATCTTAAGAATTCATTGCCTAAAGAATTTCATGACCATTCACATATGTATAAACCACAAGTTTATCCAGGCTAACGTAGCACTGCTGTGTGTTTAAATTTCATGACTTGAAGAAGTTGAGCCTGACAGATTTTTCAGCCTGCTTCGCTATGGAAATAAAACTTAAGTGCTGTGCTGTTCAAATACACTTATCTGTGTCCCTGTCCTTAGCCATGTTTTCAACCCATTGAGGGGTTTCCAGCCACGCTTGGCTGCTGAGTGGCAGTGATGGCGTCTCCCAAAATAACCGAAATCCTACAAGTTTCATGGAGGTAGCTGGACAGAGGGAGAAAGGGGCTGTTAAAAGCCTCCACCTTAGGTGGTAGTGTTATGACTTAAAGTTGGGTATTCTTTGATATCTGGGTCTCCACAGATATGAGCCTGTAAAAGGGTCAATCAACATCAAAATACAAGTTTGTAGGGAACTAGGTTTTGGAACTACTTGTTAAATTCCTTTCTTTAGCAGGCTGCTTTCTAATGAGGAGTGTCTGGTTACTCAAGCTCTTCTCTGTAACCAGAGCAGCTGTTATGCATTAATTAAATGGAGATTCCTATATGTTGGTCAGCACTGGAATTTAGGAAAAACATGAGATAGTAAAGACTGGAGGTAAAACTGGAAGAGCAGCTGTCAACACCAGACAGACTGTAGTTTGGTTTTGGTTTTTTTTTTTTTTTTTTTTTTACTCTTGAACACAAACTGAGTTGACCTCAGGGACTCTGCTGATCACGCTCTTGCAGTGGTTGCTTTGCCACAGACATCTGGTCTGGGGAGGCAGGCACTGTTCCCATTTCACTGGAAATGTGCAACATGCAGTTCCCCAGGGACTTGGTTCCCAGTGGCTGATTTGGATGCCCTTTGTAAACAAATGATGTCAAAGAGATGTGAATTAACACTGAAATTTGGAAGATACAATGAGAGACCCATCATTTTAATGCTGTTGAAGAGATTAAGAGTAGCAAACCAAACGCTCTAAGTAATACTTAAACTTGCATCTGTCTTAATAAGGATGAACTTGCTTTAACTCAAATCTTAGATTTGCAGAGGTGGTAAAGGGAAAAAAATAATCTGTGGTTGGGTTACCTGATTGGGCATGTCTGTACTGCAGCTGTGATGTAATTAGTTTTAAAGGAGGGGTGAAATGCTTGTAAGAGTAGCCATGGCAACATAAAGCTCACTGCAGGCTCCGAAAAACACCTGGGAAGTGGAGTGAAAACTCAGGTAGTTTGGACTTTATTATTATTGCTCAAAGTACATTGCCTGCATTCCTGTAGAGCTCACTTGATGACATTTCAAGGAGGAAAAATGTCTCAGTATGGTTTCCCATGGTCAAATGTGAGGTCTCAGTATCCTTTTTTTCTATGGAGATTGCATTTGAGGGCTTGTAATTTTACAAGCATTCATTACAAAAATAATACAGAAGGTCATAGTTGGGTGGGACCTCTGGAGTGTGCCGTTTGAGTCTGAGGCAGCTTTCAGCAGGGTTTATTTCACGAATAGATTGGGTTGCTCGGGGCTTTGTCCAGTCGGATTTTGAAAATGTGAAGATGGGTTTTCCTCAGCCTCTCTGGACAACTTGTTTGAGCGCTGAACCACCGTGCATACGTTGTTAGTACAGCTAGCAGTAGTACGAATCAGTGTCGTCTTTCAGTGTCTGGAAAGAGAAATGAAGGGAAGCCTTGGTGAGGAGCAAGCTTTGCTCTTAATTCCTTTTGGAAGAAGTTCTGGGAACGTGAAGGGCTGTTGTTAGTGAGAAGTTTTTGATCTTCCCATTTGCATTTGGGCTCTTATGAGCTGCCACTGCGGCAGTGTGTGCCCTGGCAGGACTTGGGTCCCTAATACAAAGAGTACGTCTGTGATGGCTGTCCTGTACGTGCCCAGCATGAGGGCTGCAGGGTGGATCCAGTACTATCTCCCTTTGCACTGGCCAACAGACAGAGGGTGAACAGGCAAGAGAAGCTGTGTCAGTGGTTGGACTTTGTGATGAGATGTCCCAAGATGACTTCATACATAGCCAACATTTTGGGAACTGAGGTGCCATCTTACTAGTTCGTGTCCAAAGCTGAGCGATAGGTCACCTTTTCCAGAGGCTACTTCGTGGGAGAGGCCAGTTCACAACACAAAGCAAACATCTAAAGTTTGGTGGCCTTGAAACCTGGAAACAGCTCATGGGTTTTCTTTGTTGGCAGCCATTTTGCCTGGAAAGGAGAGAATCAAAACCATATGCAGGTGTCCACTGTCTTTATGAAGATTTGATGTCTCATCCTGTGTTAGGAGTCTCCTAGGAAGATGGATTTTCTCTCCTCCTCCCTCTTGTCCTATAGTCTGAAATATGTGTTCATCAGCAGTTGTTAAAAGATTATTTCCCCCACATCACTGTCATGGTTTTGTTTTTGTACAGTACCATAAATCTATAAAACTAGAAGCCGAAAGCAAAATTTTGGGATGTGCAGACAACATCATAAACTGCTTGCAGGAACTGTCATCCAGGGAAGGATTGAGGAGACTAATTGGCTGTGTATGTGGAGTGGGTAGGATGACAAAAATGTCGTCAGAGTGTAGATATCAAGAATGCATTAACGCAGAGGAGAGGGAGAAGCTTTGCTAGGAGAAAACTAGAAATGACAGTATGAAATGAAATGTCAGGAAAAAGAATGCTGTTCTTAAAATATAATAGCCCTTGTTTAAAATTGTTTTCAGCAGAAAACACAGTTGAGGAAGTGGCTTGTAATGACAAAAGATTGATAGGAACTTGAGTTCTTGGAAATTACTGTAGAAATAAAACTCGGCAAACCATTAGGATACTATTTGGTATCTTGTGTTCAGAAATAGCATTACATGCACTTTACTAAATAGACCATCTTTCTACTTGGTACCCATATTGCCATAGAGAGGGTAGGATTTTAAAACAAAACCTTTATTGTTCTCAAGAGATCAATAGTAGAAGCTACACTTCTAAAAACAGGCATTTACGTGGAGAAGCAGACAAGATAAGTTAGGGATGTTTTAGGTTTAGTATCTTTTGCATTCCAAGCTACAATTTTTGCATTGACCAGTGATTGCTCATCCACTTGGAGCGGATCTGGTGGAAGGAAGCTCATATATGGGGCAGAGGAGAAAGGAGCTGCACCAGTGTGACGTGTGTGCATGTGCATGTGGCTTTCTTCCTGCACCCAAGGAGTGAGGACAAATAGCCCAGTTCAGAGGGTTTTTTCCTGGCAATTAGGAAACTCTTCTTGCCTGCCTACATCGAAGTGTTGTAGTGGTAACAGTCTCTCTGTGGCCCGGTAGTCGGTAGCTATCAAATTGATGTCAGAACACCAGATTGTCATTTTATTTCGTGGATTCAGCAAGGAGGGTGAAAAATGAAAGTGATGGGGATTTCTCCTGACATATAAATAACTCCTGTAGTTGCATGTAGCAAGGGGAGGGAAATAACATGCTAAATATACTGGCATGGAGGTGGAGAGTGATGGATGGAAGACTTGTTCATGTTGTGAATTGAAACGTACAGGTTGCAGGGGGAGCATGGTCTGGTGTTGATGTCTGCGCCCCTGTGTTGTTTTGTTCCTGTACTTCACCTTAGTCTCTCAACTCTATCTACATGTCAAGGTTGCCATTGTCCCCTTCCTCTTACCTGCCTGAGCACTTGTGACTCTGAGCATCTTCCCTGCTTTTGGCTCCATAGGGATGCAGGGGAAGCGGCCATCTCAAGGGAGATGTCCTCTCCCATCACAGTTCTTGGACAGAACTTAATGTTAACCTCAGTAGTGGCAGTCCTATGGGTCAGGTTTTCTGTTTTGCAGTTGCATGGCTCACTTTGGAAAATGTTCCTCCATTCAGGGAAGTGACTGCAAGGGACAGCTGGGAGCTGTGTACTTTTGTCATTGTGGAAACCATACGCTGGTCTGGAAACAGGTGACGTTTTCCAAATGATGTCGTTTTATACAATATTTAACTTGTACTTCTTTTGACCCTTTGCTGTTCTTTGAAAAGTGCTGGGTTACTGGTGTTAGAAAGTTTATTTAGGCTACCTAGGAAAAAAAAAATCCTAGTATTTTAAAGAAGTCACTGTGGCTAATTACTTTCTTACTTGCCAGTTCAAGTCGCTGGCAAGTGCTTTGGCCACTTACTGTCAGTGAACCTCTCTCTTCAATGAAGGTGGGGGCACTGAAACTTTTAGCAACTTAAAAGCTGTACAAATCAGAGCAGATGATCCAGGAAAGGGTGCTCCAACTAATCATCTGTCAAATTGTAAATCCCTGCATCAAAATAGAGAACTACTAAAGTTTCTCACTGAACTATATTATAACCTGTTTTGGTCTGGTGTTTTTTTTTTAAACTTCAGAATTTGGGGCCAAATTAAGAGACTTAATTGCCAGCTATAAAGCGGATGTTGATCTCAAGTTGGAAAGTAGGAGTCAAAGTGATGACAAACTATTTAAGTATGTTACTCTTTAAATATTTTTAGTATTTTCCCTATAGCATTAATTTAAAGCCTTAAGAGTGCCGCTATCAGCATCTAGATGTAAATCTGACCAAATCCTGTTTTATGGTACCAGTTGTAATTGTAATAGCATCAGATTTTTGTATCCATAAGAATGCATTTTCACCTGTGCAGGCAAACTGTCCGGCTTAATAACTTCAGAAAGAATGACAGGCTTAGGAGGAAAATTGAATTACTCTGAAAAACCACTCTGGACAGTATTTTCAGTAAAGAGAATAGACACAGCCGGAACATGTTCACTTTAAGAGCAGGAATATACTATAAGGGAAGAAAAAAGATGTAAGTTCCAGGGAAAGTCTGACCCCATTTTAAAAATCAGAGCCTTCATTTTCTCCCACCTGTTTTTATTTGGAGATTCCAAGAGGCTCTTTAAATTTTCAGCTCCCGGTCAGGTTTTCAACTTTGAATGAACTAGCTGAAATGAAGAAAATAGTCTTGCTACACCTGCTCGCTCTATCAAAACTAATTAAGGCAAAAAGTCTTGAAAACGCTTACATTTGAGGGAAAAATGCCAATATCAGCATTTGCTTGATGGGAAAGACTGAAAAGAATAGACTTGTTAGATGCAGAATGTGATTTCCTCATGGTTAAATCTTGACTTGACCTCCAGTCAGGTGGGGCAAAAGTCCTGAACTCTTCAAAATAATAAAAATGCCCCTTTTTCAGTTATATTGAGAACAACTCACTGAGACATCTTGCAGCTTCATCTATTTCTGTGGTTAATTACATGTTTGTAATTAAATATAGTATGTATATATATAGTAAATTTTTATCTCAGACCTCTTTCATAATTTTAAGCAACTGGACTGTTTCCCTCTTTCATTTCTATTCTTAAAATCAAACTGAAAACCTGGGTTGTATTTCTGTTTCACTGTATGTACTTACATTGTTCGTTTTGCCCACCTTCTCATAAAGTGGAGGGGGAGTTTGTAAAGATGGGCCTGGGGCTCGCTGGGGTGCAGGTGCTTTGGCAGTGCCAGCACCCAGGCTGGTCAGTGCAACAGTTTCCAAAGTGTTTGTGAAGCAATAACAGTAACCTGCAGAGAGAACAAAAGTCAGAGAAACCAAAGAACTATCACAAATAGAATTTCTTTAGCATTTGTGAAGTTAAATGTAAGGCAAGGAAGTCAACATCCCTGCTGCAGCCACGCACAGAGCCATCAGCTATTGACCCAGGGCAAGGGGGAGAATGCCTTCCCACCAGCCCATTGGCACAGCAAGACACAGCAGGAGCAGACCTGGCGCTTGTATGGCAGGGAAGGAGGTAAGCAAGACTGCAAATTAAAAGAAAAAAGGATGAGACCAAGGGAAAATACCAGCCCACAGCAAGACATTTTACACTGAAATGCATGAGCTAGAACACTGTCATATTCTGTATATTTTAAGAAATAAATAGGAACAATTATCCAGTTTTGCAAATTCCTCATGGCTGCAGACAGACAGTTAAGCGTGACTCACTCAGGGATGGCTGTCAAACACCTTCTGCCAGTCGTGCTCCTTCGCTTGGGAGCTTTTAAACCTCCCCCTGGCCCTTTTTGTTTGCTGGGGGGCAGCCCTTCTTCCCCCTTTGCCACTTTAGATAAAACTCCTTCAAGGGAGAAGCAGGATGCGGTGAAAAATGAGCTCCCCAGTTCCCTGCTCCCCAGTTACCCACTCCTTCCCTCATGTCATACTCTCCTCTTTACGTTACACACGCCGATGACTTCCCAGGCCTGTGGAAGAGGCCTGCTGCCTGCCACAGGGGATTTGTGCCATTCCATCATTGTGCACGGCGCTACAGGCACTGCCTGCCCATCTGCTGTTCAGTTGGTATGTCAACCCCAAGTTCTGAAAGATGCTGTCAAGCTTCCAGCTTGCACAGGCTTTGAGAGCGAAAGCAGGCCGGGAGAAGTTCTTGGACCACTCGCCGCACTCCAGCAGGTCTAACGGGTCCACTCCAGTTCTCTAAAGGACAGCCAAATATTTTCTGTCCTGCTAACTGCTCTCTGCAGTTTCACTCTGAGTGCAACAGCAGGGCGTCCTGCCCAATTTCAAGCGTGGCAGATGATGGGCAATACTGGGACGCTATCCTTGCCAAGCAGTACTGGGATGCCCTTGGTGCTAAATGCTCCCTTTCTTTTCCCAGCCAGGTTCACTCCTCGGTGCTATCCAAGAAAAGATTTCAGTGGCACCATCGGTAAACACTGCGCATCTCTTTACCCCTGCAGGCAAGGGAAGGGATACTTGTGAGAGCCAACAGCTTAGACGGAGCTTACTTGCGTAGCCCGGCAGCAGCACACACATCATTTAACCATTGCATTCACAATGAACAAAATCGCCACCAGTACCACAAGACATTCAAGCAGTTTTGAATGTTCATCATCAAAAATAAGCCAAAAGACCTCTAATAAACACAGGATGCTTCTGACTTACTCCCAAAGTTACACTGCAAGGATAAGAAATATTTTTTTCTTTATGGCAACACACAGCTTTATGATGCTGGAGATGTAAAGCGCATCCCCGCAGGCACCTGTCGATTGCCTGCTGGCTTGTGTTGTTCATGCTCTCTGCTGCGGTCTGTGCTGTGACCTAGGAGTTTGTGGACACCACCCCACTGACTATAACATTTCTGGGTCTCAGCTGGCCCAAGTGGGGTGAGTGGACAGGGTGTGGAAAAAGTCTACAACTGTATGCAGAGATTTGCCTTGATACTCCCACTGCCACCTCTTCCTTGAGCCTCATGAGGAGCTGCGAGGCCTCCCTCTCTCACAGAAAGGAAAAGATATAAAATATTTCTCCACTATGCAGTGGGATTAAGTGGCTGAAAACACACATGCCCGCCCCTGGGGCTCGGGCTGAAAAAAAAAAGAAGTCTCCATTTTCCCTGTGGCAGAGGATCCCAGTTCTCCAGGCAAGGGAACAGGAGGGAAGATACTTCTCCATGGAAGGAGAAGAATGGAGGGGATGACTCAGTTCAGCCAGGTTTAGTGGTCACAATGTGGGTGCCCTGGAGGTGTAGCAGATTTGGTGGATAACACCATACTGACACCCCCAAATAAAGCTCCTCAGCTGACAGCAAGTCTCAGTCCAGTAGGGCAGAATTCAACACAGGCATGGTTTTGAAAATCACTTTGCTTATACATACACACACACACACACATATATTGATACATATATATATATATATATTATGCACAGGGCATATCAGCAAGAAATGGTCCATAGAAGATTAGCACTTTAATCAGAGAAAAGGTGGGAGTGGAAGTCAGGAGAGTGTGGATTCCATGATTTACAAGTAATGACACAAGGCTGGGCTGGCCATAATCAATGTTCTTCTCAAATCTACTCATTATTTATTCCATCCCACTGCTATTTACATACCTATGCAATTGCTGCACAGTAGTCTGTGATCTCATAAATCTATGATAAAGTTTGCATTTTGACAGAAGCATGAGTCTGCCTTTTCTTCAGGTAACATGGCAAGGATACCTAATCTCTTCCATCTCCACAGAAAGTAACTGATGTCAGTTGAATTTTTCCTGTTGAGCTGAGATTTAGATCATCCAACATATAGAGTAGTATGAAAATTTAAATGAACATTTTTTTTATATATTCTTTTCAAATAGGACAGACAAAAAGTAGTAAGTCTTCCCAGTTCTTAACTTAACTTCTGTAGTGCTGCAAAGAAAGACAAACACACAGCCCTGTATACCCCCCAGGAAGAGTAGTGAGCACTGGGGAGGGGTGTGGGACCCCCGTTGTGCACTGGGGTTACCGACACCCTTTAATGGAGAAACTGGTGCCTTAAAAAGTGCATGTTGACTTGCGGTTTAGCTTAGCTCTGCTGCAGTAAGGTTTACTCAAGAGCAATGTCTTTTTGGTTTAGTAGACCAGAATTGAAAAGCTCATACTTTTTTCCCTCCAACTGTTGAATTTTCCCCTTTCCACTTCAGATGAAACCAGAAGTCATGTGTGTCTGCCTGCCTTAGCTTTTTAAAATGAGGCTAACTGTATGCCATGTAGAACAAGATAAGTTACGGGGTTTTTTTTGTTTCTGTTTGGCTTTTTTTTCCCTCTTGATAGCAACCAGGTCAAGGAAAGAACTTGAGCTCAAATGCTTGCAGTTGGGTAACTCTTTGTAATTAGTAATATTCAAGTTTAGGACAATGTTTATTAAAGGCTGAGTTCTACAAGGGCTCCCCCAGGATTCTATAAATGTGCATGTACCCACAAAACCCATCTGTATATATAAGAAATGAGGTAGACTTGCAAAACTTGCAAATTGTTATCTAATCTAAATTTAATATGCAATTAAGGTTTCGTAATTATAGCTTTAGGAAAAATTAACTTTACATGTTGTTTATAGTGAAGCAGAAGTGCCAGACTGCAGACCGAATGATGACAAATGGCTTGTGCGTATACAGGGGAGCAACAGCATGCAAACACCTACAAGCAGTTGTACATTACATACCATAATAGACGCTATCCTAAGCTTACTTAACCATAAGGCTGTGTTTGCCTTCCTGAAAGAAACACAAGTTACACGCGTGCAACAGCCAGGTTTTGAAGCACTGCATCTCCTTCCCTGGAAAGCTCAGCGGAGAATCCTGCGGTGTTTCGCAAGTACGGAGAGGCTGTTCTTCACAAAAAACTGTGTCAGCCCAGTTCGGTGATATTCAGCCGTGACCTCCAAGTTGTCTGGGCAGGTTTTACCCAATGAACTCGCAACAGAATCTCTCTCTAGTTTCCCTGTTGTGAATAGAAAATCCTTATGAAAATACCGTTATTTTCTTTGTCAATAAAGAGAAGGCTGCAGTGAAGGGAGCTTTCTCAAGCAGTTCTGCTTCCTTGCGTTGGTTGCCTTGCAGGCTGGCAGATTTCTAAGCAAGTCGGGATTCATTTCGGTTATCTGATCCATTTGTTTAAATAGAGCCTGAGTTAACTGAATGCTGAGGAGAAATTGAATTTGTGCACGTCTTGCTCTTTTTGTATGTGCCGAGTATGATAAGAGGAAATGATTGAAATTAAATTTGGAAAATAGCCATTTTAATATTGCCTGTGTTTTCAGCTGTAATACTGTAGCAACAAGTTAGAAAAATACAATTTCATCTCTAGCATGATCCTCTCTGCAGCTGGCGAGGAGAATTTATCATGTCAGTAACACTTCATTTAGGGCAGGGAAGAGAGAAAACAGCCCTTCAAGTGTGGTGATATTTAATTTCAGGAGGTGGTTTATTCCCTTCTGGTTCCATTGAGCTGTTTGACTGTATTTCTTTGCTCTGTTCACATATTCTGTGCTCTTCTATCTACAAAATACGAGTTAAACAACCACTTATCTAGATCTAATTTTTTTTAGAGCAACCCATATCTTGATAGCAAGCTTCCCCACATTTTGAAATGGAAGGAGTGCTGGGGCTGAAGTCCTGGTAGGGTGTGGACCTGTTACAGATGTTCTCTGTAGGACAGGGGGTGTTGCTGTGGGAAGAGGTACCCTGAGCACATAAAGAGCTCCCCACAGCAGGGCCATGCCCTAGCACAGAATTTATGGAGTGAAGGGATTGACTTCCTGTGGTCCCTTCCCAATGGGGCTCACTGGTATGCAGAAGCTGTTCATGTATCCATTTTATTTTTTTACATACTCTCTCCCAAAGCTAAATTGTGATCTTGTGATAATAAAAATAAAGATTTCCATAGGCATGAAAAGGGACTAGTGTTTCTGTTGAGGATGTGTGCCCCTCATGTGGTTGTCATTGTTCTGAGTGACCACCATATCATGATTATGTCTAGAGTTCATGCCTACCCATTACCTATGGCAGAAAAAAATGAAATAACTTCCTCAGGACCTTTCATTCTCCATGCCTATTGACTGATGATAAATGTCAGGTCAATGTGCACAGTGGTTTTTTTTTTTTTTTAAAAGAAACCAACCAAAACACGTTGAAGTATCAACATCTTATTAGGATGATGAGTCAAACAAACGGCTGTTTGATGGAAATAGACTAATCTCATAAAAAATCTCTACAGATACTGAGCCAAACCTATTGACACGCATGGAAGTTTCTGTGATTTAATGGGCTTTAGATCAAGACCAAAATAATGAATATATTTCAAACAGATAGAGGTGATAATCTTTTGCACTTGACGTGTTCTAGAAACTGGCTCTGGTGCTGTTTCAAAGCCAAGATTGACAAAATTTCAAGGAATAAATTCTCATCTAATTCTGTGATGGTAACTCAGTAACACTTTTTCTTTTTGAGATCATATTCCTAGTTCTCACAACTCAGGAACCAATTTGTGACTGAAGTCGCAAATCTTTGCATCTTCATGACCTAAGTTTGGCTTAAGGTCCTCTTCCATACACTTCAATTTTAGAAAGTCATGATAAGAAGATTTTTAATGAACTCTGAATCAGCCTTGAATTTCACTAAGAGATGTGCAGGGAAATTAGACCTATATTGTGTGAGAAGCTAAGATAATCTTCCTGTCATGCTTAGGTTTAAAAGGCTAGGTCTGTAGTAGACAGTTTGTAATGCTGTGTGGGATGTGATTGAATAGTTGTCTATTTTTACAGCATATTTGAAGTGTATCTGGAGTACAGACTGTTCAAATGGATACCAAAACTGTTGTTACACTTTATTTCCTTTCAGTTGCTTATTAGCTGTACTGACTCACTGCTGTTGATCTAACTTATGTTTTTTAGCCTACTTAGACAGCTGTGGTTGCCAGTGGTTCTTCTGAAACTATACTTCTAAAATAAATTGGGCCTGAGTGGTGACTGCTTTTAGTGATGCCATAGCAGAGTGGGCAGGAGCCTTGGGTTGCTCTTTTGAAGTCTGGGGTAAAGACTTGGGTAAATATTCTGTCCGTTGGTTTTGTATGGTTTCTGCCCCACGTGGCTCAGGATCCCAGGTTCCACGTCCCAGAAAGAGATGCTGTATAGCGCAGGAAGTGGAAGACCATCAATTATCTGTTTTCCTCTTGAGTATTTGCCTGTATCAGTGGTATTTGCTATGAACATGTCATTACACTTTTAAAAACCTGATGACCACTGTACTTTGGTCTGTTAGCTAGAAAAGTATTGCATATTCTGCAAGGAAAAAATTATTTCTTAAAGGTAACAGAGGTGGTTGCGTCTAAGCATTGAATGCAACTCATCAAGTCATCAATGTACTTTTGTGTGTATGTCCCAGAAATGTCCAGGAAAGTAATCTGCCTCCCCTGTGTCAATGTAGTACTTCTGAGGGATGCTGAATGACCAGACTGGGACCTGTACTTTTATTTATCCACCAAATGGCTATGGGCAGTGGTATTGAAAGCTTTCTGTCATATCTCTGCTTTGACTGTTGGGTAGCTGGTTACTATTTTTGGGTTTTCTGATCTTGTGAGGGGAGGTGAGGGCAAAAGATGCTCATGCTAGGCTAGAAAAGTAGCTTGAGTTGGCTCATCAGGAAAATATGGAGGGTGGAAAGCATTATCTTCAGCTCTTGGCTGCTGCTGTTTGTCCCTGTCCACTTCACATGCGTGAAGCAGCTCATGGAACAGGTAGTTCTCACTTTGGATAAAATATGGTTTTTAATTTTCCCTGTGTGTTTTCAATGAGCAGAGTTTGTAGAATTCTGAAGAATGGTAGGGAAACTCTTGATGAGGTTGATCAACATAATGCCTTTTTGTACTCTTTTTGACTTGCAGTGTTATTGGCCTTTCTTCATAGATAGGGTTTGCCAAGTTTGTACAGATGAAGGAGGCTTACCAAGCTCCATCTAAAAAATGCAGGATTTTAAAATACGAGAGTAGACAGTAGAATTGAGTATGGAAAGGGTTTTACTCAATTCCCTAACTAGCAAAAACGTAATGAGGTAGGTAAAATACCAGAATTCAGGCTGGGGACAACACATTCGGAGCAAGAGATGCTGGTAATTAGCTTCATAAGTGGGGATAAATATGGTACAGTAGAGCAGATGCAGCTGGAAAAAGGGAAGAGAGCATGCTCAGAAAAAACTGAAGGCAAAAGGCTGAAGATGTAAATACTGCCTGCTGCAATTTTTGTTGTTGTCAAGCACATTAATTCTCACTGGGTTGGAATAGTAGAATCAGTGGACCAGTTCCTAATTTCATGCTCATATTCATGCAAACCTTATGAACTACAGAGGCATTGTACACACATGATAGCAATGTTAATTAAAACCTGGGGTTTGCGCTGGAAATACTATATTATAGAATGATTAATGGCTTAATTTTTAATTCTGAGTTCACAAATAGCTATGCATTTCATGAAATGGCTGTAACATGCTTAGTGCACTTCATGCATCCCTGTTTTTTAACCCGATTTCTTAATGAAATGAGGCTGATGCAGTCAGGCTGTCTGTCATTCTCCGTTCCTAATGGCTTTTGAACTTGGTGACACATTTCAGCAGCATGTAACAGAGGTAAAAGTCTCGATGCAGCGTAATCATGAATGTAGAAAGCTGGGTAAGGGAAAAAGACTGTATTGTTCCTTCTACTAAGAGGCACATAGTATGTTTTAGATACCAGAGAATCTGTATGAAAGTGGAGCCTCGAGATACAACCCTGGACCCAAAAAATCCATAGGACATCTGCCTCCTTGCCCTTTACTTGCGCGGTATATAAAAAAGAGAGGAAACCCAGAGGGATGCAGAGCATTTAAGAACCTTCTCGTCAGAGAAGATAAAAGTCAATACTATGGGGAGCGGTTTCTGACTTTATGAAAGTCAAATGACCCTGCAAGATAAGGCACTGGAAGGCAGTGGAAGTGTGCTGTGTGGTTTGAGCTGGGCTTTACACTTGGTGCTGCCCTGCACCATGGCTGTGAAAAGCGGGCACTTGCTGAGGATGTGAAAGCGGGAAGAGTACTAAGGTTGCCCACAGATCTCAGTGTGGCTGCAAAGGGGAGGAAATGAAGGTTTTGTGGTGAGAGGTCAATGCTGCAAAGTTACAAGGTGCTTTAGGAGGAGAGGAAAAAAAAAAAAAAGATTTTAACCAGCAGGTCTATGAATATGCACATGATATTGTTTATACTTTAAAAAAGAAAAAAGAATGAATAGTGCTGAGACTTGCTCTCTTAAGCTGGGGTAGACGCTTACTTTCTAAACACTTCATTTAGCTGATTTTAAAGTATGTGTCACGTGAAGAAGTGTTGCTTCTCCTCATTTCAGCAAGTACTGATTTCCCCATCCTTTCCCCAGCCTGACTGTGGGATTCAGCAAAACAGCTGCTGACCACCTTTTGTCTCTTGGCCTGTCCCTGAACTGCCTGGCTGCCCTACATGGGCAGGAATGCAGAAAAGTTTAAAAAAAAAATAAATCCTGGGTTAAGATTAACTTCCAATTATCTTAAAAGTCAAATGCAATCAGTTGAGGGATTGGCGAAAGGGACACAGGCAGGTTCTGTATCCAGCATGGAAACTGGAAAGATCAGACAACCAGACTAACCCCTTTTATTTTTTTTAGTTGACCCTGTCCATTTTATGGTGCTTTATGGAGAAACTGGGCAAATGCTGCCCTTTTAAGGTGCCAGAGGGGAGCCAGCCGTGCTTTGGCTCCTGTTCTCTTTACCCTGTAGCAATACCAGTACGACTTGCAGTCCCCCAGGGGTGCAGTGGGCGCAGGTGCAGGCACACGAGGTGACTGTGCTGTGTTATCTGCCAGAGCCATGCAGCTCTAGAGTCCTGCCAGAAGAAGACAGTGCTCAAAGCGTGGGGCACAGCATCAGCACATGAGTGAGAAATCCTGCTTTCCACATGTAACAAAGCGGGAGAAGCAACTTGCTGCAACATCTCCAGCTTACTGTATTGTAAAAAGGGATGTGTCCTTCTGGGTCTGTAATATGGTAAATGTCCTTAAACGTTAGGGAGAAATACCAGAGTGCTTGTCACTTCGCTGAAAGCAAAGAAACCATGGAAGTGGAGCCAAACCATTTTATTTGAGGATAATACTTGACATTTCTATTCTTCCTCATGCCCTTTATGCTCTTTCGGCCTTCGTCCAGGAGGGGCCACTGAAAGGCAGCAAGTGTTGTGCTAACAGAGTACAACAGACACAGTCATCAGCAAAGATGCCTGCACGTGGCTATACAGAAGGCAGGTAGGGATTCAAAAAATAGGTGTGTGGGGAGAGGGAGAAGGGGCAATTGTTCTTTTTGGTTTTGTTTGAACTGGTTTTCGAGAGAGAGCAGATGCAGAGAATTGACCGATCTTGGAAGTGAAGAACTTTGTTTAATGCTTGGTGGCACGTAATACAGTGACTTAAAGAACATGCCAATGGAAAAGATGAATGAGCCCATTGCTGTGTTAGGGGTTACAGCACCGAATACCGTAGCTACCTTCTATATGTCTGAATGCTGGTGTGGTGTTTTGCCTGCATGAGACAACTGTACCCTGCACCCTTTTGGAAGGGGAGAGGAAGGAAGACTCCACTTGTTTATTTTTAAACACAAGTTGCTGCTTCACAACAGTTGTTCTTGAAGTAATTTACTAGTAGAAGAAATGTTTCTTCCATTCTTACAGGAAAACAATGTGAGAATTTAGATTATTCATCACAAGCTTCAATATCAGCTTATTCAACTTGCTTTGCTTTGTTTTCTGTGGTAGGCACAATAGTGGCTGTATCAAAACAGACTTTTTCCTCTGTAATATACTTCTGAAGTAGGTAAATTACTAATGATGCAAATAGACTTTTTTAATTGTGCAAAAGCTAGACACTGTGCCTTGAAAGACAGTACCTGATTTGTAGAAGAGACAGTACAAAACAAGCTTTCACAAGTAAAATTGCTGTTGAGTTTTATAAATAGCACCATAGTGTAAGCAGGTGGCAAACGAAAATGTTTGGTTCCTCACAGCTGGAAGTTACTTATTTTTGGACACTGGGAACTTCTGCATCAGCTTCAGATGCTTGGCTTGTTAGAAGTATTTATTACCATCTGCTGGTTGGTCTGGTCATTTGCAACACTCACATAAACTGAGCGCAAGTACTGTCATCCAGCTTTGGCTGTGGCAGAAAATCAGGGTCATGCTTTTATTTTTTGGGTGAGATGTTGAGTCTGTGGTTGGCCTAGTTGGAAGGCTTCTAGTATCCAACAGGTCAAAAAGGACAGTGCCAGATAACACAGGAATAAATTCAGTCTGGTGGCTTGGTAAGTACATTTTATTGGGTT
Source organism: Nycticryphes semicollaris (assembly GCA_013400055.1). Taxonomy (NCBI): domain Eukaryota; kingdom Metazoa; phylum Chordata; class Aves; order Charadriiformes; family Rostratulidae; genus Nycticryphes; species Nycticryphes semicollaris. The sequence goes on along the minus strand of VXBJ01005510.1, from coordinate 36,272 downwards.
AGCTTTGTACTGGCAGGATTTGTGTTGGATCAGACTTGTCTGTCTAAGCTACTGTGACTTTCTGCTGGGTCAGACATCACTCGTCTTTCTGCTCCTGGTATAAATATGTCATGTGTTCAGACTTAAGTGCTCCGGCTAGTACATTGGAATCAAGATTCTGCACCAAAGCCCTTTCCAGATAAAGTTTGTACTGTTACACAGCTTAAGGGTTTTCCTACTGTTTTACTTTTTTTTTTTCCCCTCCACACTAATTGGTGTATTGATCATGGAACTGTGCCATGACAAATTCCAATCCCTGATATTCTGTGATTCTGTGAAAGTGTGAAGTTATTCAACTCGCCCCAGCATAGGTTTCGGTTGTGGGAACACCTGATTTCCATTTCTGTGCCTTATCGTTTGCCAGACTGACTCTCTGCGTGACGAGCCCTGCTCTCTTCATCCTGAAATCTGCTGTGGGATGAGGAGCTTCCTCCCCACATGAACTGCTCTACTACTATTCCAGTCCAAGCGAACGTGTAACAGAGTCTCTGTAGCCCCCGGAAACCCGCGCTGGGTGCTTCGTTTGGGAGAAGTGTGTACAGAGCGGTGGCTTTGAAGGCAGGCCAGGAAGGCATGGGTTCGTTTGCACAGCTCCAGAGGCAGGGCATGCCATAAATTGGGTGTGGGGGGGCTGTGGCTCCTGTTGCAGTTCAGGGACAGCAGCCCCTGAAGGTCCAGCAGTCACGGGGCAGCTTGTTTACCCATCAGGACTCGACTGCTTCGCTTGTGAGTGCCGGGCTCCCTGTGTTTCTCCCAGCGTTAAGTCCAGTTATATGATCTTTGCTTGAAGAGAGGTGTGAGATCCATCTTCAGCAAGCAGTTATCTTCTTAGCAGGCTGTAAATTTGTAAATTGTAAGTAACAAATTCTATTTGTGGAAGTGATTTGCACCATCAACAATTTATTGTGTGAAGACCTAAAGGAAGCAGGCTTGGAGAGCAGAGTGCTGGCTGGATTGGGTTCCTGTTGCTGAAGTTGCATGGGCTGTTGTTTCAGGGCTCTTGCTTTGCCTTTACTCGGGGTTTGTAAATTCTGTCTCCGTTTGACTCTTTTCTTTCTCTTTCAGGACGGTTATTCTGAGTGACGGCCCTTGCACGCGCTTCTGAGTGGTTATCATGGGCTTCATTGCCTTTCTGAAGACTCAGTTCATAGTTCACCTCCTCATTGGGTTCGTGTTTGTTGTGAGTGGACTGATCATTAACTTCATTCAACTATGCACGCTAGTCCTCTGGCCCATAAACAAGCAGTTTTATCGCCGAGTAAACTGTCGCCTTGCCTATTCACTTTGGAGCCGTGAGTATGCTTGAAGGGGGAAGATGTGAGGGCTAGGGAGGGGTATGTTTTTTGTTTCTCTTTGTTANACACATATATGTAAACACACACAAACACAAGAAAGAGAGAAGTGATAAGTCAGACTATCAGTTCAAAGCAGCCATCTTTTCTGAAATGTTGGGAAAATATACAAAAGTCAAGGGACTGATACGTACTGTCACTGTTATTCAAAAAAGTGAGACATAAAGCTCATCCTACCCACCCCTGTACCTATCTTAACTGGTAGGAATTGCTGATTCTGTCTTGATACCATCTTCATCCAGCATCAGAGCCTGTACTAAGTGATGGGGAAGGCGGAATTCACAGAGACGGCTTCACGTACTGAGCATACGTGCAATATTGACCACTTAGTTAGCAGCCCAAGTTGACTGTGATCTGCAGTCAGAGATCTGTGATATCTCTCCTAAAGTATCTAGTGTAGGTGACTCTATAGTTGAACTGTGTGACAACTTCAGAGTCCTCTTACACCTTGCAGTGTCCATCTGTGATGCCAGTGTCTCCTCTTATGAGTAATTTGTCACTCTTTCCTTCTTCTGCCAGTGGGATAGCTTTACAGTGGGTGGGTGGAGCTGCTTTGCTCTCCTCGATCAGACCTTTTCAGGGGCTTAGATTTCTGAAATAAAATGTTTAGAAGGCTCCTTAGTCCAAATGTCACCTCCTGTTTCAGCAGTGAATCATGTAATTTGTTTCCATTTTCCATCCCCTCCCAGTATGCATGGCCACTTACCTTAGTGCTCAGCTCAGCATCCAACTCCCACTTCGGGTAAATGAGTCACCTAAATGAGTACTTACAATTGAGGGTCCACTGACAGGCACCCACGTTTCTTAAATGATCAATGTGAAGTACTACCAACAAAACTCTCAGAAGTATCTAGTTTGATTTCTTTTTATGCTTCTTGTCCTTTCTGTGGTTTTTGTTCTACCTATTGAGAATGTTGTCTGAGAAGCAGAGGAGAAAGGAAATGAAATAGAGAGTGGCAGGCAAACTGTCAGGAGAAAAGGTATTGTAATGGAAGACCTTATAGGTGGAAACTTCAAAATCAAGCTTGGTTGGAGGGAAGTGAGGGTATATGGGGAGGGTTGTTTTTCTTCTTTTCATTGCTTGTAAGAATTTCTTAACGTGCTTTTAATAATCTAGAATCTGATTTCATCCTGAAAATTGTTGTTGCAGTAACAGCCTGGCATTTTTGATGATATGAGCTGCTTGTGCCTGTGAGGCTTGTAGGTTTAGACCCTTTCTACAAGTTAGCATTGTGCATGGAAAAATCACATTTTAAATGTTGTTATCTTATATCTTGTATACACTGGAAATAACCTACACTGTTGTTCAAAAAGGTTTGCAGAGGCTGAGTAGATAATTGGGACGTACGTAAAATAATCCCTCACGTATAGCCTGTTGATTAATATCCTGTAAATTAAGTGATTGAGAAACTAAACTATGAACGTTAATGCAAATGTTATATGGGACTGCAGAGCGCTGATGGCCTGTAATGGAAGAGCTGACAATATGCACTTCGATTGTGATTTATAATGAATTGAGTAAACCGTGTAAATGCAGCAGTTCAAATGTCGCCATTCATAATGAAATGTATCTCGTTATGTGGAAGCCTTTTGGCAACGAACCTGTGGGTTGGTGTTCTGTGTCGGGTGCTCTGTTTTGCTCGCTTACTCCAAGCTGTTTAGTTTTAAGCTGAGAGCGTTCGTGTCGGAGCTGTCTGTAACAGAAGCTGTTCTGCCCATCTGGCAGGGGATCGGTGTGCAGGGGTAGATACACAGGTGATTGTATTTATCTGGCTGTCTACTCCAGCCCACTGAAAACCAGGCTTCATTCTTAACCTATTTTTTCTCAAATACATAAAGCACAGCTTCAGAAGGGGAAGGAGATAGACTCTATCCAGAGTTCATGGCAGAAGTTTTGGGGAAAAAAAAAAACATTTGCTGGGCTCTGGTTTCCATGTAAACCCTTTGCAGTGCATGTAATTCGTGATGGGTAGTCTGTACTTCAAGCTCTCCTACATCAGCTCCTTTCAGGTGATTCATGCATTTGGAGAGCTCAGCACATTTGATATAGTCTGGCTGCAAAAATAATCTCTCAAATGTTACTACCTTAAATTGAGAGGTGCCTCTTGTTTGTTTTGTTTCTAGGCAGGTTGCAGGGCTATAACCTCACTTGCCTTAGCATGTGGGAACTTCTGCTGCAGGAGAGGGTTTGTTGTAGGGAGGTGTTGCTGTCCTCTACAGGGAGCATCTCAAGTAGCGCGAGAGTTACCATCCCTTCGTTCAGAAGGATGGGCTTGCTGTAGCATCAGCAGGATTGGTGCCACACAAAATAGCTGTAACCCACACACCAAAAAAAAAAAAAAAAAAAAAAGGAAATGAGCCCACTCCTGGTTATAATTACATCATTTATCAGTACGCTTGTAAAGGACAATCTGTTTCCTCGTATTAATTCTCCACCTCATCAACCCTGCTCTCTCAGTATGAACTCTGGCAAATCGCTCAGCAAAGCTCCCTCCACTATTTTAGAGTGAATAGTAGAAGAAATGCTCTGCAGAAAATCATCCACACCTGCCTCTCTGGATTTATTTTTTTTTTTCTGATTTTGAAGAAGAAACACACACATTTTGATTTATTTTGAGGAAGAAAATGCAGCAACTCTAGCAGGTATTGGAGATTATTCCTTAGAATGTAGATAGAAATGGAAAAGGAAAATCACTGAATACCACACTGTGTTTGGTACCACTGTTCCATTTTCCTGGCCACCTGCTTGGAAGAGCGTAGCTCTTGACTAAGGACACACTTGCTGTACTCTTTCCCTTTTTACTGAGCCAAGATAACCAAAGCAAGAAAGGTAAGTGATTGCATCATTTGCACAGGAAACAAAGCTGGAAAGCAATGATCGAAACCTCTAGTTGGTACAAGCTATTATGCTGTTTTTCCTCTGATGTATTTCCAGTTTACCAGGGTTACGCTATCTTCACCAGCAAGTTGCGTAACTTTGTCATGCCTCCAAATGAGCAACTCTTGAAAATGATTCAGGGGAATAACATGGTGGATAAGTGGTCACATGGGGAACATAAGTGAAAAAATTACTGCTAGAGAAGCTATGTGTCTTGAGCAGACCAGGATTGGTTTTCCCTGTCATTCACCCAAATACTGTTTGCCTTCTCTCTGATGTGTTCCAAACTTGGACCTACTCTTACTTAGTATATGGATAGATTACCTTGTCATGATGGCACTGGTCAGAAGCCCTTGTGCAGGAGGGCACTGCTTCATTTTGCAAAACCAGGGCCTCTTGATGGAAAGCTGAAATACTGTGTGGCAGAACCTCATGTAGAGAACCGAGGGGGTGCCTTCCAGTTTTGACCCTGCAAGTTTGTCATAGTAATATGGGAAGAGTTGGACTTTTTAACTGATGTATTTGTACATCCAAATTTTGATTGCATCCATATCTCATTGAAATGAGAAAATACCAATGACTACAGTTTGCATGGAAGCAAATCTTCCTCCTGAAGGAATGAACTATTCTCGTCCTTTTTATGGTTGTCCCATGATAGAAGCAATGCCTTCCATCTGCCTGGTTGTACTGAAATGAGGGAAATAAGCTAACCATAGCAACTGCTTTCAGTGCGTGCTGAATTTAAGTGGAAGGACCTTTATAAAATGAAAAAAGGGGAGGTGGAAAATAAGAAGAGTGGGTATTGAAGGAGATGTTCAGGGTGGAGTAAGATTCTGGGATACTGAAAAGCTGGATAAGACAGATGAGAAAGGCTCAATCTTTCTTGTGCTGTAAAAGAAAGACACAATTTACAGTTCTTGTCTTTGCCCAGGTATTTTGATAAATTAGCTCAATTCTCCAGTGCTTTTGACTCTGTTGATGACCATAATACAGAGCAATTAGAGTCCTGTGTTGTAATATTAAAATTTATTGCAGAAGATCTATTGCACTGTATCCCTTTAAAAGCCTATCATTGGTCTGTTTACCTCCATAAAGCTTGTTTCGTGTAGAGTAAAAGCATTAGGCTGCATCTACGCATAATTTGTGTTCCACCTGGGAGAAACTGTACTTATTTAGTAGAGCAATCAATGACTCAACTGTCTGTTTTCAGACACAAAGTTTTGGTGTTTCTTCCAGTGATCATGAAATTTTGAATTCATAATATAATGCCCAAACTTGTCACTGTTAAAAACTTGTTTAATTATCCATAATGCATGTATCTAGTGCCCTAAATAGTGTTTGAGGATGGTGATGTTATTTGGTCTATACCTGTCTAAGCTCTCATTTCATCTTTGCTGGGCTCGACTGAAAATGTGACAGAGTTGTTGGGAGTCAGAAGAGACTAGGCACTGAATGGGGCTGGAGATTAAATGCTACCCGCTTTTTGTAAGCAGCACCCTTAACTTCTGTCTCCATCTTCATCCTGTTTGTCAGAGTTGGTAATGCTGCTGGAATGGTGGTCAGGCACAGAGTGCACCTTGTTCTCAGACGAGGCCACGGTGAACACCTTTGGGAAAGAACATGTCATCATCATCTTGAATCACAACTTTGAAATCGACTTCTTGTGTGGCTGGACTATGACAGAGCGCTTTGGAGTGCTAGGGGTACGTGGGGCCATGAGCTTTCACTTCATCAGGAGGACTATAGGTCTGTTTAAAATCCACGTATGTACAGTTTCCTTGTGTTTGAGTTTCCAGATATAACTCCATCAACTCCTTGTCATTGTAACTTGAATGTCTTTGTTTGATCTCATTGTGCAAATCAGCAGATGACACTTTTTAATTGTTATTTCGTTTTTCTCCAAGAGTTCCAAAGTTCTTGCTAAGAGAGAGCTACTATATGTGCCCCTAATTGGCTGGACATGGTACTTTCTTGAGATTGTTTTCTGCAAAAGGAAATGGGAAGAAGATAGAGATACAGTCATTGAAGGATTAAAACGTTTGGCTGATTATCCTGAATATATGTGGGTAAGTGTTGAGTTCCTCCTCTAGTACTGACTGCTAGAAGTGAAATGGTGACAGAGATACTCATGTGATACTGTAGCCTTGTATGTCAGGAAAAGGTCTCCTCATCTTCAAGTGTTCTCAAGGACACTTGATAGGTAGCCTTTTGGGATATGCTGGTAAAATGTTGCTCTGTTTGCCTGTTGGTAAGGGAAGTCCTTTGAAAACCAGTTCAGAAGCTTGCATAGGTGATCAGAAACATGACAATAACCTAAAAATCAGGCTTGTTATAATACTTGTTAATTCTGTCTGATTTTTCTTTAAAAAAACCCAACAGTCCATATAACCCTAAGCTACATTATCCGATGTAGACTAAAAAGACACATAAACAAAAAAGTCTTTTCTGGAGAAGTGAGTGAATTTGGGTGGGGAGATGCACAGGCCGCGGACTTTGATAGGAGGTTCTTGTTAGTATGTGTTCGTTGACAGGTTTCCCAAAAAGTCTCTACAAGAACTCTATGTGAGCTTACATCTGCTTTTGCAATTACACTTTTCCCCTTTATTTTGACATCATTTGAAGTCAAGGGTAAAACATCTCTGGTTCACTGTGGGCAATGTTAGATTTTACTGCAGCAATACAGTGGTATAATCAATCTATTAAGCTTCATTTAGTATTGAATGCAAACATTTTGATAAGTTTACTGATTTGCTTTTATAGCAGCACATGTAGTTTGGCTTGTAAAACATTTTAAGAGGGTTTTTGTGCATTTTAAGTTACTTGTTTCAATATTATCCAGTACAGCTTGTTAATATGAATAGTGAAATAGTAAGCATTAAGTAGCACATTGTGAATGCATCATTTGTGATTTTCTTTCACTACAAAGATAGCAAAGTAAGGATCTGGAGAACGTATTTTAAACTACTTAACTGCTTGAATGATAATGATACGAACTACGTTTAATAGATCCTCCTGATCAGTGTTGAAAAAAGAAAAAAAAAGAAAAACCCTTACCAATTAAAAAAATTCAAGACTGTACTTTAGTTGCAAATCCATATGTTTTAATGATTCTATGATTAAGAACCAAAGACTGGGCTCTAGGGAAAACAACTAGTATGTATAAGTGCAAAACGTACTTAGCATTGATTATTTAAATCAAGACTTCCTGCCTGGTAATTTAAATCATGATTAAAATTGACTTGAGTAAATCAATTTCCTAATTTTTGTTCGTTCTAAATGCCACAGTTAGGGCTGTCTGCGCAACCTCCTTTCGTGAGGTCTTTCTCACGTGCTCACTGCAGCACAGTCTGTACCTCCCTCATGTGCTTGGTCCAGAAGGATCACTGTGCCATTGACTAGAAGATAGTGAGAATCTGGTACAGAGGAAAGAGCTTGTGGTGTTACGCTCTGTACCTTGTGCAGTCCCACCCCACTTGGTGGTTGTTTTGTCACATTTTCACAGAATCACAGAATTGTTATGGTTGGAAAGGACCTCCGAGATCACCAGGTCCAACCGTACACAGAACCACAACCCACTCCCTACAGTCTCAGCCACTAGAGCATGCCCTGAAGTGCCGCACTTACACATTTCTTAAATACCTCCAGGGATAGCGACTCAGCCATTTTCATAAAGATTGTGCCCTCAGGGACCAAATGGAGATTGCAGGACCAGTTCCCGTTCTCCCACTGTGCTCTGAGAGGCCTAGCTCTCCTGTCAACAGCTTTGCAGTTTTAACATTCATTTAATTTACCTTTTTTTTTGTGGTGCACAGCATGTGGGTATACTACAGAGAAATGTCAAGCAACCACAGTACTGACAAACAGCAGATCTAGGGCGACGCATCCGACAAGTCCTTCTTTTGAATTGTAACGTTACAGCGTTGCGTGACGCTGCCATGATACAGTAGTAGTGACTTGTGCTTCTCCCCCCTCCATTGCTTCTCAGCAACATTTTCTGTTGCTGGTGCAAAAAGGGAATGAAGTCCACCTTTCAAAAAAGGCCAGAGAGAAACGGAAATTCACCCCAGGGCTCTCAGAAGGGCTCTGTATGCTCTTGACTTTGTATTGCTTCTGGTCTCTCTCTCTCAACTAGAGCAGAGGCAATACAGAAGCTGGAGAAGGACAGGTTGTTTTGTGCTGCTTGAAGTCAGTATGGAAGGCTTTAAGCCTTTAATAATTACTTAGGAGACCACAGTCAGATTGGTGCCTTACAAAGTAAACAAGGAACAGGTTGTAGGGAAAGGCACCATTTTTTATGAACACGATACCAATAGGAAACAAAAATAAATCAGAAAAGCTTTCAGACAAATATGAATTCAGATGAATAATTTGGGTTGTACTGTACACATTTTAAATGAGGTAGCTAGTGATTAATATGTTTTTTCTTAAAATGCTCGTGTGCTGATATGTGGATTGCTTTTTCTGATTTGTAGATTAGTCCATAATCAGCCAGCCACAGCCTCCAGGGATTTTTTCTTTTTTTAAGAAAATAAAGTTTCACGTATAACCGTTTAGACTTTTTGTCAACCTTAAATTTAGCACCAGTGTTGATAAAAGTATATATAATTGTAAATGAGTTGTGAGGTGGTGCTTATGCCTAACACTTGGTGATCAAATGAGGCAATTGAAGTGTGTACACAGGCATGGATGTATGTTTATCTTACACATTTTCAGCATTTTGATTGGTTTCTTTTGATCTCAAGGTGTCCTTTTGTTTTTTGCCTTTTGTCTCATTGTGCTAGTTTCTCCTGTACTGTGAAGGAACTCGTTTTACAGAGACCAAGCATCGTATCAGTATGGAGGTAGCTGAATCCAAGGGATTGCCTAAACTGAAATACCACCTGTTGCCCAGAACCAAAGGTTTCACCACTGCTGTCCAGTGTCTCAGGGGAACAGGTACTGCCGAGCTACTGCTTGTTCTTTGCATTAATTGTAGTGTGTTGTTTAATATTCTCTGTGCAGCACAGTGTAATGTACACTATTGTTCATTATGTCCATTACAATTAGTGAGTTGGCAGTAATAAGCATTCGGCATGTCAGCCGTTAATTTGTGCCACTTAACTCTCAGTCTTAAAATATAATAAACCTTTAATGCATGTCATTGTTGCTAAGTTCATCAAATTGTCTTGGGTTTTGATAACACACTTGCTGTGTACATGGGAATGTCAGGTGGCTGATAAGGAAAAACGCAAGGTGTAAACACGAAGTGGTGTAGGATTCTGCTGCCTGGCGTCATTAATGTAAGGCTCGCACGAGGCCCTGTTGCTGCCTAATGTAAGGATGCTGGCAATGTGGTTGCAAGAATTGCTGATATAACAGCCATATTTTCTTTTTCATAACAGTTTCAGCAGTGTATGATGTAACACTAAATTTCAGAGGAAACAAGAACCCCTCTTTATTAGGAATTCTTTATGGAAAGAAATATGAGGCAGATATGTGTGTAAGGTGAGCATATAATGATCGAGGTAAGCCCTAAGATAAATGCTTTGGCATGTGGAAGTGTATTCAGTTTTTACAGTTTGATGTCCTTTGCTGTAGTCCCCCTTTTCCTTGTCCTTCAAGCTTCTCTGCAGGCTTCAGAGACCTCCTCCTTTTCCCCTTGCTTTAGTTCCCTTGCACGTGTGAGATCCCATGATATCACCCAGTAGGTGAGAGAGCAGTGAGCAGACTTTTAGGCCAAGGGTATGACCACGTTGATATTACAGGGTTTCCCCAAGTTTTGTGCAGTGGGGGCACTAGTCTGCCTTCTTCCCTTCTCTGATGGGAACAGAAAACCAACCGTTCTGCCCCCTTCCCAGTCCCCATGTGAGCATATGCATAGTATAAAAAGCCTGTCCAACATCAGTAGTCTCCTGTAATAAATGGTGTAAAGCTCTTTACTGTTCCAGTTTCTCTCCTTCTCTCACATGGTTTGATTAGCAGATTAGAAGTTAAATAATGCTGAAATTCAGGCGCTGTATGAATGAGGTGATACATTCCTCGCATTCATCACTATTATTTTGCCTGAAAGAGTAACTGCTAAATAGCTAACTCTAATCATAAGAACTACTGACCCTTCCTTGTAGAATTTCTTCTTTTCCCTTTTATGCTTGCATGTGGCAAACGACCTGGTTGTTCTTTTGACAGTTCACTTCTCCTTCTCCAGGGACTTCACCCACAGCACCCACGCTTTGGAAAACGTTGCTGTGTTATGGTGATGAGGTTGATGTTTGGTTTTTTAAAGAAAAGGGAAAAAAAAAAAAAGCCTTGCTACTTCCCTCACTCCTTTCCCCTCCAGCCATGGGTCTGCATTGCAGATATGTGTCACTGGCCCTGTACACTGTCCTCCTACAGGGCAGGTGTGTCTTGCCAGAGCTTTGAAAGGTGAAAGACTTCGTAGGGAGTCACGCTGATTATCTGTCGTGTTGAGGTATAACAGCAATAGTTTTGTGGAAGAAATGCTATGGCAAGGGAGGGAGAGTGCTGCAGCCTTAAATGGGAAGGGAAGGACACATGTTCCAGTTCTGCTCTCATCTACTTCAACTACCACAACACTTTAGTCTTTCAGTTGGAAAGAAGGCTGCAGAGGTGATGGGGAGAGGTGGGGGTCACTCATTTGCAAAGGGTTTCATTTCGACTCCTTACACTTGCCAGACATATTCCACATGAGAAAAGTGAGCAGACAATTTAGAAAATCTAGAAGGTCAGCTGGTCAGATGGTTTCCACCTGCAATTCCATAGTGATGGCAGATGCATGTAGCATGTCTAGCTAGATCTGGGGTACACGTGCATAGATGTATGTCTCCATACATTGAAGAGCATCTGCATTCAGTTAAATACCCTATGCCTTGCCAATGCAGATGCAGGTTGATTTTATTTATGATGAGGTAGTGGGAGGAAAGAAGAGAAATGTAGTTTTCAATAGCTATTAGAAGACGCTTGGGTTGATAAAATTCTGTTGAGGATGATGTTGCCAGGTAAAATTACTAATTGTACCCTATTATAGAAATTAATGACTGTGTTCAGTTAATTTTGGTTTAAAATATGTTTGTGGACAGAATCAACACTCTCAAGAGGCTTTTCTGCACTTGAAGCTTTTCCCCTGTTTTGGAGAGGAATTTATGAGAACACGAATACTATTTTTACAGTGTTTTTGCTGAAAATTGAACTTGTCCTTAATGTGCCAGCAGACTTAGCTTAGCTCAGAGGAAGGAAGCACATAAGCTCTTGTTCTTCATATATGCATATTTGGTTACCTGTGCAGAGGTAAGAGGCTTAGATCTCTGCAGAGGATCCAGTCTTTCTCCTGACTGGCTCCAGAGAAAATAATCAGCTAAATCACCGAAGGTAATTTATTGCTGTGAGTACCCTCTAGTGGTGATAGCAATACAGTGACAAATACACAAGAGATCTTTCAGCAAATTACTTTTTACTGAGCTTTTATTGAGCATTATTTGTATTAATTGAGCAGCTTCTCCTGTTAGAGCTAATGAAAGTAAATCTGTAATCAGTGTTCCATTTATTTATGGGAGACAGAAAATATTAGAGATGTATTAGAATATCTTCCCTCCACTGCTGCAGACTTGAAGGCTTTAGTTTGTGCTGTGGAAATACATTCCCTGGTTAAACAGGAGCAAGTAAGTTGTATCTGGGATCAGTGAGTCTAGAGCCTTCCCAGAGGTCACCCTTCCTATAAGAAGGCCTTGATACAGTCTAAGTGTTGCCAAAATATGGTCAAGCTGAGGGTAAGATGTGTGCCTGCCATCCATGAATTGAGCAACTTATTTCTGAAATGATCCAAGACTGAGGGATGTGCCAATGAGGAAAGAGAGGATACATTTGCGAGGATGTTAGTGTCTTATCTTGGAAAATAAAAGAATGCCAGAAAATGGTTGGCTCTTCACCACTAGAAAGAGGCTCTTCAAAGGTGCCTGTTGTCCGACAGGTCAGGTCAGTACCTGGAGCTGGGCATAATTTTTGCATGCACCCAGGACTGCATGCACCTGTAGGGCTGGAGAGTCAAGGAGAGAAGTGTAGTTGCTGTAAAAGATTCTTTTCTTGGAGTAAGTAGTAAGTGGATTTTTAAACACCCCTCCCACTCCTTCCAAAATGGAGTTTTCATTAACAAAATGTGACATTTATCCTGGGCTTTGCCACTTGCTTGTCTTTTCCCACATCTAGGTGCCTCGGTCTGAGCTCACTGGGAATCAGTGGGTGAGGTTCTGGTGAGGGAAGAGCAGTGTTTGAATGAGAAATGCTTGTTGTACTCGTGTTCTGAAACTGATAGGAGCTTGTACAGTTTCGTTTGTCTTAGGAATCTGAGTTTTAGATGGATGATTGGGTGTTACTCAAGTCCCAGCTTTCTGCCATCTGTATGTGGCAGTATGATCTGTAGCTTATGCTTTTCATTGGATAGATGATTTTCCCTTGTAGAGGTCTAAAGTCAAATACCTGGATTTTCCCTCAATTCTTCTTCTTTTTTTTTTTTTAATTTTATTTTTGATGTCTCTACCAAATAGGAGATTTCCTCTGGAAGATATCCCTCAAGATGAAAAGGAAGCTGCAAACTGGCTTCATAAGCTTTACCAGGAAAAGGTAAAAAAAAAAAAAGCTTTTCTTTCTTTTCTCTCTCTGGGGACTTTAACAGGGGTAGTGTATTAAGGCACCAAGTAATGCACACTCTTCCACTGGATGGAGAGAAGAGATGGAAATATTATGTATAATTTGGCAGCCGTCCCTCAAACTGCTGGAGCACCTTGGCCACAAAGGGCTGGCTAGTGAGTAGGTCTCAAATTGCTGGGAAACACAGTGGGATTCAGAGATGTGTCTGAGTTGCAGAAGACTAATAGCAATACACTGTTTATTTATATTCTTCCGCTCTTGGGTCTCTCATACATTCCTAAAAGCTCCATTTTCCCTGTGGGTCTCTTTAGGCACTCAAGAAGAGTGATAACTCTATGTAAGGGACAGCTCTTAAAAGCAAAGTAAATTGCATCTGTGTTTCTTCCACTGTCACTTTCCTTCTGCCTCCTGGTAATACCTCTGCAGTGGTGTGTGACATGGTACAGAGAGTCCCTGGGATGTGCTGCCAGGGGCTGATGTGGCACATGGTCAGCATGCCTTCAAACAGCTTAAAGCTTTTCCTTGTGTATTGTGTTCCTCCTGTGTTAGATGGTTAATTTCTTCACCGCAGATTTAACAGTTCTGTGGGGAGGTATAGAAGGACAGAACAGTAATTAATGTTGCCCAGACCTAATTGCTGGATTGTTGAACTTGAAATGTGTATCTTGACTTTTGTGTTGCTTATCTTTGTGGGAAAACAGAGAAGCACAGAAACCTTGGGCTTTCTTCTGCTGTGATGACCTGTGCTGCAGCATTTCCAAGGTTATGCTTAGCCTGTACGTAGGCAGCAGATTGTTCTGAGTTTCTTTTGTGCTTTGTAACCTAATTTGTTTGAATACCTAAGCTCTAATTCCATTAAGGGGGGAGACATTATCTTACAAAGAATAGTAGCTATCATCTTCTCCCATCACCTCCCATTAGGAGGTGTATCAAACTACCCTGGGGGCCATTTAGCATAGTATGGGATTAGAGAGCTTAAAACAACAAACCAAACAACCCTAAAGAAAACTTGTGATCCTTGACAAGGATCACAAGGATCCTTGACAGGACAAGGGGTAATGGCCATAAATTGGAAGAAGGGAGATTTAGGTTGAATACCAGAAAGTTATTCTTTACTGTGAGGGTGGTGAGGCACTGGAACAGGTTGCCCAGGGAAGCTGTGGATGCCCCATCCCTGGAAGTGTTTAAGGCCAGGCTGGATGGGGCTTTGAGCAACCTGCTCTAGTGGGAGGTGTCCCTGCCCATGGCAGGGGGGTTGGAACTGGATGATCTTTAAGGTCCCTTCCAACTCTAACCATTCTATAGTTCTATTAATCCCACCTCCTGCTATCAGGGACAGGCCATCATGTCATTCCCTTGTGAAAAGGCTCTTAGATGTAAGAATTCCTTCTGGCTTTGCCTAGCTGGAGGAGCAGGCATGAAGGTGTATGTTACAGGGGTGGTCTGTCTTTCCTTGGCTCCTGCTTTGTAAATGCAGAGCTAACCAGATGCAGCACAGGGTGTTCATTCCACCTGGTGCCATTCCTTGGGCTGAATGATCTGCTTTTCTTGTGGATGGAGGGCTTGATGTTCCTTGCTGGTGTCAGTTGTGCATCTGTTCAACTCTAGTGTGAAGTTTTACTGGGGAGGTATTTTATTGATCTTAGAGTGTGTCCTGCTTTGAGGTGGAGCAGAACCAACGTTCTTTTCAGTGATTTTACTCTTTGGTTAAGTCTCTTTGAACTAACTGGAATTAACAGCATATTTTTCATGCAGCGTCTGCTTCCAGAGTGATAAGGTCTGGTGTTTATAGCTAATACCAAGGGATGGTGTGTAGAGAGGCTTTTGCTTGTCCTTATTGCTATAACAGCCAAGGTCACCTAACTTTGTTATATGCCACGTTGGAGGATTGGAAGCGGACCTCCTGTAAAGGGGTCACACCTGTCAGGAGGAGTGGACAGGACAGGTGACCCAAAAACTGACCAATGGAGTATTCCATCCCATCTGCATCATGCTCAGTATGAAAGCTGAGGGATCAAAGGGGTCAGTCTCTTTCTTCAATGGCCAGCATTTGAGGAGGACTCTCTTCGTCCGTCTTTGATCCCGGCCCGTGTGTTCCTGAATCCAGTCCCTGTCTGTCACTGAGTCCAGTCTGGGACTTTCCCAGTATCTGCCAGTGATGTGATCATCATCCTAGGAGCTGGATATTGGTTTTGTATATAATTCATGATCTTATTACTGTGTTTTTATTATTAATATTTCATTAAAGTAATTTTTAGCTTCTTTTCAACCCATAAGTCTCTCTCCTTGAGAGACCCTTCTTTTCTGGGAAAGAAGAGAAATTAAAAGTTCATCAGATCATTTGTTTAGTGGCCAGCCCAGTGTAAACCACGACGTGGTGTTAACCATATGTTGTAACTGGAATCCTTAAAATGCTCTTCCTGCACAGAGGGTATGTCCTCAAAGGGCTGTGTTAGTGGCAAGCAACGCCTCATGCTTCTCAGCCCTTTATATGGGAAGCTAAACCAAAAGCAGCTTAACTGGGGAAATATAAGAAGTAGCCAAACTTGAGCCATCCATGGTAATGGCTTGGAAATCTACAGAACACTCTTACAAACTGAGGGAAGACTCTGGGCACGCTGCTCCTTTGAGCCACGCAAGTTGGGATTCTCTCTGCAGGCCCAGATCGAGATGCAACTACTCTGTTGAAGCCTGGGGCCTATGGCTAGCACAGTGCTGCCTCTGCTGGTCAGCTTGTGCTTTGCCTTCCTCTTCTGGCTCTGTGTATATGGCATTTTTCTACTGTCCTTCGCTAAATCACACTGACCTTTTTGGAAGTAAAACAGGATGAAAAAGCAGAGAGGCAGGTAGTGTCTCAATGGGCCTCTGGCCTGATGCTGCCCTAAATTCCTAAGCAATGAAGGGAAAAGAAGAAGGTATTTGATAGTGGAGGGGCTGATAGAGTTTCAGTTTCTGATGGTGGCCAAGACTGCCTTCAAAGGGCTAATTCAATAGGCTCCACAGTCAGCAGAAATGACCAAATAAATGACGGCAAGGTGGACATGAATGCTGTGAGCTTCTCATGGGTATTTACTGTCCTTGACATTGTCCTGGAGTTGAGTAGTCTTCTGTTGCTTGGTGCAAACATTATGAACGTGTTTTCTTCTATCTTCTTTTTCTCTCAGGATGCTTTGCAAGAGATGTATAATCAGGAAGGCGTATTTCCTGGCCAGCAGTTTAAACCTCCTAGGAGACCATGGACTCTCCTAAACTTTCTTTTTTGGGCCACAGTTCTCCTCTCTCCTCTCTTCACATTTGGCTTTGGAGTTTTTGCAAGTGGATCACCTCTCCTTATCCTTGCATTCCTGGGACTTGTTGGAGCAGGTAATAAAAGCAGAGAAGATGCTACACCCAAAGTGGTGTGTAAAAGGATCTGTTTCCTCCATTAAGTTCTATATATTAATTAATATGGATGAGGCTTGCAGAAGAGTACATGGGGTTCATCTGTAGTCTTTATATTGTATAGCACTTTTATTATTTCAAGAGCTTTAATGCAGGCAGGTTTGCCTTCCTGTCTTAGATAATATCTATAGCAATCATTAGTAAGTGAGTCTTGTAGCCCAATATTATGGTGCCTGAAAGAGAAAATATTTGTACTGTGCACCTTATCTGTGAGTTAAAAAAAAAAAACCAAAAACAAACAAACCTGAAAAAAAACAACCAACCAAAATACAAAAATCCCAAATCCCTTGTCCTCCCACTCAAAAAAGCCAACAATGCCAACCCAAAAAACAAATTGGGGGGGAAGTGGGGAGGAGGGATATGCATCAGTGTGTATACTACTTGTCCTGTTAACCAACATAGAGGCGTTAATTATATTTTTTTAAATCTGGATTGTCCTGCTCCTTTAGTGGTATCTGACCCGTAATCCATGTATAGCCTGATACAGCACAATGTTGGTCTGTAGTCAATACTGTCTTCAGGACTGGGCTAACTCATGTTGGTTTTTCTTGTATGTTTACATGTAACTTCCTGAATTCTTGAACTGGTTTTAATATGCCTCCCATTTCTCTGTTATATTTTAAAGCTTCCTTTGGAGTTCGTAGACTGATAGGAGTAACTGAAATAGAAAAAGGCTCCAGCTATGGCAACCAAGAATTCAAGAAAAAGGAATAACTGACAGCTGCAGTTCAGCACATGTAACCAGACTATGGTACCCAATTAATTTCAGTTAAAAAACAACAACAAACACTTAGAAACTATCTTTTTCTTAATAACTGATGACTAATATTAATGAATAAAACTTGAGCCAAGAATTAAGAAGTTGAAGGCATCAACTGAAGAGAACACATCAACTTTCTGCCTGTTTAAGGATTACTGTAGTCAAACTATGGGAGAAAATCTGGGGTGGGGTGGAAGAAGAAACTAATTTTTCTTGCTTTGTTGCGGGACTTGGGGGCGGGGGAGCAAAGAGGGCATTGGCCATGGCCACGTGCATCTTCAGATGACTGAATACACTGGTTTCTGTCAAGAGCACTACACTCACTTTTACAACAGGAGCCATTGAATGTTTCTTCTTGCTAAAGCCAATGTAATGTTTGTTGATTTCCAACTTTTTTTATTAATGAGCCAGGAAAAAAACAACCCTTCTTAAATTAATTGACAGATGTTCATTGGGTTAGAGTAATTTTTGGAAAGGCTGTGTTGTCATGGCTACAGATGAAATCCTATTTGTATTTTACACTGATATTTTATTTTCGGGCAACGTCTTAAAAGTTCTGTAATGGGAGAGAACGAATGGTGGAGTTTGGAAGCAGTGCGTTACTGATCAGCACATACCATAGAACAGATCCACTAGTATTAAAACAGTAAAAAATTATCATTGTATCTTTTGCTAACTGCTCAAGGCTGTTTAATTTCAAAATAGTACTTCAGTCTTGAGAGTTTGCCCTGTTTCACATCATACAGGTGTGATAATCTTCAATAATCTGTTTGGACCTATTTTGTTTTCTGAATTAATGCTGACTGTGGGATTTGGAGTTGTGCAAAGAAGGAAATTTATTCAATTTTCCTGACGTTTTCTCCTTTTATTTCTGTTCACGTCTCTCATCACCAAAGTCCAGTTCAGCCAACCTCGCTCAGTAAACCGGGGGGTAGCAGCATAAACCAGCATGATAGTTTTCAAAATGTCTCCTTTTACAAGAATTTGAAAATGAGAGGTCTGTATCCATCGGATTTTGAATACTGGCATCTCTTGAACTTTTAATGAGAGTTTAGACATTGATTCAAATGGGGCCAGGATCTTACCCTGTGTGCTGTAACGATAGGGTGCGCTGCACTTGGTACTTGGTTGTGCTTTAGATGTTAATGTGAAGTATATTGCAAGGTAAGCTGTTCTGTTAAGCATTAGAAAGAGTATGGGGTCTCTTCAGGGATTTTAAATATCTTTAGTTTTGCTTGTTGACCTTTGGGGTTTTTCCACTGAAAATTAGAGATCAGAGTCGTGGCTGTACCTGTCTCTTGGTTCTGTTCTTTTTTTTTTTCTCTTTCTTTTTTCTTTTTATTTTTACGAATGCACATTCTGGGGGTTTTGTAGATTGCTGCTGTATGCAGAGCTGAAGAATTATTTACAAACAGATGGGAACTACCTGTATAGTCAAGTCTGAAGGCCGCAATCTGCATTGGGCTACGCTCAGAAGTTGGTGAAATGGGTTGCAGAGGGCAGAAGGTGACCCTTGGGGTCTGTATTTTTAACTCAGCTGCCACTAGAATATTTATCACGCTTTGAAGAGCAGATCTTATCAAAGCACTGGTCGTTATTTTCATCTTTGCTCTAGTAACCAAGATAAGAGAAGACTAATTTACCTTCCTTTCATATTTACTCTAACTGTTGGAATGTAGCCTCCCACAGATTTTTCTGTTTTCAAACACTGGAAGAGCAATTTTGTAACTTAGAAAAATATTTTACTTGGGGTCATTAATCACTGTTCTGTCGTGCACTTGTTTTTTATTTGTGGTCTTTTCAACAAGAGGATTTGAAGGGTGACCTGTGTTGTCTGTCTCCTGTTAGACTCATCCTCACTGAATCATTGTACCTGTAGCTCCAGCATTAGTGTGTTGTCTCTGTCCCCTCCATAAATCTTCCCTAAAAAAGGGGATGCAACGCTGTTCTTAATGTTAGTGGAATTTGGAATATGCTTTGGGAATTGAGGAGAACAGAGCCTGATCTTGACTCTGGGTTTTTTTTTTTTTTGCTGGATGTTCTTGTACTTTGTCTTTAAATATGGTTAGACTTCCAAATGCTGATAAAGACAACTCTCTGGCTTTTCCCTGTTTTTTTTTGTTTGGTTGGTTGGTTGGTTTGTTTTTTTAACCAGAGGACTAAAAGCAGTGGGCTTTTCTTTCTTTATTCTTTTTTTTTTTTTCTCTTCAGTAATGGATTAAATTCTTGCTTCTTAGAAAGATGTTACAAATGCTGTACACTTGCTTCCTGAAGATGATACTGAGTATATATGAATTGTACTGGCTTAGCAGTGAGGCTTGCAAAGCAGGCTGACCATTGACTATGTTTTATACTTAGATTTTGAGAAGTATATTAATGGGCATGACAAAAATTTCACAAAATAAATCCCCTCTTAGTGCTGAGAAGAGGGGTGATGCTTAAAGGAGAAGGGAATTAATAGCCTTTCTCTCTACGGGATCCTTTTCTCCTCTTAGTGCATGTAACTCCCTATTAGGAATCATGGGATTAGTGCATGTACATCAAGGGGAGAATAATCAACATTTCATATTTTCTTATCATAACTTATTGGTCATGCTTTCTTTTTGAAAATATAATAAATATATCATCAGTTACTTAAATTTTGCTCTTCTAAACTGACATATCAGTAACCATTTGAAAAATGGAAATATACAGCAATGCACAAAACAGTACAAAACCAACACAAATGTCTTCATTTTGAATTTTGTCTCCTCGAGTAGGGGTTTTTATACACACGCGCGTGCACACGTACACAGAGTATGTATAAATTAAAATGACTGGACATAGCTGAAGTTAATGTCACTAATGAAGATTAGCAGGTGGCTTGGATTGGAAAAGTGAGCATAGATTTTATATCTTATTTTCTTCTGGTTTAATAGAACATAGCTTGTATATTTGACTACCAAGCCCTTTAAGAGCAATAATAAACAAAAATATATCATGTTTTTTGTCTTTTGCTTTTCAACCATGCTAGGGTTTAATAAACTTAAAACTATAGGAGTGTTCTCTCCACCTTTCAAAGCTTCCATTTATTGCTTGACTGTTTAGACTAAACACCGGGTTCTCCAGTATGGACTTGCAAGCTGACTGCTGTGGAGTTCAGCACTGACTCTGAAGATGAACAGTTCTCAGACTAACGTGGACAGACGTTATGCTCTTGGCCTCGGCAGTGCTTGTCATTGTCATGAAGAACAATCATGTTGGTCTCAAAGTGGGATTTGCACTTCCAAGGTAGCATTATGTTGACCTGTGTGTAAGAACCTGGTGCGAGAGCTCAGAGACTGCTAGCATTTTGGCATCTCTTACTTAGGAAGGCACAAAAAGCTGATGCTGAAGAAGGACCAGATAACTGGTATGCAGAGGTCTTGGCTCAGCAGGAATTATAGTTCTCTGTTGCTCATTGTGGGCTGAATGTGCTTTTGCAATTGACTTTGCGTTATGGAGCAAAATACCTGTCTCCAGCAGGAAGAACATGGGCAACGTTCCTTTGTTCTGCTTTAATTTATCTTGAAGGGCTCTACACTTAAATGCTGACCAATGACTATGACTACTACCTTTGTCCTGATTGCCTGGTATCCACGGAAAAAGTGAGTGTGTCTGCTCGCTCCCACGTGATACCACTTGTCTCCCTCTACTCATGTCTGTATATTTGCTTTCCTCTGTCTTCTGCAGATGGGCTGGTCACAGCCTCTCAGCTAGAACTTGGAGCTTTCCAGTTCAACCAGTCATGCAGAAATATGTCTGGCATAGCTGGTGGGGTTTTGTCTTCCTGCATTTTGGTGGTGGTTGGCATGCTCAGTAGATGTGAAGTGGCATAGTTGTGTTACGTGGTAAAGCAACTTTGCCGCTTCGGGGCAACGCTTTATTAGGGAAGAGGAGTCCTTCCCAGGCCTGCTCACGTATTCCATCACTACCTGGTAACAGGTCCCTCTGGCATTGATGAAGCCAATAAAAGAGAGCTGGGACAAGGTCTTCGCTAACAGTTGGGAATAACTGTCAAGTAGGGGTCACTGTTATGTCTAGTAACTGCTAAAAATGCAGTATTGGTTAGGGACTGCCTCAAAATCGGATTTTCATTAAAGAAATGTGGGGTTGGAGGCTTTTAATGGTGCTGAATTCATACTATGCAGAGTGTTCCAGATTGAAGACAGATAATATTCACGTATTTTGGCATCTTGGAAAAGTATGTATTAACTAAGTCTAAGGCCAAAATTGGACAGACCCAGCCCAAGCATGTTTCATTCAGATGCTGGAGGCCAGCACAGACAAGAGTGAAACACACACACCCCCCCATTCCTAGATTTCCTTTGAAAATCGGATGCAGCGGTGGAGCTCACACCATCTTCTGGATGCCCACGTGCTTACATCACTTGGGGTGAAGTTAGTGGTTCACAGTGGACGATTGCTACGCTGGTTCATGCCTGTGGAAAGAAGCAAATGCACGTAAAGATGATGTTGAATTTGTATTTTGCTACTCACAGCTACTTTTTTCTGTATTGCTGAACTCTTTGATCCATCCTGGGCTGCTCCGGGGCTGCCGGCAGTGATCGAAGCTGGGATTTGAAGCAGGTAACCGTCGTGCTGAGAGTGCATCTGCCAGGTGCATCGCTGAAGGGAGGAGGAACACCGACAGGTCTGGATAAATCCTTGCCCTGAGACAACTGAGTGACTGCCAGGAGCTTTGCAAAGCGGAGATAGGCGTTGTATGTGAGCAGGCAAAGTCTTAACTCGAATGCGAATGTCACACCACCCTGCGACAACTTAGGAGGTAACTTAGGAGGTAACCCGTTGCCACGTTCACTTGATTGGGGTCAGAATTTGCCTTGAAGGGCTTAACTCCTTGTTACAGATGACAGCCCTTACTCTGCCGCGCTTCCTCCTATTTATCTGGAAGACTGATTTATCTGATTGTCTCAGCAATCTCTGCGTCAAGATCTTTGAAAGTTGTTGCTTGTGGGTTTTTTACCTGCTATAGTTTTGAGAGAAAACTCTGGAAGTCCACATTACAGGGCCTGTGCCCCGTTTGGTAGCCACCAGAAAATGTCAGGAAAATATTTTACTCTTTGGATATTGGGAAGACAGTGGATTGGTATCTGTAAGCCCAAATAAGTTGTGCTTGTCTTATCCTCAGCTTGAGATATCCTTATCTCAAGGTTTATAGAAAGCTGACTGTATTTCTTAAAATGTTATACCCATAGTTACAATCCACAGTTCAGTCTTTGAAACTTGGAAGAAAGTGAATTTGTGCAGTTCCACTTCGGGGAGAGTAACTGAGCCTTTGTCTATTTCTAAAAACGTCAGCAGAAGCAGCATTTTACCTTAAGAGGAAATGTATTTTAAAAATAGACACTTCAGCAGAAACTGGAATCTAATAGTTCTTTTAAAATATAAATTGGAAATATTCCTTAGTGTGGGGGCTATGGCTACCAATTTTCAGACTTACACAAGGTTTATGGTTTGGGGTTGGTTTTTTTTTTTCCATTTTGGCCAGGGTGTACTTTCAAGGAAAAGGCACCCATTTGCTCGTCACGCTAAAATCTAATTTGCAACAGGAGGAAGAGTGGGCACCAAAGGCTATTGAGGAATGATTTTACTATTTTTTCTCTTTCCCAAGGCATGAACTTGGGAAAGAACCTGGGAACACTGGCTTCCGTGTACCTCTTTTATTCCGTGCATGCGCATCTGTGCAGAGAGCCAAGCTGCGCTGCCCCTTGGTGTTAACTTTGCTTCAGCTTGGTCAGAGCTGTACCTTGTGACCACTGAACGCTGAATTGCCTGAACGCCAGGCAGCCGCTCTCAGCTGGCCTGTCCCTCACTCCTAAAGATCACCAGCAAAGTACCGTAGCTTTAATGAAAGCCTTCTCTCGGAAAGCTCAACCGTCCTTAACACCCCACTGATTTGTTAACGAACCCGTCATTGGGAGAGAAGTGCGAGTACCAGATGATCATCGCTAGCCAAATCTAACGAGTAATAAAACCGTATACAGGGTACACATTTACTGTGCATGTGTATATATTTTTGTACATTTTTACAGTTATTTCCTACGCTTGATTTTATGACGTTCAGAGGAGGTGCGTCTGAATCTGGTTAAAAACAAGAAGCTATTAAGAAAACCCAACCCTGTCACCTGCTGTAGTTTCTACAAAGAACTGTGCCCAAACAAAATACGCAGATTTAAAGTGCTATGCAAATATTACTTTGTAAGTGGTCTCTTAAATTTCGCTTAAGTAGCTCACGCTGTTTTTACTGGGCTTTTGGAAAAAGAGTTAACGCGAAAGACTCATCTTACAAAATAAAATAGCTTTGGCTGTGCAAAAGTACTGTATATTAGAATCTCATTCACACTACCAATGGCTTATTTTAACTGTATGTGATTTTGTACATAACGTGCTGGCCTGGAGGGTTTTTTAATTGTGCTTGAATGAAAAAGGGTGACTACCCAGCATCTGGTTTTTTGCAATGTTTCTAAGTAGCTGATAATGTAACTGGGAGATCTGCATCCTTTTCCTGTTTGCCACTGGTTTTTCTAACTAAACGTGCACTAAGGGCTATTTTCTTTTTGGTTGTAATTCCATTTACGCCTTTTGGTCTCAGTCCTTCAAACTGATCCATGCGAGGGCCATGTGTCTGTAGCAATAATCTGGGTGGGTTGCTTTGTGGGGGCTGGGAGTGAAGAACAAGCTTAACCCCACAGCCATTCCCTGCACTAAGCCAGTCGATGAGGACTGCGGAGGGAGGGTGCACCTCCATAGCGTTTATAGAAGCAGCGTGTAAAGTTTTGCGTGGCTCCTCCAAATGACCAGGATGGGGGGAAAGGGATGTTCCTTTCCTGAAGAATCCTCCAACGTAAACTCAAAGCTGTATGATCGACGAGGTTGGGACTCCAGCAGGGGTAAGCTGGCTGCACGGATAGATTGCTGTAGATTAAACCACTTTTTCAAATCTGACATCTTTTGAGTTTCTATTTTTCACTGGAAGAGAAAGACCTTCCCTTTTCCTCAGCCGTGCGTCAACATTGTACGCTCCCACTGAAAGCAAACCGAGACCCGCTGGACCCGCTCCGCTTCCCATATTTTTGCCAGAAGCTGCCCAACAGAAGTAGATCTCTGCCCTCTCTCTGTACCTCCTTGGTCCCCTTAAGGCATCAGCTCTTCTTTAGGATATTTGGGCCTGTAACAAATGGCAGCCATGCCGCTATCCTGTTCCTCTGTCACGTGTTCATCTGTTTGCTAGACCGCAAGCATCGAGCTCTTGGTTTCTCCTGTAGGTTTTCCTTTCCCTCATCCTTTGCTCTTCTGAATATTCCAGGTTGTGCTGAGCTGTCTTAAAATGACAGCTCAGTTGCAGCGTGTGGCACTGCACAGGCAGTCCTTTGTGTGGAAACGAGCTCCGATTCTAAGATTACACCAGCAGAAACTTACTCTTTATTTTTAAACTTTTCTTGTTTGCACAAATACAGTTTTTCTTATCTCTGGGACTCCACTGAATCTTCTCATATCCATAATTCATTTTTAAAGGCTGATGATTTTTTTATGTGGAATTTTTAGTGCTCTGTTCCAGGACTATTTTTTTTCAGCTTCGAGGTGAAAAATAAGGGTTGAAGTTTTTATCAGTACAGCATAAAAAACAATTCATTTGATAAAGATGGTATGATCCTTAGTTACGTGCATGCAACAACCAAGCCATGGAAAGCAAAGCCCTGGCTGGCTGACGGCAGAGCTCTGTTCCCTGGTGTCTGTTGCCTTGGGTCATGCTACAGAAGAGACATTTATGGTGTTAATTCTTTTCCTCAGAGGTACCAATCTTCTCTCGTTGCCTGTCCACTTGCCCTTCTGCAGCTCCTCCGTCCTGAGCTGCTTCCTCGTGTTGAACCAGCCGGTGTCAGAGATGACAACTACACATAGTGGAGAAGAAACAGCAGCAAGGTGTGTGGACAAGGGGAGGTTAATGAGCCTACATGTCACCACAGTATTTGATGGCCAACACTCTGTAAGGTAGACGTGGAAGTGGAAGAAAGCATTTGCTACTTGAATGAAGGCAGTGGGGACGTTATTAGGGGGTTTGCTTCTGTATTAAGCAGTCCACACCAGTGACCTTCAAGTGGCGGGAGCTTCTTACACAACCTGTCTTTAAATCACAAACACAGTAGGAAGTTGACTGGTGGTGCCACTTTCTGGGTGTAGCTCTTCTAGATTCTTCACTCCTACTTCTCTCACACTTTTTTGTCCAATACTGTTGTAAGATATTTGGGAAAACAGCCTGAAATTCCATAAAAGCAGTGCTGTGTCCTCAACCCCAGACATGATCAGCTGCTGCATTGGGAGTGAGTTCATGTTTCAGATGACTGCAGTTAGGTTGGGCAGGTGGCTTTTCAGGGGCACCAAGGGGTAAATGCCTTTTCTACGTACTGATGAAACCACCATCCCTTCCCAAGAGGCTTGACAAACTGAATGCATCTATAAAACAAAACTTTATGTTAAAGTATAACAGATTTATATGGGTAGGTCTAAGCTTAATAACTGTGATACGAGTTAATGAAGTTCTCTTCTGGATTTTGCCATCCTATGGATTCACATCCATCCATTAATCTATTTTGTATCTATCTATACATATGTGTGTGTGTGTGTGTGTGTGTCAGATTCCAATACACTCTGACTGGGTTCTTTCAGATATCCCACATGTGGAGGGTGTATCGTTTCATGTCAAAGATATTTGAAGATAATTGTTGTTACACGGGATTTCTGATTTAGCAGCATGATACAAATTAAACTGAAAACACAACATGATACAAATGTAAGTAACACTCAGCAAAATACAGCAATTGCAATACACTGTTCAAGCATAACAGCAACGGGATCTCCATCACAAGTCTCTGTAATACTCTCACCGTCATGATCCTGGGCATCCCCCATCGCCGGTAAGGAACAGATGAGTTGAAGCCAGCTCAAGCCCATCACTCTTTGAAATTCTTTTGTTGGTTATTTAAGTTTTATACTATGAGGGGCTAAACTATATAGTTATTCCCCCTATGCTGGTCTGCCTAACTGGGGGAGATGGTTATACCACCAGTTGATCCACTCAACTTTTGATCGCTCTTTTATCTGAAACAGTGGCCACCCTTTGGTCCCCTTTGTGTTGAGCTAAAGTCACCTTTGCAATGGTTGTGGTCAGTCACACCCTGTGTTATTCTCAGAGCTTCATGGGCGCATCACCCTTGCCCATCTCCTGCCTTCCCTTCTAGGGGTTTATTGGGCAGCTGCTATAGATGTATCTCCTAGTTATATCCCCTCTAATACCAACATCATTATATTCCCGCTGTGATAAAGGTAGTTGCCAAAGAGGCAAGACTGCAGTGGGCTACATGGTGTGAGCCTGCTGGAGCTTGAGCTGTGCCACGTGGCAAGAGCAGGCATTCCTTCTCACCGCTGGAAGGGCAAATCACATCGCTTCCCAAGCCACTTGCTAGAGAGCAGACCTCCAAAAGCAGACACCACCTTGCCAGCTGTGCGAAATGCTGCTGCGGGGACGCAGGCGCAAAATTGACAGGGTATGACGGGCAGGGAATGATACAGAAGAATGCCTTGAACGGCATAGTTGACCCTGCTGACAGGTTGGTTTTCTTCACTGTGACCTGTGCTGCGAACTGCCTTTCTTTTTCATCTTGTTGATGGAGGGCAGCTTTCGCAAAAGTGGAATTCAGCAGTTGTCCTGTGACCTCTCTTTTATTTACTTGTCCAATGACAACATAACCAGTTACGTGACAGCGGTTGCTCCGCTTACGAGGAAAATCAGTAGAAGAGAGAAACTAAGCAGGGTTTAGCAACATGTATAAATCTCCTCCCACCTTAGCTGCAATGAAATACAAACTCTACAAGTACTTTCAGGAAAATGCTATTTCTGTGCTTCCCATTAGCCCAAGCTCCTTGTGAAATGCAGGGACGTGCTTTCCTTTTCCCCCATCTTTTAATTCAAGTGTAGCAAAGTTACATAGTCAAGATGAGGGCTGGGAGCTGCATCTTTTAATCCTACACCTCTACCATGCAGATTCAGTGGAAGAAGACTGCTTCTTCCAGTCTGTGGAGAGAAAGCTCTCACAGCAGTGTTTTCCTCTGGCATTCATGTTTCCCACCGCCTCGCACTGGGGAAGTGTGAGCCCTCTCACGATGGTTTTCGAAAAGGAGGACAGTGCTGCACCTTATTCCATCTGGCCAAAGCTCTCCGCTTTCTAATCCAGCCAGGCAGGATTTGTGGAGCAGAATGTGGTCTCTGCAGCTTGTTTGGTTATCAGACATTTCCATTTACGTGGTGACATTGAAGACGATGAGTTTACTACTTGAGTTAAATCCTCGTCAGACAATTGTGGTGACAGAGACGTGTGTAATTGTCTTCTTGCAGATCAGCAGCCAGAAAATAGCCCTGTACAGTTACTACAGCTGCTCTTGCCTCTTTGTAGGCAAGAGAGGACAGTAGACGGAGGACTTTCAAGCCAAACAGCCACCCTCTTCTGCGCTTTGCTTCTGTACAGCAAAGCCAGTTTGCAGGTTGCAGAGGTGGGGTCCTCTGTGCCGCAGAGCTGAGCTGCTCTCCCGAGGCTTCCCAGGGGAAAATCCTTCCCATTGCCGTCACTCCACTTTGCAGGACCTCTGCAAGTGGCATGTTTAAGCCAAGGAGGCCAACTGGTTTTGCACACGAGTGGGCTTTCTTCCAGCTGTGTTACTTAAAGCAGTTGCACAGAAATGAGGCATAAGGAAAATGCAGTTGATGCTGAGTAGGGTGGACTAAGCTCTCCCTCTCTGTGAAGTCTTTTATTTCCCCTGTTTTGCTGCTTTGTTCCTCCCATGTTACACCCAGCACATAATCGCGTAATTCCCATAATTTACAAAGCTTTATGCCAAATCTCTGGTATTACAAAGGTCTATATTTACTTTTTTTTTTCTTTTTGTTAAAGAAGTTGAAGGTTTTCAGTGCAGAGCATTTATTTGGGTTATAAAGGCAGAATCTGCCTCTTCTGCAAGTATGGAAGGGTGGGGAGGCATTGCTTGCTGTCTCTATCAGCAGTTAGGTTCAGAGCAAGATTTTGCTAACCAAACATAAGGGAGTTTGCCCAGCAAACCCCCTATTTCTTATCTGATGAATCGAATGCTAATGGCTCGCTAAAGGATGGAAAAAACCTTCACCAACTGCTGAGAAATGCTTCCGTGGAAAGGCTTTTGAATATTCTGCAGCTGTGAGGTGTGGACAAGACGCAGCCATGCGCTGCAGAGCGGAACCCCGGATTCTAGGGGAGGGGAAAGTTGCTCAGACCAGGGTTAGTTCCCTCTTGGATGGGAACAACCAACCAACGTACCACCACCACCCCTGGCCCAGAACTGCAGCAAGGTGGAATGGCTGCAAACTTACTATTTCCTGAGACTATGCACTCTTTTGCTGGCAACAGTACAGGAAGGCAGTTGGCCCGGCTAAATTAAGTACCGCATATAATGGAACATAAATTATTCCTGTTAACTCCAATGCAATAACGTGGTTAGGGAGAACAAATTGCACTGAAGCAATGTTTGGGGTTTTGTTTTGGTTTTTTTCTTACTCTCAGAGGGATCTCTCAGCGAAGCAACCTCTGGAGCGAATATTGGGTCTGGGAATTTCACAGGCCCTAATAGGATTTGGCACATGATTTCCTTTTCAGCCTGATGGGAGTCAAGTGTTTCATTCCCTTGGGCTTCTCTGAGATTTCAGCACAGATTGAGAAGCGGCACCCAAACCGTCAGTACACCCAGATTTGCCTCTCTGGCTGTCCCCCAGGCAAGGAGAGATTAGCTAATCCAGCCATCAGAAGGGTAAATGGCTTTTCCAAGGAAAAGCGCTTGGTGTGCAACCTGGGACGAAACAGTACTTGCTCCCACTGAAGATTTAAAACACCAAAATGAGGAAACCTATTCTCATTTACCAACAACTTACTTGGCGAGGTGAGGGGGTGGGAGGGGGAGTCAAGCTCAGTCTTACTCAGCTTCAGCTTGGTGCTTAGAGCAAGGTTCATGGTGCCTTTCTGTCTTCAGGTACAGCTGCAAAAGACTAACGTGGACTGTTAAAAGTACTGAATGCTTGTCTGCGGTGCTACTAGAGGACTCTGGATGTTAAGTAGCATCATCCATTACAAATATTCACTATCTTATTATAGGGGGAGCAGCACAAGAATCGATGAGAGATGTCATTGGCCTTTCTCACCCATCCATGATATCTTTTGTTTTACAGCTGTCTTAGTAGGTTTACTAAGAGCACCAATGTCTGATAGGGTCCAACCCTGAAACAAAAATCTGTGAAGGAAAAAGCTTGCGCTGCCTGGCTGTCTTTGTGATCTTAAAATTTATGGTACTATTTTATCTCAGGTTGCTTAGTCTTTCTCCATGAAATCACATATATAGTGAAATGAAGAGGTGGCAACTGTCAGTTTAACCCTTTGTGAGATGTACTGCTATTAAGGTAACTAGGGTATCAGGCCTTTTCTTCAAAAGTGAAGGCTAGTGCTAACAGTGCCTTATCATTTGATGGTGGTGTAATTAAAAAAAAATCTCCTATTGGGACTTACTCCCCTGAATGCTTTAGATTTAAAAAAAACCCCACTCTCCATCCCTGCTCCCAGGGATGAAAATATCTGACATCTTCATACCTACATTCCAGCACACATGTAAAAGCTGTCCTCTCTCCATCCAAAGTCAAGTTTCATTACACTTGTCATGTCACTGCAGAATGCAGTTCTACGGGTCCAGAGTGGTGGAAAAAAAGTAAAGACTCTAAAGTGGAGGATTCTTACCTGAATATTTACTCCTAGGCTTATCATGATGGCTTTACGGGCCTCTTCTTCATACTTCATTATTCTTGTAGTGTTCCATTTTGCTGTCCAGGGAGAACATGCCTAGTGCAAGTTTGCAAGGGAATCTCATTTCTCACTTCTAATTAATATTGTGTTTTAATTTAATAACTAATAGCTTTTGACATGCTAATTTTGAAATGGGCTTTCCCTTGATGAATTGAGTGAAGAGTATTTAAATAATGGTGTAACTCGCTTTATGATTCCCTCCTTCCCTCTTCCCGTCAATTTTTAATTATGCCTTGGATGTGTGAGCTCTTCCCCAGGTTGGTGTGATGGGCAAAGAGAGACCTTTATTGCCTAGAAAATAAAATTTGAAATGTTATGGTCTAGCTCATACCAAATTTACACTTATTCTTCAGAAGCTAGCCCTAAGCAGGAGGATAAATGAAGAGAAGTAACAACCTGCGGCTACTCTGTTATGATACGCTTGTGCAAAAACCAGCCTGTAGTACCTTTGTCCCTGCACAACTCAAGTACAGGAGATTTGGTATCACCTTGCCAGAGGTTGCAGAAGTGGAGTCCACCATGCCACAGAGCTGAACCGCTCTCCCTGAGGCTTCCCAGGGGAAAATCCTCTTCAAGCAACCTCTCTAAGTGTCACTTTTGCTCCCACATTTCAACCTTGCCCCTCCTGTTTGTCTTGGTGGTCATTCAGGGGTTCCAGAGCACGCGGTTCTTCAGCAAAGTTACTGTCATTTCCTCTGCATCCCCCATGTTTTCATAACTCTGGTAGTAGTGGGAAGTTCACACAACACAACACTTTCTGCTCCAGAAAAACAAACATCTGTGGCTGGAATGAAAATACTCTTGAAGAGCGCTGGTATGGAAATGGGTTCCCCATACTGGTTTTGTTGCCACTAAATAAATTCGAGTGAATGATTCTTTGCTGATGATGTGAAATAAAAGGCCAATGTTCTGATTATCATGTACAGTTAATGATTTGTGGCTGACATACTAATTTAAACAAACAAGGTGTTTTTTAATGTGTTCTTTTTGAGAATGAATTCACTTTATAATATTGCAAAAGGAGTGTCCAAGTGTCCAAATTTTAACAGTTTTCTTCTGTGTTTCTGCAGGTAGCTGGGAATTTGTGAAATTAGTTCGTTCCAAATAGAATTTTCTATGCAAAACTCATTCAGTTAAAAAAAAAAAAAAGCAGAAATGTTTACGACCCAGAGATTACAAAAAATGCTTTCATACAAAAATTCGTTAATCACAGAGCAAATCCACTGTATTCTTCTCTTGTTGTACAATAAGGTGAAAAGCCATTGCTAAGCTGGTATCAAATGGTATCAATAACTTCTGGTTGGGGGTTGTTTGCCTTCTTTTCTCTCTGCCTCCCCAGGAAAGGACAGGTGATAGCATCTTCAGACTCAGCAGGAAGCTGCTCAGATGTGGATCTCCCCCTGTAATGGACTTTCCATCAAAACATAAGGCAATGAGGGATACAATTTAACTTCTTTCCTTCCTTTTTCCTGCTTCTTAAACATTTGGAAGAATTTCAACAAGGGTTGTGCCAGTGGGGATCTGAAGACTGACATCATATTTTAAGATTTAGTGTTATAACAATGAGCCAGGATTTAATTAACCTTCTAACCCTTTGAGAGACCTGAGACAGGGGAGCGAGTTCCTCACAAAACCACTGCTGCTTCTCTTGCAGTTATTGAGCTCATTAATCTCTTCGATACTGTACTCAGGACTACAGCTATATTTTATTTTGGTCAAGTGCTAAATATTTTACAGAGATAATGAAATTCCTTGTCAGAACTTGCAGAGAGTATCACTTAAACAAACCAGTAACAGATTGGAGGGGGAAAATGAGGAAATGGAAATTCAGGAGAAGAAAAAAGGCGTGGGATACGTTGACTTCCCCCCGTTTTCCCC
Organism: Nycticryphes semicollaris; assembly: GCA_013400055.1. NCBI lineage: Eukaryota > Metazoa > Chordata > Aves > Charadriiformes > Rostratulidae > Nycticryphes > Nycticryphes semicollaris. The sequence continues at coordinate 4,370 of VXBJ01005510.1, read as the reverse complement.
TGACACCTGTGCCATGTGGGCTTGTGCTTCAAAACATATGGAATGTGACAGAAGGGAACAATGAGAAATTTAACCCTTTAATTGTTTACATGAATCACCTTACAATATACACATATGGCACATCTGAAACTAGTTTCTTTCTCTGAAACAATCCCCACCTTTCAAGTCAGACTTCATTCCTTCTCCAGGAGGGAGAGTTCCCAAAAGCCACAGAAACTGCCCATGAAACTAGCCTAACCCGAAACCAGCCGTGTAACGTGTTTCACGTTATACTGCTGGGATGGCCTGATGGCAGTGACTATTGGGTGTATAGATCTTTAAATCACTCATAAGAACAAATATTACAGCAGAACAACTGCAACCGTGCCAAATTTTGACGGAGAAAATTTCAAATTCTCTATGATACCTTATAAATCCTATTGGCAGTTGTGGAACGAGGGGAGAGTGACCTGGCTGCAAGATCAGAGCACGCATACAAAGTAAAAACCAAAAGAATAAACACCAGCTACTGCTATTGAACCAGTCAGTGAAGCACAGTGAAACAGCGTTAGCGTGAAGAGCAGAGTCTGTGTTTTCAAAAAGAATGAGTGGGTTTGTATCCCTCCTTTTGGGAGTGAGCCCATTGCTTTCCAAGGTCGTTCATCCTGCTAGTGTCCTCTAATGCACCCAGAACCCTGTTCACATCCACCTGAGGGAGTCAATGGTGAGTGATGGCCCCTTTAGCACCCAGAACACCTCTGATGCCTTCACACAGAAGCCTCAGGACTGTCCCCCCTGCAGGAGTAGGGCGGAAAAGAAGGGCTGGTGCACACTTCTGTCCACACCAACCTGAAATTCCGGTGAAGCTGAGGTGCGCACAGGCTTGGAAACCAGAAACCTCTTCATAGTCTAGTAAATACACATGGCAGGCTTTTCATCCCTCATCATACAGATGCCTCCTAGATTAATCTGCTCTCTTATATTGCACCTGAAAGTCAAGATCCCTACCAGTGGTGACCTATTTGGGCAGTGAGGCTACTGCTGCAACAGCAAAGACACTGCTGGTACTTAAGAGAAGCGTTTGCATGAGCCCTGTCGGGCTATAAACCACCTTAAGTTCAGCTCTTCCTCTCCCACTATTTCATTGTTCAAAGTGCAGGTACGATTCAGCTAACGTGACTGGGGAAATGTTTCAGGCACCTGACACCCAGCAAACCGAAACGGTGAGGAGAATGTGCTACTTGTTTTGCTGAAGAAAACGGTACGTATGCGTGAATGTAATTTTATCTTGCCAAGTACGTCAGGTTGACAAATTGGACAGAACTGTCACATCATGATGGCCTGGTGGCCGTAATGTGATTGTACTTTGTGATACAATATAATGTTCACTTAAGACATGTATGATTCCCAGCAGAGATTTTTTAGATATTTTTATATAAAGAGGAAAATGAAAATTCCAATTGCAATTCAAGGGATTCCTTTTTCCCCAAAAGGCAAACTTCATCCAATAACTTCAAAATGCAGTGTAATAGCACAACGTTGTTAAACTCCCAATTTCCAAATGTTTTCATTTTTCTCTGTATACTTTGCTATAGAAGATCTACTTTTTCCAGCAGAGACCAGTCAACCAAATAATTTTCAAGTATTTTTTTGCAATTAAACACCTGAGAACATAGTGAAAAGCTAGTTTCTTTAGTCTTCGAAATCTTGCCTCTATTAAGGTGTCTGTGTCTCTTTTGTTTCTCTTTTTTTTTTGGCAAAGGGAGAAGATACAGGAATAAACCACAAGTGAAGGTGAATTTGCTTCACTTGATACCAAACCCAGCAAGACTAGGACAGGTTTTCTTTCTTGTTTAATGGAAATAGCTATACTGCAACTACAGAAACTACAGAGAGGATACTGAATGTATACGAAATTCTGTGGCAACTAAAACTTTAATCCCAATGAACTACCGACCTCGGCTCTAATCTCTGAGAAAAGGGGACAAGAGCTCTATGCTAAGGGGAGAATGTTGGAAGAGATTCCTGCTTATTTGACCTAGGTTTGCCTGTTTTCCTCCCTGCGTTGTTTAGGATGGACTATTTGACAGATGTGTGAAATGAGCTGCTTTGGAGCCTACTGGAAAGAATTTGTAATTTTTTCCACATGCATATAACAGTGTTTTTCCTTTCTGTTTCAGTAAATCACATTTTTGTCACATACTTATTACTGATACTGTGAAATGATATATGTGCTGTCATTTTTTTAAAATACATTTGTGCCACAATATGTATTGACCCTCATAGCACTTAAAAAAAACCTAAACAAACCACAAACAAAACATGAGTGCAAACTCACTTTTAGGTGAGCAAACTGTTCACCTAAACCTGAAAATAAGACATAACATTTTATTGTGCTATGTAGAATTCTTAAAAATTTTGGCCTTGTAAATTGCCAAGGAAACAAGTCTTGTTATAGCTAAGGTAGAAGTTCTGGGCAAAATGAGGCAAAGCATTGGAAATTATCATTAATCCCCAGAGCAACACAGTAGAGATAGAACTGGGAATATTCACCTGCAGTATGGCATGAAACATGTTACAAGGATGCTGCAATTATTATTGGAAGAACATTATAAGCCCAGGAAACAGGGCTAAGGTTTTGTTGAAAGAGAATCCTAAACAAACTGACTTCTGGAAATACTTGGACAGAACACCCAGACCACCTCAGCACAACATCACTTTGCAGTAAACAATTATGATTAATACAAAGATATTTATAGTCCTGTCTTCAATTACATTTGGTTTTACACATGTATACAGTGTTTTTAATTTTTTACCCGTTATGATAGGCTACTTGAGTATGCTTTTCTGTATTTTAATTACTCCTACTTCAGACAGTAAAGTCTAAATCCTCTTAGGATTCTTGATTCGAAAAAAATTGCACATGATCAAGGTAAACAGCAGATTTATTAAAAACAAAAGAATAGAATCTCAGTCTGCAGTAAAAGATGAACCATTTTTATAAGTATTAAAGTCTAATACAAACTAATTAGACCCAACAAAAGTGTAATAGCTTATTATTTCTATGCATTTAAAAAGCTGCAGTACAAATCCTTAAATGTTAAAGGCCACATTCACCAATATACTCCAACTGCTATGCAGTGCTCTGGAACTGAAAAATACTTATGGTTGTACCTTCTTCGTAGAAGTCAGGTTTGCACTTGCATCTCTCTTGCTTCCACTTACCTGCCTGCCCACACTACATGATTTTTTCTGTTCCCTATAATCCTCCCTCTGAGCTCACTCTCCATACACACAAGCCTTAGCCCGTTCCGCAGAGGTTTCCATGCTCCAGGAACACAACCAGTGAATTATAAGGCCAGCCATCTGTTGCCTGATTCACTATGATCTGTAAAGCACATCTTCAAGATGGCCTGCAACAAAACTGGTTAAAGTGTTTGAGGTCAGTGGAAAATATGCTCCCTAATGCACTGACTCCATTGAACTACAGGCAAGCTGTAGGCTCTAACAGCCATAGGTATAACCTAGGCTCCAAGTATGAAGTGAGTGTTACAATCTTACCAATATCCATCTTTTCCCTACTTGGGCAGAAAAGAAAAAACAGTAGCTCTTCATGCTGCCACAAGGGATTATTTGGAGGTGCTGAGTGGAAGCTTTAAATCCCCTTGTGAAAATTGGCAATGCTCCTACTGTGCAAAATCCAGTTTCTTCCAGGCCCAAAGCAATCAATGCCATGGCACAGCCCAGCAGCCCCCCCCTCCCTGCCCCATTCCCCGCAGCCTTAGGCCGCTGCCCACCCAGTCCACACCAGAACCTTACAGAAGCCTTAGAAAGCGTTTAAATAAAGATTCACGCCGGGTGTCAGCGAACCGGGTAGACTGAGGAGCTCTTTCCCACAGCCGACTCAGCGCATCACGCATCCCTTCCCCCCTCCTTCTCTCCCACCGCCTTGGGGCTCCCGCAGAACCCGGCCTACCCCGGCCCGGCTCAGGGGCGAGGGTAGGCAGGCCGGGAGACGGCCGGGTAACCCTCCCCTCCGGCCACCTATACCTTCGGGCACCGCAGGCCGGCCTTAACGACTCCACCCGCATAGGGCTGCCCCAGGCCTGGAGCGGATCCGCCTCAGCGACCGCCTCGCCCCTACCACGCTGCGAGGGGAGACGAGGGAGGAGGGGTGCCTGTCCCCCGTCCGCTCCGCGCAGGCGCACGGCCCGCCGCCCCTTCCCCTTTATTTCACCCGTTTTCCGGCTTAACCCCTGCGCGTCCGCGCTGGGCCCGGGCGGCGTCGCCCCTGGCCGGCTGGGCCGCGGCGCTCCCCGGAAGCGGTAATGCTCGGCTGGTGATCCAGGAAGCGGATGAGCCCGCCTGCCTTTCCCTCCGGAGCGGCGCTG
>VXBJ01005509.1:338966-352669 GCA_013400055.1 Nycticryphes semicollaris | reverse complement strand
ATTCCCTAATGTACAGAGCCACGTCTATGTACACAAACTTAATCTGCAAAGTTTTTCCTTCATTTAGACACACAGTAGCAGCGTTCAGAGTCTGTCGTATTTCAGAGCTGCCTGCTCTTTGTACCCTGATACACATCGTTCTAAAGCTTTTTCCCTGAAATCTCTCTTCACCTATCCCACAACCCCTAATGAACTCTGGTAAGTGTGATAAGTCACCTACCTTTTCTGTTAATGGTAATAAGTTTAGTTCCCAACCTACTTAAAATGTATAAATACAATATTTTTCTGAATGCAGGGATATAGGCCATCCAATACCAGAATCATAGATTCCTTTTCAACGACTGATTCCTTTTTACTTATTCTGGTGTCACTCTTCATTTCATTAATTTTTCATTTTCTGCCTCCAGGAAACTTCTCTCTGATTCTGGCATGTTTCCCTCTTTCTCCCTAGTGAACATACTTGAGACAAAGAAATCTTTTAGCTTTGCAGCTCGCTCTGCCTCATCTGTCATCAACTTGCCTCCATCCATCACACCAAGAGACTACAGTCTCCCTCAAAATCCTCCTGATCCTTATCTATTTGTAAAACCTTTTGTTTGTCCTTCTACCATTGACTAGAATTGTTATAAAACTTTCCTTTCTACTGGAGTGCTTTTTGTTTTTACCGTTTTATCAGGTACCTGTGTCTCAATTATAGCAATAACAGTATTTGACTTCTGTTTGTAAGCACAGTCTTGGGAGGAAAAAGAAAACACATAGTTAACAGCTGCAAAATGCTTTAGGACTATATTCTCCTGCAGCTTTTACACAAAACATTCGTTGACTTTTCTGCAGTAGCAGTAACAAACTTACCTTCCTTTAAACAAAGAAGCTGGAGTATTCATAATACACAGTTCACTATAATGGCAGAGACAGAAGCTCAACTGCTCTGAATTGCCTTGGCTACACTAAAGAGCCCGGTTTAAACAGTTTCCACTGGTTTGCATGAGGTGAGCTCATTGTTTGCCATGATCTTTTATGCAACCAGTGAAACCAAAAATGTTGTGTTGAGTGACCAGAGAGCGGAATGAGGCTTAGATTCCCAACAGTGAATGTTAGCTACTAAAGATAACAAAAGAAAGAGATGGTTTGAATGTATTCTGTTTGTGAACGGTGGCCAGTTCTGTTAAATTGCCTGTCTCTGAAGGAGTGCCCAAGACTCTCTTGAACATAGTTTTTAAGCTTCAGATAAAGAGACAAGATACACCAGTGGATCTCAGGCTTGTTCAAAAACTTACTGAATATCAGCCAGCTCAGTTCTGCTACTGCAGTCTGATGTAGTGTACCAAACAGCATCTGGATGTGCGGGACAGGGTAGATGCTTGTGTACTTTGTGTAATGGATGAGCAATTTAGAATTAATGAGTAAATTGTTGTATGAAACTAAAAGTGTAGCCTTTATTTTCAGTAGGTTCTCAGGAGTCACATGAAAGGGCTTCAGTAGCCCGTAGAAGATGAGAGTTGGTATTCTCTGTACACAGTCCCTGAGCTGAGACCATCTTTAAGAAATATTAAATTAGTTACATCCAGATTTTAATAAATATCATGTTTGTTAATTTTACTGTCTTGGTGGCATCTTGGTCTTGTGTTGTGGACAAAGACGTGAGAGACTACCATCATCTAGGGTAGACAAATAGAGATCAAAATACGGTCTTTACTGTGAGGAATTAGGACTGTAGGTACCATGTTACATGTGGAAAACACATTGATGGTGAAATGCAAGCAAACCAGAGGACATTTGAGGTCAGCGTTGCAAGCATTGATCACAGTATACCCGCTATCTAATCTTTGTCAAGGTTTTGCTTGGGCATCACTGCAAATGAAAGACTTAAAGAGCAATCGGAGATGTACAATTAGACAGCTTTGCTGTTGTTATTGTTAATGGGAAACAATAACATATGAAAGACAACCCAGAGGAAAAGACAGAGGGTGTTAGAAAACTGAGTAGTTCTCTGGTGGAGGCTGACATTTTTACTTCAGAGCTTTTCCTTGCAGGCAAGAATACTCTATATGGCACTGGCTTCAAATATCTTGTTATCTCCTAAATCTTACATATCTGAATACTCAGTATCACTGTTACATAATATTGTTTTGATTAACTGATACATCATCAGCTTAGACTTGAATTTTTGCAATTCTAATCTGAGATTTTTGTGCAAAACTCTAAGTTCCCAACTGAAATATATTCTCAGATAGCCCATTCTTTTGTTTAAGAGTATATTGAGTTATACTGGAATATAGTTCTAATATACACTAATATATATTCTAATATATAAAAATAGTATATGTAACTAACCCCCAGCCTCAAACTCCTTACAATTTCTAGGTCTACCTAAAACTATATTCAGAACTCACCTACTGTCTCTGAAATGGACATTTTCCAAAAGACTTTCTATCTACCAATGTCGAATGATAGAATCACAGAATAGGTATGGCTGGGACTTCTGGAGATCTATTCCAATCTCTCTGCTCAAAGCAGGGTAAGCTAGAGCAGGTTTCTCAGAGTTTTGTCCAATGAGGCTTTGAATGTCTCCACTGATGGAGACTCCACAACTCTCTAGCCAGTGTCTTCCATTGTTGACCTCCCTTACAGTAGAAAAATGCAACAGTTCTAATGTTTAAATGGGATTTCCTGTATTCTGCCCATTGTTGGTTCCTAATGCCTTTTTTCCTGTTACTGAACATCATTGAAAGGAATCTGGTTCCTTCTTCTTTACTTGTCCCCAACAGGCATTTGTACACACTGATAAAATCCCCCTAAACCTTCTCTTTCCCAGGCTAAACAGTTCCAGCTCTCTCAGCCTCCCCTCATATGAGAGATGCTTCAGTCTAGTGATAGTAGTACAGTATCACCAATTTGCCTAGGGAAAACCACCCAGGAGCAGTGAGGCACCTCCCTCAGCACCTCAGAGAAATTACAGGCCTAGACCATTATGAGGCAGAAAAACGCCGCTATCTGTCCAGGGTTTCCATCATTCACTTCCAGCCTGGTCTGCCCAGACACCAGACTACCTGCTCCTCCCAACCTGAGACCACCATCACTTATTAGACATCCACTAAATCACAGCTAGATTTTCAGCTAAACTGTTTCTCCAGCTGCCCTGCTTGATGTGGGTAAGACTTTCCAGGTTACTTGCTCCAAGACTCTACCCCAGCACTGTTGGGAAAGACCTAAATATGTTGGATGATGAGAAGCAGCAGAATGTTGGTGAGTCATTTTACGTCTTTTCAGTTTGAGGAACTGGGGGCAGGGCTATACAGGACAAAGGAGAAAAAGGAATACAGGTTTTAAGTGATTATGCAAGGGAAAAATGGGGCAAAGATGGTATATATTCTCACAAGCAAGCCTTTGCCTGACTTCACATTGTTGCAATTACCATAAGGGCCCTTGAATAAGAAATGACTGTATAAATTATGTGTTTTAAAGTATTGCTCTTTATTAACAGTGTCACTGTTTGTATCTGGCAGCAAGTAATATATATATTTTTTTTCTTAAAAACCATTTGAAAAAAAAACAGTATGGCTATTTTCTGGACTGAATGAAATTTGGACTTTAAATCTATCCTTTCCTTCTCTCACCCCAGAAGACAAACCCCATCATCATATACCCATATTCTGGGTGAAGGTTTTGGCTTCTAATACATAAAAAAGCATCCTCAGATGACACTGAAAGAGTGATTGGACCAAGAGTATATTTGCAAGATAGAGCAGAGGCATCTGGCATCAGAGCCAGGCAGCATGAGGAGGTAGGAGAAATGCTGGAGCGTGGCTGGGTGACATCTTCCAGTGAGGCACTCAGAGTTGGCAGGTGCTTGGGGCAACTGTCTCTTGCTCCATGCTAGGTGGCGAGCACAGCAGTGGTGCCTACTGACTGCTTTAGCAGGTTCAGAGTCATACTTTTAGTATGACTACTGGAGGAGGGCCAAGCAGAAACAGATGGGTAGGGAAAGATGTGTGTGAATATAGATGGTGGAGATGGCATAAGCCTTCATGCAGAGGAGCTTAGGGTACAACTAAATAGTGTTTTATAAAACTTACTTTTTTAGCAGTTGCATGGGCTGGGAGTCTGTCCATTTCCACCATAAAATATGTCCCAGCCCTTGCAGGTAGATAGGAAAGATTACAGGAGAGAAGAACAGGTTCAATGTTGAGTCTTATTAATGAACAGTCAGGGAATTTCAGCAGGGGTTAGCTGGTCTTGTCTTGCTTTTTGTGGTAAAACCTGGAAGTGCTTATTAAGCTTAGAGGGCAGTAAGTGGAGAAAAGTGGGATATAATTATTGGGAGAAGATGAGATTTAGAAGGAATGGTGAGAGAGGTGGGTTGAGAATGAAAGAGATACTCAATTTGAAGTAGGTATGTTAACAGCTGTGATATCAGGTGTGGATGTAGAGGAATTATCTCCCCAATTAACTTACAGTTTGGATTTCCATAATTTTTCTTTCTGAAACTATGTCCATCAAAATTGTACTTAAATTTGTCACTGAATAGGTGAGGGCCTTCCAAAGACTACAGGAAGGCAGAGGGTAAATGAACACACGGACTGTGATTTGCACAGTAGGCTATAGTAAATTTTATGGGTTCTGATGCTGAGTCGGCCTTGCAGGGAATGCTAGCAGGTGTTGTCCTGTCAGAGCCACCTGGTGTCAGCTCGTTATTGCATTGGCTCCACAGTGCTCTGTGATGAGTATGGTGGTGGGTTTGTCAGACTCAAACTGCTTTGCCATAGGCCATCTTCCAGGAGTTAAGACAACCTGCATCTCTACTGGTATGGGGCCTAGAGGTAAGTGTGCTGTCTGTTTAGTGCCGCTACTAAATTTGGCATAGAGGCAGGAAGGCGGTTCTTCATATTCTGGTTCATGACTAATTAAAAGGACATGGTGAACTTAGAGTGCTAACTGTGGATGACCAGGACTGTTCAGGCAGTGATTCTGTCTTTGATGGTGGTAAGTCTGTTCCTGCCTAGGCTTCAGTGGGGCCTGTGCCTCTTCTCTTCACGTCACACAGGAAAAGGCACAGACAACTGAAGAAGAGGAGCAGACCTGGCTTTTTATGTAGGCTTTGGATGTGCAAAATTCAGGGTGGAGATGCACCAAGTGCTACAAAGGCCTTACTAAAGAATACGAGAGAGCTTATGGCATAGATACCGTTGCCAGTGTTGTCTCATTCCAAGTCCTCAGGTGCCCTAAAATGCCTGCAACATCGACACATATGGGATATTCCCATCTGGGAACCAGTCTTCATGCTGATGTAATCAACGAGATCTCCCAGCTGAATACATGAGCCAGAAACAAGAAAAGTTCTTGTAACTGGGATGTTGCAAAGTTTTTTTATCTTTTGTACCGTAAAAATGTAAGCCTCACCAAAATGCTAGTACAAGAAGTAAGGTAACTGTCTAGTCTGCCTCCACACAAGGATTTCTAGTTGAATGGAGTTGAGTGATAAGGGAGGCCAAAAGGTTGTAAGGCAGCAGGTGTGTTCTTCCCTTGTGCTGAGATGGCCAGGAGCCCCTTGTACCAGATCCGTTTTGCACACAAGCCAGGATATTTGAGAAAAGCATACTGCTTTTTTTCTTAAAAGGCTTTAAAAGTTTGGATGGTAGAAGACTAGTACATTTTCCACAGTAGGATTTAATGAGTTCAGATCTGTAATGTATATTGATCAAAGCTATAAAATACTGTAGTTAACCTGGCTTTTAAAGCTGTTCTTTGGTGTATTATGTTGGTGTATTGTAATGTTAGGGCTTGGGTTTTGTGCTTTTTGTAATAGAGAAAAAACAAAATACCCCATGGCCAAGCCTGGGATTGATTATATGTGGGTGCACTTTATTTCAGCCCTAAAGTCCAGTTACATATTTTCTTGTGATTCAAGATAAACTGGAGAGACATTCTCTATTGTTGCTCAAATTAAGATTTCTGATTTAAATTTTACTTTCTTAGCTGTATAACAATACATATGTTTGTTTCTGTAGACAGGGAGAACAAAGGAATGTGTTTGTAATAAGGGCAATAAAGCCTTGTGTTCCATCCTGTGTGTCTCTGTGGCACATTGTTACTTAAAACATTATGGAAGGAAACTCTTACTTTTGAAGCAAGTAGATAATACCAACATTTTACTGTCACAAGGAAAACATCACCTTAAATGTATTCTCATCATTACACCTTGCATTAGTGGACTACTGAAAATACTCATCAGGTATTTTGATTCCTAGTTACTTTCACTAAATGTTAATTAAAAATCTTTTCCTAAAGTAAGTGTAAAATCTAATAGCTTACTCTGTTTCACATATTTTCTTCTTTCTTGGTGATGGTCAGCACTGAAAGTTTGTGTATTTCATGTATTTATAGTTGAATGCTCATAATAGACTATGTCTAATAAACTGGTCCACAGAGTAAAAACTGCATAAACTTATATCTTAGGGACACAATTTACATTCTGTTTTTCAGAACTGCTAACAGAAACACGGGGCTGTTTGTGTTTTTATTGAGTGCTCAATTTATTTTTTACATGTTGACAGTATTTATTAAGGTGGCACAATGCACTTGAATGTTATAAACATCAAGAAGGCAGGCTACAGTTTTATTAGTGATAACAATAAAGGAAATAGTCCACATGAAATGAGTACAAAGACCCAACATAATAAGGCAGTGCATGATTCCCGAAACATACTATCCTGGACCAATTAAACTGTGGGCATCTTCAAAGAAAATAAAAGCATCAGCACAGAAAGACAAAGCAAGAGCATTAGAGTTTAACAGTATGATGGTCAGGGGTTTATTCCCTGAAGAAGATGATTAGACCTTCAGAACATACCCAAATTAAACTCTGGAATGATGCCAATACTGCAGAGTCCTTAAGAGAGTTCAAAGATGTAGCCTAGCAGCCTTCACCTTTGCTGTGCTGCGTCTCCTCTTTAGATCTTGCTATGGTGATGTTAACTGCTTAATTCCCAAGTGAAATACTGAGATCTAACCCACAGGAATAATTCATAATGCATATCATCTATCTGATATGGATTATCTGATCTTTTTCTACTGAGTAGAATGGTTTTATCTTATATCCCTGAATGCCATGGCAGTAAGCATATGAGATATAAATAGGTAGTTAGGGAAAAGCATTTTTACTCACTGATTTTGTCTCTTCTGAAAGATAAACTTGCAAGCTCTCTGTTCTGTAATAATTTCCAAAAGTTCTGGTGTTAGCTGTAAAAATATTCTCCACTGCACCTGGACCTGAGTGATGCTGGTCTCATGAGCAGGTTTGTTAAGGAAGGGAAGTTCAGGTGAACAAAGTGAGGAAAACAGTGAAGTATTTTACAGTCTTTCTTACTTGAATGCATGTTATCTACACACTATTGGTTATGTAGAAGACACATCGAGTATCTATGACCAAAGTTGTATGCCTGATAATGTTAGCACACTATGCTAAAATGTCCTTGAAGCACATAAATTTAGGACAATGCAAGTAGATATAACATAATGACAGATAATTTCTTCCTCCCTAATGGGAGGAAATGGTACAGGTTGCCAGTCCATACCATATACCTCACTTAGGCTTAGAGCACTTGCTTTTGAAATACCTATAAGCTTGTCAACATTAGTCTTTCAGAAACTTGTGAGTTGCCTTTAGATTATATTTTAGAACTCAGTTTTATGGATAGTTGGGGATATTAAGCATTTGGAAGATCAGATTAGAAAGATTAATCTTAGTTATGCACATCTCCTGTTATATTATGCAAGTCTTCACCTGTTATAGGGTTTGAGATGACAGGGGGTTGAGCAGATTACGTTTCTTTGCAGGGATAGATATTCATGCACAGCTGAATCCACGTACTCAGCAGCAAAGGTCTTGTGGTCCAGAGCTGGAACAGCTTGGCACGTATAGCTTCCACGGAAATTGGTGAGACCAATCGGTGCTGAATAAGGGCTATTGTCTTGTAATTGGTACAATACTTGAAAACAGAAATACAAAACTTTGCAGGTAAATTCCTTTTATTGTGTTTTTAACCCTTATTACTATTTTTTTAAAGTTTTGGCCAAGTGCACATGCTTACTTTACTACCATAAGCATTCCTCTTGAAAAGTCACATTAAAGTTGATTTGTAAGTATTTGCAGATTGGAGCCTTGGAGTGTATTTCATCACTGCAAAATGGTAGATAGTCACAGGACTGGGTCCATCATATTGTTGTACAAATTGTCATGATAATTGCCATTTCTGGTTCATATTACAATACGTGCCATGAGTAATGGATTAAATTTATGACACTTTCTCACTGTTGTCCTAGTTTTTGTCACTGCAGCCAGAAAGTATTATCAGAGACAGACAGAGATGCTAACCATTAAAAAGTGAATGTAATTAATTTTTTGTCACAAATTTTAGTAAGAAGAAAACCTGGCATATGGTTAACCCACAATTATGGAATAAAGTAATGTATTATTGCCTCTAAATATTTACGATTACTGAAAATATAATCTCCTTCATTTTTTGGTAGCACACATTCTAATATTGCTCTGTAATATGTTAAGGTAAAATGATGCATTTAAAAATACATGTTTGCAAACAGTAAACATAAGTGGTATTTTGGAGTACATCTGGTATATATTTGAAATAAAGTTTCAAATAGATATAGATTGTGTAACATTATAGCTGGTAATAAATTAGGCTGATTTTAAATTCAGTTTGCCTTTTAATATCAGCAGTCACATTAAAAAAAAAAAAACAAAACACAAAACATGCTGCAATGATAGTCCTCTTTTTTGTCACCGGGACAATTAGAGACCTGAAAAACAAAAAAAAAGGGTGAGAGTAAGCATTTAGAATTTTAAATAGAAAAAGGTAAGACTGCAACGTAGCAGGCTTTACAAATCAGTAGAAATGTTTCTTCTGACTTTAGTGATCACAGGATCACAAGAGTCAACAGGTATCATCCGTTTACAGGGCAGTTGTGAAGAGTGAGGCGGCTTCCATGCTGCAAAGGGGATTCCAACTGTAATCTTATTAAATATTAATGACTATTAATCAGATAAAGGAAGGAGAATGGGAAGGCTTAGAAGAACAAAAAGTGTACTTTAAAGGAAGCAGAGATGTACTGAGAAGGAAGAGGGGAAAGGAATTAAGAGCTTATTGGGAAAAGCATAGTGCAAAGGCAGACGGGTAAAAAGGAAGGTAAAAGGTGGTGTGCAGCATAGAAGAAGGTACTGGAAAGGGAGATGACTAGTAGGGATAAAATAAAAGGCTGTAGAAATTTGATAACCAGTGAAGGTGATGTCCTTTCCTGTCAGGAACAGCACCTTGGAAACCTTGGTTTCCAGAACACATAAGGGAAATCACAAGCTCTGGCAACGGATCCACAAATCAACTCATGATAGGTAGGAGAGGAAATCCTGGATGTGTTGATTTATGGAGGAAGGTAGAGAATTGAAAGGAGGATTTCATAGAGGACCAAAAAATTTTAAGTTCTTAAATTTAATTTTTAAATGTGTAAAATGTTTAGTTTTTTTCTGACAAACTAGCAAAAATCATGTGCTCGTTTGCGATCTCCAGTTGCTCAGCTTGTTAAAAAAACTAGAGAGAACATTGACCAGAAGCATTCTGTAGGCTAATGGCCTACATTTCAGCCTTCCTTTTAACTCTACTAACTCTTCAAGGCATTATACTTGACATCCCTGTGTACTTATGAACAAAGAACACTAACTGCTGCTGACACAAATGCCAAAATTTATCCTTGGTGTATCTACAGTAAGTACTACCAGGTCCACATTTCCCTCTGTATTCCTAACTCAGGTATTCAGAGTGAAATGGGAGAAACTAGTAGTGAATTAGGTAGTAAGAGTTGTCCTGGGAACTACTAACTAGCCCCAGCTCAAAGAAGTGCATTAGCTCTGAATGGCATCACCTTTTCAGACTGTGTAAGATACACAGGAGTGATGCGAGGTGAAAGAAAAAGGAGAAATTTCTGGATTTAGTTTCAACTTAGACATGACAATTAGAAGAGAGCAAAAAAAAAAAAAAAAACACCAGCAATTTATTTCCTTGAAAAAACCTTAATCACGGAGCCAATTTATGTGCAGTTTAGACTGTCTCCTATAGTCTGAGTGCTAGGACCTGGGCTCTGTCCTCTTACAGGTTTTCTCATAGTGAAGTTCTCGCATTTATTCAAATACAAATCTGGGATACGTGATATTCAGATACCACTGTACAGAAAAGACAGGTAGTTATGAGGCTTATCCAGTCTCATTAACTTCACCAAACAATGATGCTAACGTCATGCGCCTTTCTTGGACATGATAACATGGTCAGAATGACTCAAACTTCAGTAGAAGTTGGCTGATGTGTAAAGCTGATGGAAAACCAAGATTTGTGTCTTTCTGGAAATGCCTCTGAATCAGAATCTCTTTTCTCAAAAAAAGTATGTAAAAGAAATATTTGTTAAATGAATTATGAATGTTATATTATTTTCCATTTAAAAGAGAGTATTTCTGTCTTGAGGCATTTTGTTTGGAAACAGTACAGTACTGCACTGTGTCCGTGTGCGCTACTGTTATCTTTCAAAGAAGTCAGAGTTCAGGAATTTCCTGATACATTTTCCTCTAGGGAACAGTGTCCTTTTCTGGACTACATCTTCCATTGCGCCTTGCAGTTATGGTAGTCCTGTGATGCCTTGAAGCTATTAATCTGGATGACAGAATACTATGGGTTGTTTTTGGTTTTCTGAATCCAAAACAAAGAAAATAATGCTAATATCCAGAGCACGGGTAAATGTTATAGAGATGACAGTGGTTTACTTTTCTGGTTCTTCTATGTGTCTTCCTGTGCAATACTGATGAAAGTCATATTTATGGTTAACACGAGAGTCCCATGGTCGTTTTAGCACCTGTGTCTCAGGCTTCTCTGACTATCTGGCTTGCTGTCCCACAAACACTCTAACTTCTGAGATAAGTCATAATTTTTTTTGAAGGCTACGGTACATTTAATAATTGCTACTACATCAGCTGCATTCTTAGGGGCTGACACATAATACACCAAATTCTGATGTTCATGATAAGGAATCTGAGATAGTAGACAGTGAATATTCACAGGTTAAAAAAGTCGGTAAAGGTTTTGCCTTACAAGGTCACGTGGGAGGATAAATTCCTAGAATGGTAAAGGGGGGCCTGTTGTTATAAAATAGATTTGTATAATTTATATAGGGACAAAAGAGCAAAAGAGATCCCTAAAATGTGTATTTAAACTGATAAAAGAGAATAATGTAAAACTAGTTTTGCAGTTCTTTCTGAACGTATTCAGCCAAACTATGTCCCAAAATGCAGTTCAGGAGATGATGGTTAAAGAAGGTGGCCTAAATAAGCAATAGAGGTGTCTCAGAAAAGTAAAACCTTATTTAAAAAATAGTTTTGTCTGAATTAAAGTGTAGGTATACTTTTAGCATGTCATTTTAATGAAGTTTCGGCTTAGTCTGGCAGTTGAGGAAAAAATAATGGTTGATGAGCATCAGGTATGTTGTGGCGGGTTGACCTTGGCTGGACACCAGGTGCCCACCAAAGTTTCTCTGTCACTCCCCTCCTCAGCTGCGCAGGGGAGACAAAATATAACACAGGCCTTGTGAGTCGAGATAAGGACAGGTAGATCACTCAGCAGTTACTGTAATGGGCAAAACAGACTGAATTTGGGGAAAATTGATTTAATTTATTGCGAAGCAAATCACAAAGGGTAATGAGAAATAAAACCTACATATGAAAANAGAAAAAAAAAAAAAAAAAACACCAGCAATTTATTTCCTTGAAAAAACCTTAATCACGGAGCCAATTTATGTGCAGTTTAGACTGTCTCCTATAGTCTGAGTGCTAGGACCTGGGCTCTGTCCTCTTACAGGTTTTCTCATAGTGAAGTTCTCGCATTTATTCAAATACAAATCTGGGATACGTGATATTCAGATACCACTGTACAGAAAAGACAGGTAGTTATGAGGCTTATCCAGTCTCATTAACTTCACCAAACAATGATGCTAACGTCATGCGCCTTTCTTGGACATGATAACATGGTCAGAATGACTCAAACTTCAGTAGAAGTTGGCTGATGTGTAAAGCTGATGGAAAACCAAGATTTGTGTCTTTCTGGAAATGCCTCTGAATCAGAATCTCTTTTCTCAAAAAAAGTATGTAAAAGAAATATTTGTTAAATGAATTATGAATGTTATATTATTTTCCATTTAAAAGAGAGTATTTCTGTCTTGAGGCATTTTGTTTGGAAACAGTACAGTACTGCACTGTGTCCGTGTGCGCTACTGTTATCTTTCAAAGAAGTCAGAGTTCAGGAATTTCCTGATACATTTTCCTCTAGGGAACAGTGTCCTTTTCTGGACTACATCTTCCATTGCGCCTTGCAGTTATGGTAGTCCTGTGATGCCTTGAAGCTATTAATCTGGATGACAGAATACTATGGGTTGTTTTTGGTTTTCTGAATCCAAAACAAAGAAAATAATGCTAATATCCAGAGCACGGGTAAATGTTATAGAGATGACAGTGGTTTACTTTTCTGGTTCTTCTATGTGTCTTCCTGTGCAATACTGATGAAAGTCATATTTATGGTTAACACGAGAGTCCCATGGTCGTTTTAGCACCTGTGTCTCAGGCTTCTCTGACTATCTGGCTTGCTGTCCCACAAACACTCTAACTTCTGAGATAAGTCATAATTTTTTTTGAAGGCTACGGTACATTTAATAATTGCTACTACATCAGCTGCATTCTTAGGGGCTGACACATAATACACCAAATTCTGATGTTCATGATAAGGAATCTGAGATAGTAGACAGTGAATATTCACAGGTTAAAAAAGTCGGTAAAGGTTTTGCCTTACAAGGTCACGTGGGAGGATAAATTCCTAGAATGGTAAAGGGGGGCCTGTTGTTATAAAATAGATTTGTATAATTTATATAGGGACAAAAGAGCAAAAGAGATCCCTAAAATGTGTATTTAAACTGATAAAAGAGAATAATGTAAAACTAGTTTTGCAGTTCTTTCTGAACGTATTCAGCCAAACTATGTCCCAAAATGCAGTTCAGGAGATGATGGTTAAAGAAGGTGGCCTAAATAAGCAATAGAGGTGTCTCAGAAAAGTAAAACCTTATTTAAAAAATAGTTTTGTCTGAATTAAAGTGTAGGTATACTTTTAGCATGTCATTTTAATGAAGTTTCGGCTTAGTCTGGCAGTTGAGGAAAAAATAATGGTTGATGAGCATCAGGTATGTTGTGGCGGGTTGACCTTGGCTGGACACCAGGTGCCCACCAAAGTTTCTCTGTCACTCCCCTCCTCAGCTGCGCAGGGGAGACAAAATATAACACAGGCCTTGTGAGTCGAGATAAGGACAGGTAGATCACTCAGCAGTTACTGTAATGGGCAAAACAGACTGAATTTGGGGAAAATTGATTTAATTTATTGCGAAGCAAATCACAATAGGGTAATGAGAAATAAAACCTACATATGAAAACTCCCACCCCTCCCTTCTTCCTGGGCTTAACTTCACTCCCCATTTCTCTACCTCCTTCCCCTGAGTGGTGCCAGCAAACAGGGAATGGGGGTTGTAGTCAGTTCATCACATTTGTCTCTGTCACTCCTTCTGCCTCAGGGAGAGGACTTCTCACACTCTTCCCGTGCTCCAGTGTGGGG
>VXBJ01005509.1:179149-338882 GCA_013400055.1 Nycticryphes semicollaris | reverse complement strand
TGGCTGGACACCAGGTGCCCACCAAAGTTTCTCTGTCACTCCCCTCCTCAGCTGCGCAGGGGAGACAAAATATAACACAGGCCTTGTGAGTCGAGATAAGGACAGGTAGATCACTCAGCAGTTACTGTAATGGGCAAAACAGACTGAATTTGGGGAAAATTGATTTAATTTATTGCGAAGCAAATCACAATAGGGTAATGAGAAATAAAACCTACATATGAAAACTCCCACCCCTCCCTTCTTCCTGGGCTTAACTTCACTCCCCATTTCTCTACCTCCTTCCCCTGAGTGGTGCCAGCAAACAGGGAATGGGGGTTGTAGTCAGTTCATCACATTTGTCTCTGTCACTCCTTCTGCCTCAGGGAGAGGACTTCTCACACTCTTCCCGTGCTCCAGTGTGGGGTCCCTCCCATGGGAGACTTCATGAACTTCTCCAACATGGGTCCTTCCCACAGGCTGCAGTTCTTCACTAACTGCTACAGTGTGGGTCCTTTCCATGGAGTGCAGTGTTTCAGGAACAGACTGCTCCAGCAGTGGGTCCCTTATGGGGTCACAAACCTACCCCAGCATGGACTCCTCTCTCCACGGGTCCACAGGTCCTGCCAGGAACCAGCTTCAGCATAGGCTTCTCATGGGGTCACAGCCTCCACCAGCATGGGGTCCTCCACGGCCTCCAGGTAGATATCTGCTCTACTGTTAACCTCCATGGGCTGCTGGGGGGACAGCCTGCCTCACCATGGTCTTCATCACAGGCTGCAGGGCAATCTCAGCTCTGGTGCCTGGAATGCCTCCTTCCCCCTCCTTTTTCCCTGATCTTGGTGTCTGCAGAGTTGTTTCTTTCATGTATTCTCACTCCTTTCTCCAGCTGTCCATCTTGGAGCCACCTGTCATTGTCTCTGTCAAACATAGGGGAAGCTTCTGGCACTTTCTCATAGAAGTCATCCCAGTAGCCCCTCTGCTACCAAAACCTTGCCACTAAAACACAGTACATACATCAATAAAATAACTGTTTCAATCTATCCAGTAAAAGGTAAATACAAGTGAATCAGAGAAAGAATGAGGGGAGAACACAGGAGACTTCTGGTAAATTTGCAAGTACCACTCTCAGAATCTTGGTCCAACCCAAAAGCCATAGATATATGAATACATAAGAGGAAAAGAAATAGCTGAGATTTTATGAAACAGATGTAATTAAAACAAGAAATGCAAAAAAACCAAAAAAGGATTGATAAGTGAAGCACTTGTCTATAAGGTATATTACACCAATCTGTGATATAGACTTGCCAGAAGCAGTGAGAGCGCAGCCTTGTGTACAGGAGGTTACACTAACTCCAGAAAAGCAGAAGTTCTTAATGGAGATGATCACACAATCGTATCTATATGAGTGTAAATCCCCAGTTGAACTGTGTCAGTGCAGTAAAGAGGACTTGCTTTGGTAAAGAAATTGAGTACACAGTGTTGAAGGATAGCAGTTTATTAACAGCTATTTAGTTGAGTAGTATTTGCAGTCGTATCTTTGTAATCTTGAATCATTGTGAATTATCAGTTCCTAACCTGTATTTGACATCCCTGAAAGTCACAAGTCTCCTGGCCACTTCAGAAAGCAAATTCTGGAACTGGACTCTGACTACACTGATAAGAATCTATCTTAATATGGGAGTTCTTTTTTAATAGTAACTTCTCACTGTATAAGGTGCTGCACTTCATGTTGTATGCACAAGGATATGCATTTTGGTACTTTAGCTGTGCTTACAGAAATATGTGTAGAGTCTGTTCAGGTACATATTAGTTTCATAGACTGTGTTAAAATATACAATGCGTGAAAAATTAATAATTAAATAGATGTAAACATATGCAGTGATACATGTTTAAGTTAAATACACCTAAAAAATTACAAATATAAGTGGGATTTTCACTTCTGACACAAAGAGGGATCCAACCATTGAAGCATGTAATTCTATCATCAGTACTTTTTTTGAGCACATGAAATTTCCTTCACCTCACAGACGAGGTAATGTTTTCAAATTGAAACATATAAATACATACAGTAGGATTGAATCTGTTTAGCAGGTCTAACTGGTAAGACTCATGACAAATTATTAAAAATGCCACTGTTAGATTAATTTGTGCAGAAGAATATATGCCCAGTATGTGGGCAGTGTTAGTGGAAAAAATACATATGCTGAAGACCTAGGTGTACTTTATCTTAATAAATCATTAAGTTTGCACAGATTATGTCTGAAATGTTTGTTGGAAAAAGTAATGCAAATTCTAAGAAAGAAGCATCTGTTTCCTCTTGATCTAGAATTTGTCCCAGAAGTTTGAAAGCAGATAAGCCATCTTTCATTCTTGAGGACAAGAGACCAAACCTCGATCCTGTTTTACGAGCTGCTCTTCTATTTTATAGCCATGTTTGCCTGGAAGATAAGACTTTATTGTACTGTACATGGTTTACTACTAAAACCACTGGAAAGGCTTGATTGCTTCTTAGATCATGAAACACAATGAACATGTATCTCAATGGGATCCCTTCAAAGTTGGGACATAGCGTAGGGAGCCTTCCATTTCGTGCTCTCTTTGTTCAGAGTATCCAGTAATCACAGCTTATGCTAATTATGTGATGTTATCCTTATCTTAGACCTAGCAGTAATGAGACCCATGTAAAGCCTCCCTCAGTGGGATGGGGTGGAGAAAGCATGCTCCCAGCTGTGCTTCGGATTGGACACTTTACAGCTCTGCTGGGTACTTACAAAGGGCATGGAGGGAACAGCTTCTGTCCTTGGTTCATAGTCAGAAACTCCAGACTGTAATTACACACCTCAGCAAGATAGATGAACTTGGCAGCAAGAAGTACTGTTTGCCTTTTCATTATGGCTAAGTAGACTGGATGAAACTGATGCAATTGTTACCTCGATCTGTCTTACTATCATCTGACCTCTTCCCACACTGGGGCTGATGGGAGAGCAACAGTATGGCTGTGACAGGACTGTTAGAATAACATTCATTGGGGCATGATGATATCGTCGTCAAGCAATCTCAAACATATCTTCCTGAGAAGTACTCATTACTTCCAATAAGGCAAATCCTGTTTTGTGAAAGAGTTTGAAAAATTTTGGCTTTTATTTTAGTGAAGAGGGATGTAAGTCTGAAATACAAAAATCTGTCTCAAAAGAAATACCATCTTTGGAGTAAACAGATTTTGATAATTGTATAATACTTTGATCCGTGGTTATTGTGAGCATTTTAACATCATAAGTGCAAGACATCGCATTGTTTGTGTGTTGGTTAAAAGTCATACTAGCAAATAGTCTGTTTTCTCAACAGAGGAAGAAAACTTCTAATACTGTTGAATTTGGTAGTATAGGGAAAGGTTTTATAAGTGTTTCTTAAGAGTATTGAGTCAAATCATCACAGTATCCATATATATTTTCTTTTACTTAACATGTATTTTGCATGACACTGTAAAGCAATTTTGATTTCCATAATCAGGAGAGAGTGTCTGGAGTTGTTGAAAAGTTTAAATATGAAATAAGTATTTTTTAATCTCTGGGATGATGCAGTTTTGTTGGGAGTAACAGTCTTTACTATACTCACCTATAATTTCTAGTTTAAATAAAAGGGAGATTTCAGTCCTAATTCTGAGAGAACAATTGCTATTTACTGGAAACAAGAAAACAGTTATTAAAGACTGAAAGGACTGCTTTCACACCTAAATAAGTGAAGCCTCTATATCAAGTCTACTCAGTGTCATCTCTTCTCTTTCTATCTAAACTTTCACTAGCTGAGGACTTTGTTCAGGGCTGCTGATCTGGCAGTTTCAAGTTAAACTGATGGGATTTATGTACATGCTTAATCTATGAAACCACAGCTTGAAAATAAATGTAAAAAAATCTAGGTATCTAGGCACTTGGAGGTATTCAATTTCTAGATGTGATTTTGAATCTATATTGAATTGTCCTCAGTAAGATTGGAGCCACACTTTGAAAGGGCAGTCTGTAGGCCGGCCAAAATCATTAGAGGTCTGGTTGGAGTATCTACAGTGTCTTAGGCTTTAATGATTTGAATGATTTGAAATGCTCTGATATTAATTATGTTTACTAGTGCTCTTAAGCTGTATGCAAACATATGTATAATATGCTTTAAAGGAGAAGAACTACATGAAAGTCCTGAGGAAATATAGACTACATTAGGGTAGAGGATAGTTAGGTGGTAAGTGGGTTTTCTTAGTAAAGGCTACTGTTACATACAGTTTGTGAAAATCCTCTGAATTTCACAATGGGAGCGTAGTAAACAGTGCTATAATTTTCTGGAAGTTGAGGTGTTAATTATTTATGTGGTAACACTGACAGCATCCTACTAATATTGATACTACATCATTCATCATGCTAGTATTCAATCTGCACAATATATATCAATATGAAAACACAAGAAAGGAGTCTCAAATTCAGTGTACAGACTTAACCTAGCACATCACAGGTGTTTAGAGATATAATATCATATGATTACTTAATCATCTCATTCAATATTACATTCTCTTAGTGGCCTCAGTGAATAACCTTTTCTTTGATCATCATATACGTAAAGGTTTGCACCATTGTTTGTGTATCACATTGTAGTGGCAAATAGCTTGTAAAAGTTACAAATTTAGTATTTTTGGTTATCCGTAAAATTTTGGAAAACGATAAAACAAGTTAGACCAAATATTAGAATTTTTTCATGACAGTTCAGTTCTGAGCAAGGCCTGTGTGTTAGCTATGGGCAGTCCTGATGTCCAGCTTTATGTTTGATTCACTTCTTCTGGATGATACTTAACAATGGTCACATATGAGTACTTAGGAGAGAAAAAGAAGAAAAAGGAGGGTAAGCCCATGTTGTGGGTTAACCCTTGTTGGCACACAGTCACTTGCTTGCTTCTCCCATGGTGGGACAGGGAAGAGGAGGGGAGAGAATCATAAGGGTGAAAGTGAGAAAACTCCTGCGTTGAGATAAAGACAGTTTAACAGGAAAAGCCAAAGTTGCATGTGCAAGCAAAGGAAAATAAGGAATTTCTTCACTACTTCACATCAAAGGCAGGTGTCCACCTTTCTCCAGGAAAGCAGGGCTCCATCATGAATAGCAGTGACTTAGGAAGATAAATTCCATAACCCTGATCTTCCTGCCCCTTCCTCCATCTTTCCCCCGGCTTTTATTGCTGAGCACGATGTCCTATGGTAAGAGATATCCCTTGGGTCAGTTGGAGTCAGCTCTCCCAGTGGTGCCCCCTCTCAACCTTTTTCCTGCACCCAGCCTACTTGCTGGCAGGAACAGAAAAGGCCTTGATGTGGTACCTAAACTTGCTTAGCAGTATCTGAAATATCCCAGTGTTTTGGTTGCAAATCCTGAAGATAGCACTACAGGAGCTGTTATGAAGAAAATCAACACCATCTCAGCCAAAATCAGTAAAGCTGAGAAAACTTGAGTTATCTGACTTCTGTATAGGTACTAATTCTACTTCTTTCTTTTTCTAAATTAAAATAAGTTTCTAGCTGGACCTTTGAAACAAGATAACTTTAACATGGTGAAAACATAAAATATTCATCAATGGTCTTCTGGAGAGTCTTTTTCATACCTTTCTTAGAGGACAAGTACCGAGGGGACAGCCAGTGCATTTGAAAACTGATAATCCTAAGGGAGAAAGAAAATGAAACAGCAAAAGTGAAGAAGAGAATTAATTTTCTTAAAACCTTTCCGTGGCAAGTCACACATTCTGCTGGCAGATGGTAATTGGACTTTCCTCATCTGACCCCTTTTTTCCATATTTTTTTTAAAAATAAATAACACTGCCTTTGTTTGCAGTGCTGTTTGTCTTGTTAAAATATGGCTTGCTTACATATGGACTTAATCTTACTGACACAAATTTCCTGAAGTCTGGGATTAATTCTATTTAACAAGTTAAATTATCTGTGTTGATGCTAATGGATTCACTGGTCAAATTAGGTACATTTTTTTATTGCAAGTCCTGCTAATCAACTCTGGTAGCTGGCTGACCAAAGTGAGCTGTATTTAATACTGCATTTCTGGACGAACTTTGTCAATAGGACTTCAAGATGAAACAATGAGTAGTATTGTTTCAGCTGGAACTGAGATCTGGTCCAGGTGAAGTCAAGGGACAATGATAATTACTCAATACTGTTAAATCATGAAACTTACTAGGGTATGTAGTTCTTGGGTTTAGGGCACATAAATGCAGCTATTGTACCTTTAAAATGGTATTATTACTGTCCCTTAATCACGCTGAATCCTTCACCAATCTATGTCACTGTTGCTTTATACAGCATTTCTCGTCTGTAAAAACATGCAGGCTTTTAACTTATCTCTGTTTAATCTTCATTTCCAGTACTTCCAGTACTTAAGCTGGTTTCATGAGGAAATGAGGCCCATGAAATCTCCCTTTCTTTGCTTTGTTCCCCTTCACAGCAAGAACTCTTGAAACTTCACATCAATTAAACTAGAATGAAAGTCTTGTACTAAGAAGTTAAACATACAAATCGGTCCTGAAAACAGGTTAGTCAGTGAAGGAAAGAGATTCACTGAGGTAGAGAGTCATGTAGAACTCGGATCTCCTGTTCTGAGAGTCTGGTAGGCCAAAATCACACACGTACCACTTGCTTATCAGAATGCCAGAAAGTTAATAGATTTGAAAAGTTAAGCTGAGTTGATTTAGTTACTCCAGTCATTCAGAACGACTGGAGGAAAGCTGCATCAGAGCTGACTTGTGCTCAGTCTTGTTAGAAAGGATTCAGTAGCCATTTGACGTAGTTGCTGTGATAATATAAGTGTGGTTCAGGCTTGATAGTAACAGAGACTTCTCAGTGAGGAGCCAAGCTGTACTAGCAGGTCATATCTCAAAAGCCATAAACGTGTCTGCAGAAGAGGTGGAGTAAGCAATGAGACAGGCTGGTTCAAGAAGGGCACATCAATGCACTCAAGAGGCAAACAACTCAGTCGCCATAACAGAGAATTTAAACTCAAAGCTAATAAAATGAGAACAGAAGGTGAAGTATAATAAGCACTGGACTTTTACTTTGAATACCTTCCAGTAGCTAACACTGAAAGCACTACTAAGTCGCTTTACACATCATCTGTAGAAACTGGGAAACAAGCTAGACAAATGTAAGGCTCCACAGCTATTTCTGTGACTACTCTTGTTCCACATTATATGTTGGGGTTTTTAATAATTTAACTTAGTCTCCTTTGAAACAGAATTAAGTTAAATTACAACAAACAAACAAACCCCCTTCAAAATGTGTAATACGTCTTTTGGCCATTTTGTTATTGTTATGGGTTAACCCCCCTGGACAGATAAGCACAACATCAAATGCTCACTCACTTTCCCCCTGCTCTTCCCCAGTGGGATGGGAGAAGAGGAAAGGAGGAGTAAAAGCAGGAAAACTTGGTGAACAAAATGAAAAATAAGCAAATTGTTTAATAAGCAAAGTAGAGGTGAAAGAAGGTGATGGAAAGGCAATTGCCACCTCCCACAGGTGGACTGATGCCCAGCAGGTTCCCAAGCAGAAGATAGCTAACTTCCCTAAACCCTCTCTTTTCCCTTTTATTGCTGAGCGTGATGTCGTATGATATGGAGTATGTCTGGTTATTTTGGGTCATCTGCCGGGTTGTGTCCCTTCCCAACCCGCAGTCCCCAGCCAATTAACTGTGGGGGCAGATTGAGAAACTGAGAAGGTCTTGAGCCTGTGCAAACACTGTTCAGCAAAAGCTAGAACATTAGTGTGTTACCAGTATTGTTTTGGTCAAAAGGCTAAAACTCAGCTCCGTATGAGCTACTATGAAGAAAATGAATTCTATCCTAGCAGGTCTGGTACACTTATGTAGAAGATTCTTAATACCAGGCAGGTGTGCTCTTAGATATACACTCTGACCTTTCTCAGTGAAGTGTTCATTTTAAAAGATACCCTATTGCCATTCTTAAGAAAAAAAAAATATCTTAATTTTAAGGATTCCACTAAGACTTTGGTGGGTACAGAGACCTCAGGATTCTTGTGGGAGGAAGGCTGGGATCTGTCTGTCAGTTTAAATGCATATTTTGGGATGACTTTTTACATTTTGTTCTATCAGTAAGCACACTTTCCTTCTCCCATTACTGTCTTCCTACCACTACATCCATGCATGGGTGCTGCTCATTTCTCAATTCTGAGCCTGTCACTTCTTTCTAACCAGCCTTCTGTGCTGGTGACTGCTGCTATAGCACTTTTGCTTTGGCTGGGCAGGCAAAGTGAATCCCAGTGAAGCAGTACATCAGTTATGAAACTCTCACCAGAAATTTTAATATCAGCACCTGTGATCGATGAAGCCAGTCTTCCAATCAGTGTATGGAGGATTTTAACACATAATTTTCACGGTGCTAAAGTGAACTTCTCACATAAATCCTCTATACAGTGTATCTATGTGGGGAGCCTGGCTGCCTGGGAGAAAAAAATAGTGTATAATATCTATTTTTTTCAGCATTAGCATTCTTTCTTCCCATGTTTCAGAGTTTCTGTCCTGTGTCACTGCCCTGTCCTATGCATATGTAATGTAGTGCCCTAATTTGGTCACAACTCTTCCTATTTCATATATACCCATGCACATTTATGTACATGTCAGTGTAATACATGCTTAAGCCATCTGGTATCTTTCCTTGCAAATGTTCACACAGAAAATTGACTGTGAGTGAGGTTCTGAACCTGCCTGTCCAAATGGTCCATATTTGTTTGATTTTTCTAGCAAATGCATGGATCCTATTAGTGGGACAGATCCAACATATTTCCATGTGTCAGCTGTACCTGCTGCAAGTGTCATTCTGTTCAGTGATAACAGGACTTGCATCCTAAAATAGAGAGAAAACAAGAACATCAGGTCCTTTTGAGGATCTGAATCGTTTTTTCCACCATCTGCTGACCAATGCTTTGAAAGAAAGGAAGTCTGTGTCTGGATTGACACCTTTCTTCTTTTTAAGCCAATAAAAGATCGGTCTGTAAAAGAGCCTAGACATGTCGTGTTTGCAAGAGTAGCTTATTAGAATGTAAAATGTCAGTGGTATCATACGTTTGCAGTTCATTACAGTATGCAGGAGATGATACAGGTACTCTGTTAGTGTATTAGTTATATTTAATTATCCTTTGAAACTGATTCATTTAACTGTGTGGTAAAACTATTTTATTGTTAATCTGGATAACGTGATACAGAAATTCCGTGCTACACAAGAGGAGAAGCAGATGTGAAGAAAAGTGACGTTTGAGTCCCTTGTTTCATTGTTACAGTGTTAAGACATATAGTTTGGAAAGATATTTTAGATATTCTTGTATGAATAATTTTTTTCATTAGTAGGAAGAAGTTAGAAGTTAGAAATTGGAGGATTTAAAAGTTATACTCAGGACCCAGTTTAATCATCATCAGGTGTAGCCAGTAGAAAAGTTTGCATGGTCAGGAGTTCCTTTTCCTGAAGCATTTGATGTTAGGCAAAGAATAGTACTATTCTTGATGGACCAATGATCTGCCCTAACAGTGTGTACAGAATAAGGAAAATGAAAACAGTTTCCTTGGTATTAAAAGGTAGATGTTTATATTTTATGTATGTAGCTGCACACCCTGACTTCATCCATCATTATTTCATGTGAAATTAACCATTATGAAGCACAGTCAACCACCCAGGGAAAGGCAATCTTACATTTTAGTCCAGTAAGTCCTATCTTTTTTTTTGCATAACACATTAATTTTAATTGTAAGCATTTTATTTAAAAAAAAATAATTACATGGTGGTATTTCTCCTGTATTCAGTATAGCACTGACGCGATGAGCTCTTTTCTTCTTGATTTCGAAGTAGTGTGTAACTGCATGGAAATTCTGCAATACTCTAACCTAAAATACATTCAGTTGTATTGAGTTAAAGTGGAATTCTGCCTGGAGCCTGTAGTCATTGCAACCGTAAACTCAGAGACAGAGCTCTAGTACAGATTCAAGTCACCTTTGTGCTCCCACTTTCCCAATATACTCTTAATACTGGGCCAGGCCTTGGCTGTTTTTCACTTCTGCTGACCTAAGGGACACTCTATTGCTTTGACTTGAGCACAGTTGCTCACGGCGCTGTCACTGCGTGAAATTTCACTGTCCCTATCATACAGTCCGATTTTGGAGGCAGCCACACAATCATCACTGAAGAGTCCCCCTTCAAGGGCTTTCGGGGTCTCTTATTGCATGGACAATATGGAGTTCTGGAAGACATAATTTCACTGGTCTTCAGACTGACCACACTAAGCAGCTATCTTTGCCTCTGCAGTCTGTACCACATAGGTTGTTTTCTTTGCTGTTTGTCACACAAAAAGCCTGATATTCAGTCTGGAAAGGGCAATTTTAGCTGAGCCACTATGTATCTAATTATCAGCAGGGACAGCTATAGCACAATTAATGAAGAAAATTGTCTTTATACCTCTTATTGAGAGGCTAGTTGAATTCACTTCTGTTTCCTCCTTTGTACCTTGGATATCTTCTGCACAGAATTTGCAATTTCTGTATAACTGTTTGTATTAGACACTACAAGGAAATGTTCATTTGTATTTGCTGCTTATGTAGGACGGACACTAGGCCTGATGTGGTGTACTTATGTGGCATGATGCTGCAATGCTGTGCAGGCCCATGACCCAGAAAAATCATAACTGTGTTAGCATGACTGAGCAAAGGCTAATCATCCCTTCCTTTGATTACTGTAAGTAGTCTGACCGCCCTACAGAGCCTGCTATTAGTATCCTGCCTTTAGTGCCAGCTCATCTGGTGTTAAGGGAGTGGGGACTTCTTGCAGCAGTGCATTGCACAGTGTAGACATATGCTTGAAGGTTTCACACACATTCTCTTCTACTAGGGGCAAAAGTGTCCCTAAAAATGTTTCAAACTCTTTCCCCTAGTATTCTTACCTCTCAGCCATATCTGTCTCTTTTTTTTCTGTCAGCCTCCCCCTGCTTAGTACTGCTGGGCTCACACGCCTCAGGGGTGCTGCCTCATCCCACCTCTGCTTCTATTTTCTCTTTGCCGAGTTTCTAGGCTGGTACTTAGAGCTGCTGGTACTGGCCCCCTTCTTCAGTTGCTTCATTGACTGTGCCTGACTCTAGCTTTTTTTCCTAATTCTCGTACGCCTCTGGAGGAGCTGTCTTCTAAGTGTTTCAACAGCGCACCCCTGTTGTTTCCTACCATACATCCATCAGCTTTGTCTCCTCATCCCATTTATGTTTCACTTCTTTTGATAAAGGTGCAAGAGGAAAGGTGATAAGCAGTGAGGGCATAAGGGGAAGAGCCGCAGCACTGGCCTGCCACCTGTTCCACAGCCATGGGAGAGGTGAAAATGAAGAGAGAAAATAATTTGGGCTGATGGCCAACAGAAGCAGGCAACGCCAGCTGCGTTACTAGGGAGCCAGAGAACAGGGCAGAAAGCCAGAGCCTGAGGCCAAACGGTGGAGGTTAGGTGGGCCTGGGCTCCAGTCAAACCTTCTTGCATAGACTCATCAAACTGTCCATCAAATTAACATAATGTGTATATATTTGCATGTAGTAATAATCTCATGCTGTATAATTTCCCTCATCATACAATTAAAAGCCCTGTAGTTCCTCTTCCTCCATTCTCCCTGTTCCTCAGTCTGTTCTCACCAGCCTCTTGCATGTTAAAGCTTTTCTTCTGCTGTTTCACTGGCCTGTGTACTGTCCGGGTGCTTTTGGCCTGTTCAGAAATTCAGGAAACGAGCTTAGAATTCCTGTATGACCATCCCATACCCAGTCAGCAGAAAGAGATGTGACTTTTTACCATATCATAATAAAGCAACACTTAAAAATAACAGGTCTTGAAAAGTGGGAACAACTATTCATTGAGCCTGTTTTGACTAACAAGTAGTGATTTTTTCATGTAGATTCTGCAAAGAAATATAAACCCAATGTTGAATACAGTAATTAATGCTTCAGCCACTGATGTCTAAATAATCTGACATGATTACTGTTGTAGTTGCCTTTTGCTGTTCTTTATTATCATCATTTATTGTGGCATAGAAAGGTTATGGGCACATGATTGATGTAGACAGATACAGAAACATATTAACAATCAAATATTTTATACACTGAAAAAAAAAATAAGGCATGTTTAGCTTTTCATCCAAACAGAACTAGAACTGAAGGCATGGTTTGAGGATTGAAAGGAATTTGCAGAAGTGTATTTCCCGGAGAGCTGGGGACGCGATGAAAATATGCCTGCTTTCTACATGGCTCATTGCTTTTTCTCGCAGGGAGATTCCACATCACCCTTGGTCTGTGACTGCACAGGTGCGGCTTACAGTGAATACATTTTGTGTGCTAGTGAACTAAGGACAAATGGCAGCGACACAAAAGACAGGAATAGTGACAGCAGTGATGTCACCTGCTACCACCAGAGAAACAGGGCATCACACCTTCCAGTCCTGTCTCAGGTCTGAAATGACTAAATCTGCTGCTGCTGTGGTGGGTTGAGCGTGGCTGGGCTCCAGGTACCTGCCAAAGCCACTCTATCATTCCCCTCCTGAGCTGGGCAGAGGAGACAACGTATAATGAAAGGCACATGGGTTGAGATAAGGACAGGAGATAACTCACCAATTACTGTCAGGAGCAAAACAGACTCAACTTGGGGAAATTAGTTTAATTTGTTACCAATCAAATCAGAGTATGGTAATGAGATAATAAAACCCAATCTTAAAAAAATACCTTCCACTCCTCACCCTTCCCTTCTTCCTTGTCTCAAGTTCACTCTGTCTTTCTCTGCCCTCTCCCCCTGAAGTGGTGCAGGAAAACGGGGAATGGGTGTTGCGGTCAGTTCATCACCAGTTGTCTCTGCCACGTCTTCCGCCTCAGGGGGAGGACTCCTCACAGTCTTCCCCTGCTCTAGAGTGGGATCCCTCCCATGGGAGGCAGTCCTCCAGGAACTTCGCCAGGGTANACTCAACTTGGGGAAATTAGTTTAATTTGTTACCAATCAAATCAGAGTATGGTAATGAGATAATAAAACCCAATCTTAAAAAAATACCTTCCACTCCTCACCCTTCCCTTCTTCCTTGTCTCAAGTTCACTCTGTCTTTCTCTGCCCTCTCCCCCTGAAGTGGTGCAGGAAAACGGGGAATGGGTGTTGCGGTCAGTTCATCACCAGTTGTCTCTGCCACGTCTTCCGCCTCAGGGGGAGGACTCCTCACAGTCTTCCCCTGCTCTAGAGTGGGATCCCTCCCATGGGAGGCAGTCCTCCAGGAACTTCGCCAGGGTAAGTCCTTCCCAGAGGCTGCAGTTTTTCAGAAACTGCTCCACTGTGGGTCCCTTCAACGCGGTACAGTCCTGCAGGAACGGACTACTCCAGCGTGGGTCCCCTCCAGAGTCACAAGTTCTGCCAGCAAACCTGCTCCAGCATGGTCTTTTCTCTCCACTGTTCCATAANTGGGTGTTGCGGTCAGTTCATCACCAGTTGTCTCTGCCACGTCTTCCGCCTCAGGGGGAGGACTCCTCACAGTCTTCCCCTGCTCTAGAGTGGGATCCCTCCCATGGGAGGCAGTCCTCCAGGAACTTCGCCAGGGTAAGTCCTTCCCAGAGGCTGCAGTTTTTCAGAAACTGCTCCACTGTGGGTCCCTTCAACGCGGTACAGTCCTGCAGGAACGGACTACTCCAGCGTGGGTCCCCTCCAGAGTCACAAGTTCTGCCAGCAAACCTGCTCCAGCATGGGGTCCTTCCACCTTGTGTGAACAAATGGTCCCCTCCATTTTGATGTATACTTGTGCTTCTCAGATAAACTGTGGCATTACTTTTTTTTTCAGCACTGAAGTAATTTTGAAGAATATTTTTCTATAGCTGTTGCTGGCTCCTTGTTCCTCCCTTTGTACCACAGGCTGCTCTCCTATTAGTTATGGTATCACAGCTAAGTGGTGCTTACCTGAAAACCAAAATAGTCCACCAAAAGAGGGATGATTTCAATGTCTGGGTTTACAGTGGAACACCACAATTATTTATTCATCAAAATGCATTAAAGGCATAGGAATGAGGGGTTAAATCAGGAAATGGGCTTTTTAAATCCATTTCATTGCTGATTTACCTCAGACAGGAAAAGGTTTCAACCTTCCTGTCACAGCCAGTCTTTCTCCTCTAGTTTCAGAGATGCGGTTTCCTGAGATTGTTCAGATGCAATTATCACCTGCCTCAAAGGTAAACAAAGTTCAATAGGCCTGGGGGACATATAGCCAAGCCATTAATAAATCATTAATCCATTGTCACGAAAACACCAGTAAGGCACCACAGCTTGGTTAGCCAACGCTTAAAGCTCAGTGTGTTGTTCTTGACACAATGAATGATGTATTTCATATAAATGTGCAAATTGGTAACCCCATTTCACACAGGCATGACTGAGATAACTCCTTACCTGTTGTTGTTTCTTGTCTAAGAATGGCTTAACAGTAACCAAATCACTTTGACATGATAATACGCTTAGCCTGCTGACCGTGTCTTTAAGAGATACTGTTTACAATGGTTACTTCTTGGAAACGTTCTTCTTCACAAGACTAATGATGCGGGAAGGAAACTTTCTATGCTTGGGTGAAGGCTGACCTTGTACAAGTGCAGTGATACCAAGTCACAATGCTGCTTTGTTCCTCTGGGGAAACTGTGCCTCAAAAGCCTGATGAGCCCACTTAAAGATTGGAATAAAGTTTGTTCATCTTTTGGTAGAGTAGTTAGATACTTGCCTAGGCTCTATGGTCAATCACTACTGAGATTCAATACTCCTATGTTACACTTTTCCTCATGGAGAATGTAATGAGGACTTTGGTCCTTCTCTCTCTGGCAATTCCATAATCTCCATGTCTTTTTTTTTCACTTCTCTCAGTCTGAAAGATCTTATTTACCTCATGATTTGTTGTTTCCTACCATGCAGCTGATGTAAAGAGCAGGAGATATCATTGCAAGGTCTGTCAGATTCTCTGCTGGGCTTAGCATATGGTTCTGTAGAGTCCAAGGCTTCCTGCTAAAAAGTACTCCAAAGGCTTTGCAAATTCCTCAAATGTTGTGCACATGTGATCGGGTTCTGCAACTTTTATGCAAAAAAGGCAAAAGAACTGGCATGAATCCACAAACCCCAAATAGGGGCTTTGTGTCGCCACAGTGGGACTTCGTTGTCCATGGTCTATCCATTCTTGAAGTCAAGGCTTGCACAGCAGCTGATGGGTCTTTGGACATCAGTATTAGTAGAATTTTAATGCCACACATAATTTAAATTGCAATTTAAAAGGTAGATGCTTTTTAATTCACCATCTGTGTAGTGAAGTCAGTAATAGGAAAATTAGGCTCTGCTTTAATTAGCTATAACTTGCTCAATTAATTAGTTTCAGAACATCATACGGTAACTGTATTCATACCCTGGGTAGCTTCAGAACTGTGTAAAACCTTATTCTTGTAGAGTTTTATGTATCTGCTATTCCTTTGAGGCACAGTCGTAACTGTTTTCTCTGGCTCCAGCATTATGTGTAGTATTGTATTATGTGTATTTTTATTCTTGTGACGACTGCCTCGTGTATCAGCTGTTCAGAGATCCAGCACCATGGTGTGAGATGGATAGCCTATTATTTTTCCCTTGTGTTGGGATTCCCACTCATTTCCATGGAAACCTGAAAACCTGGAGGAATAAAGCACAGAAGCTATTGCTGTATTACAGTACTGTGCGGCTTGAAAAAGCAGGCATCACCATGGTGCCTGTGAATGCCAGTATAGCTGTAGGTCTGTCTGGCTTTCCAGTCTAAAGCCTGTATTTTAAGGGCTTTAATTTTCAGATTTACAGCTTATTCAAACCTTACTTTCCTCATAAAGAGAAACATGTTATAAACGTACCTTCCTGTATACATAAATTAATTAACGTTAATGGGAGGTACACACATACATGTAAATACATACATAAGTATATAGATATATGTGCATACATTCACACACATACATGTGCAGATAAGCATGCACATATGTCCCAGACAAAAACATACTAAAAAATAAAGCTTTTAAAAGCTGAAAGAAGTGTATAACTGGTTCATGCAGTAGTGGTAATGGCTGTCACACTGAAGGCTTTTCTTAATCAAAAGCAAACAAAAACCCCCAGCACTGTAGTGGATCGATAATGAAATTTGTTTAAGTATGACTAAATACACTTTTTAGTGAGATAACCTGAAATATGTGTATCTCCTCCACAAAAAGTCAGAAATTTAACCTTTTAATTCTCCTCCCAACCAGCTTGTGTATGCATTTAAAAAACCAATGAAAATAAAAAAAAAAAAGATCAAAAGAAGACAGAACCGATCAGGACAACAATTTCTAGTATTACTTTGTGCTTTCTCTGTGCTAATTTGCAAATCCCACTGACAATCCTAGGTAGCATATGATGATAATGCACTGATTCTATGGCTTTCTGCTACCTCTACTACTACTTTTTACTCCCTCCTTTTATGTTGTAGCAGGAATATCTGACCGCATTTTGAAATGATCTGTCCTATGGTGCTCTGTTATTTTTTTCAGCCATGAAGACTGAAAGATAAGGACAGTATGACTGAAGGAATGTGAAAATTTAATTTGGAGATACCCAATGTGATTAAAAGACTATTCCCCCTTCAAATTGGTTATGGTCCAATTTAGAAGAGGTTATGATGCATGAACTCAAGAAAGAAGGAAGAACAGAGATAATAGTTGCACAACCGCTATTATATAAACTACCTATAGATGTCCTCAGTGATTTCAAATAAGTATGAGCAAAACTTCGGAAAATATGGATTAAGTGCAAAGCTACATCTAAATTCCTGTACCTTTAATTTCCTACTGTTTGGCTTTCAGCTGCCTCCCCAATAGCAAATACAAGGTTCTAGGACTTAGGTGGAATTTAAGATTTGTGACTGCATCCTGTAGCTGGGCAATGTCAGCTAATCCCATAAGCATACTATTGTGGATCAACTTTGGAGAGCTTTGAAAAAGAGAAACAGATACAGATGAAGATTTTTCCTATAAAGTGGCTTAAGCATGAAAAAGATCCTGACATAAAAATGGTAGTTAGTAATATTAGATGGCTTTCTGAAAGATGCTATTTGTAGCATCAGTTACACAAAAATCTAAGCTTTCAGTTAAAACAATAATCTTTGTTGGTCTTGTGGTTGCAAAGAGAAGCTGGAGTATTTTAACATAAAGTGCTGACAGCCAGAAAGCAAAACAGAGGAATGAAAACTTAATGTATTTAAAATCTTGTGATGCTGAAGCCAATCCATTTGTTGCGGGAGGCAGAAACATGCTGTCTGAAGGTTTGGGAGAGGCAATGCTGGTGGTAGAAATTCATGTAAGGTTCTAGAGATATTCAGTGGTCAATCTCCATCCTTTTTTTCAGTTCAAGAAGGTTGTGAACATCTCACAATCCTTGGTAGCTTCTCAAATGCTATTATGTACCACACTATGAGATGTCTGTATGCAATACGGTGCTCAGTGAGGCATTTGTCAATACCTAAAATTTCAGGGAACATCTGGTAACCCACTTAGACACACTGGTGTGCTCAAGGTAGCCGTTGGAAACCCTGGGTTAGACACTGATGACAAAATCTTGGCCTCACATAAGTCATTGGGTTTTCAGTTAGCTTCTGCAGAAATAGCTTTTCTCTTTCAGATCTTGGTCCTCGGCTTGATCTTTATAAATGTTGGTCATTTACAGCCCTGTTTCATTATAACCAAGGAATAAATTAAAATCTGAGCAAAGGGAAGAAAGTTTTGGGTAAGACCTAGTACAGGGTGAAGGTATAAACACAAGGGACTAGAGGGACTTCTCTTGATTCAGTTTTGCGGATTGCTGTGATACAGCTTTATTTGTAAATAAGACAGAGCAGGGGTTATTGTCTGTCTTTGAGATCTCCTGGCACAGTACAGCTCATTTCTCTGTTCACCTAGTTTCTGTCTTATTTTATTATTTCAGAGAATAATACTGAAGAGAAGAGGAAAGCAACTAAAAAAGTAATATGCTCTTAGTTGCCTCTCCAGTTGCTGGATTCCCGCTCTAGTGTGTTTATTTAGCCTGGGCTTCTATCATTCTCATGTAATGGTTCTCTGATCTGAGTATCAGATTTGTAGCTTTTAAAAATGTAAAGTGATAGGTGTCGCGCAAGATAAATTTTAAACATTTTGCCTTTCTGCTAAAGCTCTGATTTAACCTCCAAGATGACTCTGCTAAACCTAGTGGCTGTCAAAAATTTAATGTTTTTCTGATCTGCAGTTCCCATTCTGCTGAGAATGCACAATTAGTAAGAAAAAAAGGAATCTATATAATTCTGTGACTTGTTATAAAGATGCAATTCCTGCCTTTATTTCCACCTTACTGTTTTTTTTCCCTCCAGTTTGACTAATACCACCCTAAGTTAAACAGATAGACCCTTTCACAGCTCCTTTTCTCCGTGGTGTTTTTGTCCTTATATATCTTCAGGCAGTTTGTTTGCATTTAGCTGATCTCCAGCTAGATTTTTGCCTCTTGTAGGTTTCTTTTCTGTTTGCATGAAAACAGTGAAGTACTTCTAGGGTATACATTACCTACCTCTTTCCATTGGTGTTAGGGAGCTGTTAGGCTAAATATCTCCACTCCATTTTGAAAACATGAGTGTGCGTGTACACGCTATTACTTGTGCTACTTGTAGCACTGTAGTGTATGTGTGCACAAGTCAGAAATGTATTTTGCCAAATGCTGTACAACCATATGCCCTGCCCTGAAAGACTTTACAGTCTAAGCAGATAAACATGTTTCAATTTTGGGAATTGACCTGAGTTCAAGATCCTGCATATTTGGTTGCATTATAGGGCAGTGCAATCTAATCTGACAGAGCATGCCCATGCCTGACTTTCAGCACAATGATGTGGTGTATCTTTGTACTCTATTAGGTATGTGACATGTATTTTTAACTGTTTCATTTGTCCATCTACGTTTATACATACAAATTTACAACATCTGAGTTTGCATGTAAGTTTAATTTTATTTTTCTGTGTATGTGATACCTGAATCATGTATCAACTCTTAGCAATATACAACTCAGAGAAAGCATTTTGCATTATACCTTCGTAATATTTAGTGTTTGTTTAGCTATTTTGATAAATCTTTGAATGAAATTTGACCTTTTTTATTCTGGAGGTCTTCTGCAGACATGGCAGTCTCCAGTGTATGCAAAAGGTTGTCACAACTTCATAAAAGCACGAAAATTCGAAGCCCTAAGCCTTACTGCTGTTGCAAATTTTTAAAGACAAATTCCCCTCCTGTTGATGGCACTGTTCCTTTCCCATAGGTGAAAAGAAGAGACAAAACTTTGGCCATCCTGTTTCCATACCTTTGGGAGCCAGAAGACCTTTTCTTCCTAAACGACTCCCTTTGCATTTGTCAAGAAATATTCTCTCACTCAGGCAGGATAATAACTGTGTTAAAAGTGTATTGTCTCCTTAGAAAGGCTGCCACAGATCCTAAGTTTCATGTCAATGATTTAACGTGGAATTTAGGAAGAGAAGAAATCCAGAAAACAGGGAAGCACCCGCACTCTCCAACCCTGTCTTTGTCCTGCATCAGATCAACTCTTTCAGAGTGTGTGCAAAATCATGCACGTACATACTTCTATAATTCTTCTTAGGTTTACCTCTGTTACTCAAGGATGAAAAGGGAGCTGTTTTTATGCAGAATTCACTTCAGTCTTTTCACAGAGTTGTCAAAACAAAACCTAATGATGCAGTTTCCCATCTTTACAACATGAATCGAGGAGATAAAATCTTTACAGCACTGGTCCTGCGTGGCTGGTGGTATAATAGGAGAGTATGTCACAAAAATGATGTTAAGGATGCAGAGGCATAATTTTGAAAGTCTTGGTTTTCATTCTTTTATCCTGATACTTTACAAACATGAACATACTTAATCAGATTCTTTCTCAATGTTATCTGAGTAACTATTAACTTAAGTCAGAAGGCAGAGTTTTAACTGAGAGCAGAATATAGGCAGTTCTACATATTTGGTCTTGTTTGACCACTTTGAATTATTCAACATCGTCAGCAAAATTCTCTCTAGATCTTAAAACTGCTTCGGAGAGCATAAGCCTCTGAAGCAGGAAGTCTCTTTTATGCCTTGGTAAGAATAAATGCACTTTTCAATGTGCTAAAAAAAAATCCATATTTATAACAATAGAATTCACAGATGCTCCAATGTCATAGTGATGGCAAGAAACAAAATAAAATAGTGAAGTACAATAAATATGTATATTAAGAAATTAAAATAAGCCACTTCCAGGCTGTCCTTTCTTTCCAGGAGTTAAAGGTGCAATGTTTGTGCCAAGTTTAATTGTATTTCAAAACTTGTGCAAACAGTGAAATTGCTAACTCTGGTGCTAGTAACACACCTGCTTTAAGATAGCACTTGTATAGGCCACTAGGTCAGGATGCAATAGAGACCACTGCCACAATAGTGACCCAGACAACGATCTGTCCTGAGAAGGTTTATGGGTTGCTGCTGCACATGTTAAGCTACAAATTCCTATCCATTTGCGCTTTTATTTTTTCCCTCCTTTTTTTTTTTTTACCCCAGAAATTGCTATAAAGAAGTCTTGGGCAGAAAATTACCAATGAATATTCATTATTGTTTTCTTTTGGTCTCCATTTTTTATCTTTTGAGCATTTTGCAGTATAGTTTTAATGTTAAAAATATGCAAGTTATTGAACAACTGAAGTAGGTGCTCTTGTTTTATGCAACAGCTGCAGTAATCTGTGATCCTGTTTAATTTATGCTAATTATGTTAGCAGTGCCATGATTGATATTTTGCTTGTCTGACTTATTAATTTATCAGCTAATCGTTGCTTTTGTAATAGCTATAAGCTATTTATATAACATACTCTTTGATAAGCTTAATGGTCTGCACACTAATAGCAACAAACATATCTGATAGCATGTAGTTCTGAAATAGTGCCCTCACCATCTCTGTGATTAGGAAAAACCTGAAAACAAATGAGCTCTCATTATTGTGTTGTGTGAATGGGAAAGAAGGGGTGCTGGTCTGTTTCCTTGATAACAACAGCAGTTTGTTAGTTTTAATAGGTTAAGGGATTTTTTTTTACTGTCCTGCTGTCAACATGAAGGTTGATAATTTACTAAACTGCAAGGACTACATATTTAGAGTTTATTTTTTTTTTTTCAAAATTAAAAAGAAGATCTAATTAATAGATGTATCCTCTTTCTTTACCTGAAATACTTGTCTTTTGTATGGTACGTATCCACTACAGTTAGCTTGTGTTTCATCGAGTTTTAATCAAAACCTTAAACGTGAGTCCTGTCTTTTTAATAATGTTTTCATTTCATGTGATGCCTTGGCCTGTTTTGTTCTGAAATGCTTATAGTTGTTGTCAATAACCATCAGTCTCATTCGGTGCCAGTGAAGATATTCCTGTTGCCTGCAGTGGATGCTATCCTGGAGCAGCAAACTTTAGCATGTGAACCAGTTGTATTATCTTTTTGGGTTTGCAGTACTAGAAGCCAGATTTTGATATCTGGTATCCTAGTTTTTATAAGCACAGAAACTGCACGTGTGTATGCTGTATGTAAGTATGCCATACTTACACTCACTAATATCTGTTTGTGGATGTGGTGACTTGGCTTACACAAAAGACCATTGTGGGCATCTTAGATCATACGCATATGTGTATTTTTCTCAGTGAAAAACAGACTATGTGGCAGTACTAAATAGGTTTAAATTGCTTGTTCAAAGCTGATATATGTTCTTGGACTCAGAAAAATATGTATTTTTACACATTCCTTGATGAAAGGGTCATTCAGTCTAAGATAAACCAGCAGACTCCTCGATTTAATAATAGGCACAAATAATGTTGACAAATTCTGGAAAGTAAACCCCAACCCAATTTAAAAAAATGCACAAGATATGCAGACACCATATTTTTACTTCAGAGATCCTATTCCCTCTTGAAGGGAGGACAGGGAGAGCCTGCCACTTGCTGTGGCACAACTGGGAGTGAAATTTGACGAGCAAAGAGAAGAGTTGAAGGCTTTTTTTATTTTCTCCTCTCATTTTCCATGGTGAAGCTCATGGCTGTAGCTCTTGGAACTCCGCTTCTGGGTGAACTGTGGGAACAAGTCAGTGACTTTGTTTCTGCTGAGCTGTGCTGTCTTTTCCAAGCAGTTTGCCAGGCTCAGCTCTGGGAGGTTTTCCCCCATCAAAGGGCCTCTAGGCCTGATTTGAATGTGGGTGATTCACGCTAACACAGAGGTTGAAACACAGCGTGATTGTGATTACAGTCATTAGGAGGTTCAGAGTTAAAGCTAAAACTCTAAAGTTATGACTGCTTTGACCTGAATTTCCATGATTGTTCTTTAGCTTTTTATTGTGTGGTCTTATTTCTGTGTATGATGCTGCGTGCTCCTCGCTGTTGTTGCAGGTTATTAAACTGTCCCACATTTGGCTTGTTCTTTATTCTCCTAGGATTTTAATGATAATTTAAAAATGTGTAGTGTTAATATATTGTGTGGGAGTTACAGGAAAGACTGGACTATGGCCCTCTGAATGTAGTTACATTTCAGCTAATAAAATACATGCTTATAGAAATGTACACATAGAATATTAGACAAATAGAAATGTGAACACTTTCATTAGACATGCTGTACCCGAAAGGCCACTATATATACTTA
The DNA here is from genome assembly GCA_013400055.1 of Nycticryphes semicollaris. Lineage (NCBI taxonomy): Eukaryota > Metazoa > Chordata > Aves > Charadriiformes > Rostratulidae > Nycticryphes > Nycticryphes semicollaris. The sequence continues at coordinate 316,144 of VXBJ01005509.1, read as the reverse complement.
AAAGATTTATACTAAGTAAAGGCATATGTAGCTGCTGACGCTTGTTTGGAATATAAATTTCTGTGAAATTAGTCTTTAATCTTAAATCCTATCAGTTAAATGTCTTTTGAGTCTATTACTCCAAATACACTGATGTGCACGTAAGCATTTGGCAAATACCAGGATGTGGACATAGGCATTTGGTACAAGTTACACATGCATATCAAGGGTGGAGCTAGTCTGTTTTTGTAGGGACTCTATACCTACCTTGCATGTCTTTCCTAAGCCTGTTAGTTTCAAGTGTAGCACTGGAAATACAGAAAAATTTGTGTTACTTGTAAACCCCATGATATTCCATATTAGTTGGGTTTTTTGTTATTGGTAGATTTCTGAAGTACAAAAGGTGTGCCTTTTATGGAATATCACCGTGAATCTTTGAACCACAGCCATTGATGAGTGAAAACCAAGATCAGTTCTCTGGGGATCTGGAAAGGAAAGAGGTCAACTAAGCCCCTCAGAGATATCTCAAAGCACCTATTTCATCTTGCAAAAGATTTGATTTCCATATCCGATGATCCAGAAAGAAAAGGCCAGATCAGTACAAGCAGTTTTACTGTCACTGGAATGGAAAGCACAGCTAAATTGTCATCAAATCTATTTTAACTTGATCTATTCTAAAAGGAATTTGAACATTTATTTGACTTCTAGGTAGTCTAGAAGGAAAAAAACCATGAGTTGTAGGACTGAAATGCAGCAAATGTGGAAGTGAATATGCTTGCATTGCTCTTTAATTTGGACTTTAGTTTAGCTTAGCTCTCATTTGCCAAGTCTGTTTCTCACAGCATCATACCCCGTTTTTAGAGGAGTTTGGACCTGTACCGTTGGCATATAGCGGCTGTAGGAAATTGAAATGATTTATTAATCTTTTGTGAAATCCCTTTTGGATTCTTAACACACGTGAAATTTAGCTCTTTAGATTTCAACAAAACTTATTGGTTTCTTAATTTCTAAAATTTCTAAAATAATATTCTAATATATTTTCTTTTATAAAGTACCCTTCTTACCAATTTCCTTCCATAATAGATATATTTAGGTCTGCTGTGAAATTATTTTTCTGGCCTTGTTCATCTACAAAATATAACAACTTGCCATACTTAAACTTCAGAATTAGAGAAGTAACCTTTCTGATGCCATATTCATGTAATTTTTCAATACACTGTATTTTGGAACAGGATTTTTAAAGGAAAATAAATTATGCAGAGTCCAACAGCTTGAAGAGAGGCAAGGATGATGCTGGTCTGTATGCCCAAGTCCAACACCAGTAGCAAAGGTGAAGATGCATTCCCCACAGGCACATGTACACAAGGCACCTGTATACACTACTTGTATACATAAATGAGAGCCATCACCCAGGGAAGAGTTAGAAAGAAATTTAGTATGAAGGTAGGACAGACTGTGCAGATGCAGTGCATGGCCAGACAAGTGTGCTGACCAGCCAACCGTTTACACTCAACTGGACCTTTTTATCACCCTATTCCTCTATTTTAAGATAACTAATGCCACAAGCTCTCTCTATCAGGCCTTCTACTGCCTCCTTTTCTTCATGACCCTTTTCATCCTCACACGCAAGTTTAGACTTAGATAATTTTTGAGATGTTGGAACTAAAAATGTTGTGTTCTCGATATTGGTGTATCAACAAGTAATTCGTGTTTTTTTTTCTGTTCAGAGGCTGAGACTAATAATTAAAAAGTTTGGTGTGACAAAAAAAAATTTTTTTTGAAACTTTTGCTTTAAGTTGAAACAAAAATTTTTTTATCTGGCCTACAAAATTGCTTCCTTTAATGTCTATGATCAAAGCAAAAGAAAGTGGAAGGTTCATCCAAGTTTAAAGCCAAATATCTGACCCAGACCTTCTGTCCCTCAGAACACTACTGTAGCCACCAGGCTACAAGATATTTCAGAGTTTATCTCCCTTCCAAAGTGTTAACCTGAAGCATTTAAATATTCACTGAGCCAATAAGTCTGACTCAGTACTTTATTGGGTAGGTTATTTGTAAAACTGAGCAACTATATTAATATTTAATCCTCATTTTGTGAAAGAGGCTGTCATGCAGTGGGGCTGATGACAGTTCACCCCTTATGTTATGTTGGATGAGAAATTCTTCGCATGGATTTAGCTAATTTTGGAAGATGGAGGGGCTGGGAAACTGTTTCTTGTAGATCACGCGTAATGTAATTAACTACTAGGCAATTGGATAAAAATATTATAATGTCTTCATTTTTTCTGGATGTAGCTCCATGCCACCAGAATTTCTAGACAAAATTTAGTGAATTTGATGAAAGTTTGGTTCAGAATCAACAACAGTAAAGAAAATAATCTTCCATCTCATTTCTTGAAGTCATGTGTAGACATGTTCTCGATTTCTTCTTCCAGATGGAAGTTCTAGTTCTACTACAGCTTATATCTCAAAGCATATCCAAAGCGTTTTTAGCATTTCCACAGACTGATGAAAGGATATCTTTTCTCTGAAGAACGAAGTCCTATAGATCCAGTGGTATTTTCCCTTATCTCTAATTTCCAAGCTACTTCTCATTCCTCATATCTAAGAATGTAAAAAAATAGTAAGAGAATGAATGCTAAAATGAGCTCTGTGCGCTTTGAAAACATTTAAAAGTATTTCCTGCCTTCCCTCCAGAGTAATTCAATGAATCAATTACTCACCAAAAGGTGAACTTGTCAGCTTAACCAAAATTCTGCTTATTCTGGCCTACATTTAGAGATTTGGTTGCTGCCTACACTGTTCATCTGAAAATGGAAGGATTGGATTCCCTCTGTGCATTGTAGCAGGAGAATGACTTGTACTCAAAGTTTGAGAAGAAGTCCTAAGGATATATCCTCCTATTATTCTGCAAGACAGACTCTCCTTGATATCAATAAAAGCTTTCTGTTTTCATCATGAGTGAAAGAGGACAAAGGAGTAATTTATATTCTAGTCCTTAAATTGCTCATGTGCCTATTCAGTCACTTTGTAATATGCACCCTCAACTTGTAACTTTTATCTTTGCAGAGTTCCCTCTGGAACTCTGCTCCAAGAGGGCCTGGTTATATGCTGGTGTTTTCCTGAGGGGAAGATTCAAATATGATAATTCTTTTATAAAGTTTGCTCTTTTCAATAGAAGGGTGCTATAAAATACTTGATGTAAAATTCAGATGTCCATGCCAAGAAGGCACTTGGGTTTGTGGTGGAAAGGGTCTGAAAGGACAGGGGAATTGCTTTCCCTTCTGCCTGACTATTCCTTAAGCAATCTAGTACCTTCTTAAAGTAACTTTCTATCTTGCACTTTTCTCTCCCTTTTGTCTTGTAGATCCTATAATCAGAAACAAGTGTATTAAATATACTTGGAAGAGTCGTACCATTTTTCTGTCAAAACCAAGATCCTGAATGTTTTTCTACTCTGTTAAGAGCAATAACAGGCACTTATTTTAAAGAACAGCCTATGCAAATACAGTCATAACAGGATACAAGAACACAGTCATAACGGGATACAAGACTGGAAATCTTCCCACAGTAGTGTCAAAAGCTTTGTTAAAGTTGAAGGAAATGACGTCTACTGCTCTCCCTTTACCCATAAATGCAGTAATTTTATCCTACAATGCAATTAATTTACAAAGCTATGATTAGTAAGGCATAAATTAAGGGTCAAATGTTGTTAGTTATTCAGGTTTGGTCTACCCTCCTGACGCTTAGGAGAGTGAAAGATCTGGTGGAGCCTATTGTTGTAAAAGTTGCATCAGTAAATCCAACTGAAACCTCAGTAGATTGAGTAGGAAGCACTACACTGGTTCCAGGGATCAGGTTTGTTGAAGTGAGCTCCAATGTCGTATGGAAAGTCAAGGTTTTGTTCATACACATTGAGAGCAGGTTCAGGTTAACTTGATTTGCACATTTTAATTCCCCAGAATCTTCACCTCATTTTCCCCTTCTGCTTGATGGTGGTATTTCCAGATGAAACTACATTTTTGCCTATGATTTGGTCAAACAGTTTAAAATATAAATTTATTTAAAAAAACCCCGAACACATAGTGCCTGAATTCTGGGTCTTTCTAGGTTAGGGATCATTGAGGAGCAATGTAAGGACACTTACAGTATTATCTTAATGTACCTCTGGAATAGTGCCATACCTGTGCAGTTTAAGTACTGTGGTAGAGATCACATGCCAAACATTGATATTCTTAGTTGTCTAAAGTAAATTTAAATCTATTTAGTCCAGATTTTCATCAAAATTATATTAATATATACTCTGCATCTCCTTTCTTCTTAATCTGTAGATTTATCTTTCCTTTCTCCTGGGTCACAGTGGATGAGTTCAGATTACCACAGGACTTCATGAGAATTGCACAAGCCAGCAGAATAGTCCTTACACTAAATTAATAGATACATTGTGAAAAATTATGTTCTGTACTTTCAGTTTAAATCAAGGATATTATTTATTTTACACAGTGGTGTTTCCAATTGTGATTTATTTGGCTTTTATTATTTGAAAGTGGAGGTCAGTGTGCCAAGCAAGTATAGTTACGGACTTCCATATAGTGAAAGTATGTAATAAAGACCTGAGATATTTGGGGATCCACTGAAGTCATTGGTAAATCTCACACTTACCAAATAGGTTCCAGACATATATCCAGCTTCTAAAAACTTACTCTGATTATCAGGAGCCATACTTGACAAATATCATTAGAAAACTAATTGCTTTTGTAATACACAGACATGCTGAAGAAAGTATGTTAGAATTTGGATTTGCTTGTTATTTTCTGAGGAGAGCAGTAGAAGGTCTGTTTGCAAATTTTTTTAGGAAGACTGCACAAAGTACTAATATAGTATGGGATACACTTCTCACTTAAACTGTTAACCATTTCTTTGATTATGAGAATATAGAAGCACTTTAAATGTGGGAAATATATATGATGTATTTTGTTTCATTCTTTGAGATATTAGATTTAAAAAAAAAAAAAAGTCTTTAAATCATTTCATTTTAACTTTCACAGGGAAGAACATTCTTTTAAGTTACAAAAACAAAAGTGGAGCAAACCTTGACTATCAAAGTAGTACAGGAGTCTTGCCTATAGAAATTTGAATCTTGCATCATGGCTGACCAAAAATCTGCCTTTACAGACTAAACTGGCAGTCACAAGGAGATAAATTTTAAGCTGCAAACATTTTATATAATCAACTCATTACATTTTCAGGACATCAGAATTTCTTCTTTTTTTGTCTTTGAACGTTTTACTTTTATCACATTATCAATATGTCTAATACAACTGATCTGTGAAGATCAAGTTTTTGAATAATTTTAGCAACATACTTGATTAGCAGTAGCAATTATGCAGTAATTCTAGTATTTACCAGTACTTGCTACAGAATTTTTAGGTCATAAATGATCATCTTATACTTTTGTGCAGTATAGACAGTGAGTCCTGTGCCTGAGTAAATGTTGGACAGTTTTTGAGAGTATTTCAGAATCCAATTTGAGGATTTGAAGAAATCAGGTAAGGAAAAAATTAGGAAGGAAAAATTTGGGAAGTTCAGATCTAAGGCTCTTAGCTCATTCATGGCATTCTGGACTTCTGGTACATCACAGCTAGAGGGAAACTAGAATAATTCACTAAGCAAGTGTTGGCTGAGCTAGGAATTTTGAAACTTGGAACTGAACATTGCAGTCTTTTTTCCTTCTAGCAAGAAATTCAGATACTCTGACAGTTTTAACAAGAATGAACCATTTCATGACTGCCTACCTGCAAGGGAAGAAAATGCTGAACTACCTGCCCTTGAGGGAGCAGAAATCGCCATTTGTCCTGGAAAGGAGCCTAAAGCTCTGGATCCCTCGCAGTTGGCAGCCCTGAGGAAGCCCATATGGTAGATTTGTGAGCATATCTAGAGAGAGCAGTGCTGATTGTGAAACTTTTGGGAGCTTAGTCTGAGCTGAGTCTATGATGAGACGAATAGCCTTAAATCTATATACTGGGAAAACCTGAAGTCTCCAACAGAGTATTGGGCAAAGTAACAGAAAAATAGATAAAGTCTTGATGAAAACTTGCCCTTTATTTTTAGAAGTTACTGACCATATCCGAATACCTCAGTGGTTCTCTGGAAAATTAATACAGCCTTAAAGGTTGTGCAGCTACAGATCACGTTCTGCCCTTCAGCTATAGCCATGCTCACCTGGCTCTCCAGATCCTGATATTGCTGTACAGGTTATGGTCTTTGGCCCTTCAAGCATGGCCCACAGTCTTTGTTCATAGGTACAGGCCCTTGGAATTGTCATGTTCTTCAGATGAGTCAAATCTGCCAAACGACTGAGGCCAGTACATGCAACGGGCCTGTCTCCATCATAGTTTATCGCTCCATTAATTTCTGTGTTATCTGCATATTTCTGTAGCATATAACCTTCCAGAGTACTGGTGAAAGTACTGAATATTATAGGGCTAAAACATATACCTGTGGGATTATAGAACAAAGGCTCTTACTAAATGTATATTTTTACAGTTCTTTTTTGTAAAGAAAATAATTATTACACAAAATATGTATTTTCTGGAGATATATTTGTTAACAATTATAAATATGCTGATTTTATGAAGTGCTTATTTTATTGTCTCAATGTTCAGTAAGAGAAAGCAAAATGTTTAAAAGGTGTCTAAATATACCATCTCCTAACATAGCTATCTTTATTGACAAACATTAAAGTATCTTCAAAGGGCAGTTTCAAGTGTTTTTGACTACAGATTTTCCATGATAAAGTGTTGACTGGTGCTAATTACATTGTCGCCTTGTATCCCATATCGGCTTTTATATGATGTTACTAAGGGTCAATGTCAGGAAGATTAACTTAGTGAGCCACACTGTCCTCTCAGCACTTGGGAAAGATTAATTTAAACAATTACAAGTACAATTCGTTCAGATTTTTTCTTTTTTTTTTTTTTCAGTTCTCCAGCATTTCCCAAGTGTTTCAGGATGTTTACATATTAACTACAATGTCTTGGAGAACTAGCAGGCTATGTTAATTTTTAGGGAGTAAATGTTGTCTGGGACTTCGGTTTTAAAATATCAAATAGCTGCTTTTATTACTTTTAAAAAGAATTCTTGGGGTTATTAATACTAGCTATTAATTATCTCCAAATAATAAAACTTTTCTTTTGTTGCAAATATATTTAAATAATTTGTTATTATTGCTGTGTTTCCCATTAAACATTTGGTTTTCACTGATATTTTTAGTTCTCCCTGTTGATAGTTCATGTTTACTAGTACGCTGCTCTACATCTGTATACATGTGTATGAATTATTTTTTAATCCACATGAGCTATAAATTGTTTTCTTAAGTTTTGGATGTAGAGGTGGGGTTACTATCTTTCTCTTTTTGTTTTGATTTGTTGGTTGGTTTTCTTTTTCTTTTTTATTGGTGAATCCTTCTGTTGTAATTATGGACCTTTTTTTTTTATACATTTAATGAAGTATTTTTCAACTGCTCCTAATCTTAGTCATTTATGTTAAAAGATTTTCTTCTCAGTTTTTGCCTCGTGCTTATTTCCACCTTTTGTATACCGACACTTTTGAAGAACCTTATGTTTGTGTATGTTAGGTATTGGGATCAGATTCTGTACATTAAGGCATAGCAAGACTTAATTGCCCACACAGAAGTGACCACAAAGGGCTTTTTTTTCTAAATTTTACCCAGACAAGTGAGATTTAGTGTAGAATTTTCTTCAGCTGGTTAAATTATTTCTTATATGAGAAATTTATCAGGTACCATTTTTAGAAACTTCATGGATACTCCTGTGGTTATAGTATTCATTTCCCACCCCATAAGAATCTTTCACTGCAATCCAATCTTTTTTCCTTTCCATTTTTTTTCCAAAAAAGAAACCACTCAACTCAATACCACTATTGTGTGTATTATTTGGTTGCCTTCAACATACCTTCCAATATAACAGACCTTATCTTGTATCCTATCTTGTGATGTATTAGTTAGAGCATACATATATATATCTATGTAACTATTCAGGGGCTTGTTTCTCAAAATCTTGAATAAAACTGATGCATATGATGGTGATACAGAGTTCCTAGCTCTCCTCTCTCTGCCCATCATCCATAAGTAAGGCTTATCTAGTAATTCGCTTATTTTTTAATTACGACTTAACAGGTTTCATTTCTACCTTCATTTATTTATTTATTTATTATTCTCGGAATTAAGAACTTAAACCTTTCTGTTCTCATGTCTAGAGCTTCTCTTCTTAGCCAGGTTAAGAATTACTTCTCTTCTTACTCCTGATGCCTTGCTCATTGCTCTTATACATAGTCTTTGAGGTGTCTCCTCTTAGATGCCATGCTAAAACTAGCTCTAGCCAGCCTGTCCGCAATGTCTCTTCTGGAACGGTGATTCAGTATTCTGCAGAACTGTAATGTAAAGGTCATGAATAAAAGTAGGACTACTGAGGTGAACTCCTTCTGAGTCACTAAGGTCCACATTTCCTTTTTATGCATGTGAAAATGGTGAGGAAGTTAGTGGTTTTGCGAGATTAATGACCTCGGGAGCAGAATTCTGTTCCTGGCCATGGGAATGCCAGGGGTGCATCTGACGACTGCTGTGGTAGGCTGGCAGGGGACCATGCTTTCACAGAAACGATGTGTGTCCCATGGACTTTCAGGAAATTGCTTACTCCCAGTATCCAACATTGAATTACGCAGAGATATGAAGGCTGAAGGTTTGATATGACATACAAAGTTTTGAAGATCTGTGAGCATATAAATAAAGTCCAAGCAAGATTCCCTTAGCTGGACACAGGCACCAACCATCGTTTGGTGTGTCTTGGAGCATCCAAGGCCTTATACAGCAGGGCATCAAGGTTATAGAGAAAGGCAGGTAGATCTGTGCAGGCTGTGTGGGATACACAGCACAATTTAAAGCAGCAGTGTCTGCAGTTTTGAGAATCTTTTTTCACTTCGACGTGCTACTCAGTCTGGATTGTGTGGATCCTACAGGAGCTCTGGAAGCTGAGCGAGTTCTTCTTTGACTGTCAGCGTAGTTAAGTGTACTCGCAGGATTCTTGTACTGAAGTGTTTACTCTGCTTTATAAAGACAGGCAAATCTGTTTTGTAGTTTGCCCCTTCTAAATTTACATAGCCTATCATAGCAACTTGGGCAGCATTTCCAGATTAGGATCATAATAGTTCTTTCAGCAAATTTTTCAGTGGTGACAAATGATGCTAGATAATGTTTTCCAAACTTTTTAAAAAACGTACTAGGCTGAAGATCAAGTAACTCCACTTCTGGTTTCCTCTCAAGCCTTTGCATATTGCAGGAGTTACAAGATAGCACAACATACTGTTTTCTTATTAGTGAAATGAAAAGAATATAATAATCTAATGTGGAATTACTTCCTTGTTAGTTCCTTCCCACATAATTTTTGTTAAGGTACTGACCAAAGAAAGCTCTTGGACTGAAGGTTTAACTGTGAGTCACTTGGACCTGTTTCCATGGTTTTGGATGAGATATGTGACATTCTTACCAGATATCAATCCAAAGATATTGCTACAAAGCAATTGATTGATTATTATTTTTTCTGGGATAACTAGAGTCTCATGGCTGATTTCTGTGCTTCCTGACCTTTACACTGTGTATGAACCACCGTAGATCCATCTTGCCATCCTGTTCTTTTACCTACAAAGGAGCTGATGATATAGATATTGCACATATTTTCCCTTTACATAGTCTTTCAACATGGTTCAGTGCAATCTGCTTGTGTTGTACGAAATTGTAAATTCAAGCTAGCCTATGCCGTTTACATTTGAAAGTCTGGTGACAATAGTACATGGAAGATTAGAGGAAACCATGTGGCCCTGTGGTAACTACTAGAGATCAGTATTTATGTATGATACTTTCCAAGGTCTAATCAGCAGCCCTGCCCCTATGTGGTAAAGATTTAAGATTGCTGTATATTTATTACTGCATAGAGAGCTACGTCAGGTAGGCCTGCTATTTATAGAAAGAAGGTAAAGATTTAGCCATATATACAAGTAAGCACATTCCTGAAACTTGAAAAACACATCCGAACAATGAAACACATTAGAAAAGGTTGTAATCACATGTTAAATGACACTAAATCTTTGTGGTTCTAATGATGACTCTTTATCTCCATTGCTGTCATTATTCCTATCTGTCTCTCACACTGCAAAGTGTCTCGTTAGGAAGTGACATATGGTGTGCAACCCCTTGACTTCTGTTTTAAATTGTATACAAATCTATTGAATACCTGTTTCAAAATAAGGGGAACAATCAGGGTTTTACATTAGAAAGTAGCCCTTCAAAGAGAGGAACCAGCACTTAGTTGCACACAATTTGCTATGAAAGCAGGGCATGCAAACGGACTTATTAATGCAGAAATTTCCACGTTTTGTGTTTTTAAATAAACATAAAGATCCTAAAAATCCCCTGTAAGGTGGACTTTCCCTTACAGGATAAAATGGAATTAAAATAGTGTCAATAATTTGTGTGAGAGACTGTATCAGTCTGTGCATTGATAGTCTGTGCATGCAGGATAAGAACATTGACTGCCTGCTAATCTATTCCCAGATGGAGGTGGATGCAGACGAGAAGCGCCATCGCACACGCTCCAAAGGTGTTCGAGGTACGTCTCTTGCTTCAGTAAATCGCTCAAGGCCCCCGTTCAGGGTGACCTTCATCCTCCAGAATCTCTTTGCACGATTCATTCTGACCCTTGCTTTTACACAACCTTTCTGGTAATTTTCTGTAGAAGAGGGGTACTTGTAATAGATGATAAATTTTTATATATTTTCCATCTCTCTGCAGTTCCCGTGGAACCAGCCATACAAGAGCTGTTCAGGTTAGTGCTCTGAGTGTAAAATGTATCCCCATTAGCAATTTAGAAAATTCATGCCTTTTAATGGGTATAATGCACTTTCAAGTTCATTGGTGGTTTGCTCATGCCCTGCTGCACTGATGAAATTAATTCCCTCGAGACTTGCTAATAAAAAGCATCCCCTCTTTTTTTTTTTTTCCCCTTCAGTTATTTGATTTCTCTTTCTGTCTTTTTGCCCTCCATCTCTGTAATACCTACTGCCGGCTTTTAGTATAATCTTTCTGCAGCATGCCGGCACCTATATAATTAATTCTCTCTCTCTTGCAGCTGTCCCACCCCTGGCTGTGATGGCAGTGGTCATGTTAGTGGCAAATATGCAAGGCACAGAAGGTAATATCTGTAATTTTTCATAATTTAGTGAAGAGATTTGGTAAACAAGTTAGCTGGCGTGACCTTGATAAACCAAACAATGATAAAAATTAACAATTAGACATTCTAGAATCACTCATTCACTTTTTTCTTTCTGAATGTCACACAAAATCAAACTCAAATTTTTTGCTGAGGAAACTTGTTTTTATTGTCAGTTTTCTCTTGATTTTTTTCATACAGTTGTCTTGCTCGTGTGTTGCGAATTAAAATTCGCCCCTACTGGCATGTTGGTGCCAGTGTGACTTCTGTTATTTAACGTATTTTCAGCTTCTGAACTTTTAAATTTTGATGATCAGGTTAAATTCAAAGGTCAAAGCCTAAGACAAATGAGTGATAAGAAGACTTCAGGGTTCCAATGTTATATTATAGTTATAAATATCTTTACTTCAGTTTCTAAACCATGATGGGTGGCGACTTCTCCTTTAAGAAAATGTTTATAGCTGTTTATTGCAATAATATATCAAGGTAGCATATGTTAACGTATGCTGCATGTGATTCAAATTAATTTAGAGCTCAGTCTTTGTATTTCTGTGACTGCAATGTCAGTAGTGTTGTACACCTGTATAAGCAGCATTCCTTTCCTGAGTCATTTGTCCATGAATTTCTTGTGCAATTTAACAACTCTAGGATACATGAATTTTTCTCATGTGCTGTGCATTTCATTTAACAGATTTTATACAGCAACCTGTTGTAGGAGATAAAATGGCTGATGTTTTGGCTATCTCTCCTGAACAGAGGTGTTCAAATCAGTGCTAAGCTCTCCTCACACTGCTAATATTCTTTTCATTAGTGACTTTTTTTCAGATTTTAAAGCACTTGTGTTTATAAGAACATATATTTCACATGAAATTTGGTAACTGCTTTGTAATGAGGGCAATATGGGTTTTGTGAATTTATTTGAAATTATACATTTGTGGTCAAGGCATTTATTTGAAACAGGAAAAGATACCAAACATGTCAGTCCACTGAAATGCCACTCAGCCCACTCATGTGCCTTTTTGTGCCTTGTCAGTGAATGCAGCTTAGGAACAAGTCCAGACAATACTTTCAAAATTTAAACAAGGTGATATGTCTGATATTAAAATGCTTTTGAATTACATTCAACCAATGTAAACCATAAAGAAATGATACCAAAATTTCTTTTCCTATTCTTTTTCTCCTTCGTGCTAGTGGTAACATTTCCTGTAGTTATTTGAAGGATTTGGTTAGATTGGTAAGCTGATTTAGGAGAAGTAGCCAAAATCATTCTTCTTAAATCATTCTTTTTGTATCATTCTTCTTAAATTTACACGTGACTTTTCATTTCAAACTGTAGTTTTCTTTTGTCCATTTTCTTCATGTAAGTGCAAGCCTCACCAGTAATTAGCTAATGGGACCAAATCCTTCCTTTCCCTCAGAAATTTCATGCGCAGTCAACAGTTAAATGACATGATTATAATGGCCTTTTCTAGTTACAAGATTGTAACTACATACATTTCTTTACACTTCATCAGATTCATGCAGATTTCAAAAATAAAAGTCTTGAAAGATACAGGGAGAAACTCTTTGTCTTAAAAAAAATATCTTTTTCTTCTGAATTGCTCTAAGTTTGATCATTGTGTCTGCGGTTTTGTAAAATCACCCTTTTAGGGGAGGGGGAAGGGATCGATGTGAAGTTTGGAAAGATTACATGCAGTTTTGAGACATTAATTCCCTATTTTGCTTTCTTGACATGGTATGTCAGTATACGAGCAGACTGAATCTTAGAGCTGCTACATGAAATTTGGGGCAGATACGCAAAGAATAAAAATTGGAAATACATCAAAAAATTTATTTTTTTCTACTGGCTAAAGAATTTGTGGGGTTTTCTATGTTTTCTTGCCACCCTGATTGCCAATCCACTAATCAAAATATATTTAAGCAATATATGTGCAAAACCACAAAGTTCTTTGTTGAGCTTTAGAACATACATGCCTATTTTCTGAAAGAGCAGTTATTTCTTTATCTTCAGTCCAAGCAACACCTACTAAATTAAAGGTTTTGCAAGAATATTGAAGGAATTTATCTTTTTTCTATTTTGCTATTTGGGTGGGAAAGATCCTCAAACACTTCTTCCAAGGAAATCAGACCGTCTTAAAAATTTGATGTGTTCAGGGAATTGCATATCTCAGCTGATGCCTAACTCAATTCCGTTTAGACCTACAGAGCGTTTTAATGAGGGTAAGACCTTTCCATTCACAATACCAGACCCGCTCATTATTAGGAATGAAATGTATTTGCTTCCACTAGATGTAGTCAGAGCTCTACAGAATTCTGTTTCTTCTATAACATCTTGAAGTCTCTGGAATTTTGGTGGTTTGTTTTGTTGTTGTTGTTTTTTAATCATAAATTTATGTTTGGAGTACTGATGTGACAGTGGAACCCATGTTCAGATACTACATTAAACTTGAACTCAAATAAACAGATTCTTTAAAATTTTCAAACAGATTCAGGGGTTCAGTGTTCTTATGCTGATAAAACTTTAATTTCTGCCTGATATTTTATAATGTGTTTTGTACCCCATTTGTATTTTTAATTATGAAATTGCTGCAACGTTAAGTTTAGGGAAACAATCAGGCCTTATGTGTCATTGATATTTCCTTTGAGATGTAGCAAAACACAAGACTGGTACTAGTTAGGGTACCAGTGGTAACTATAACAGCTTGTTGTATCATTTCCATCTTTTCGATTTTTCCTTTGTATCATACCTTAGTTTGAAGTGAAACCTTGTGTGACTGACTTTATACTTTGCTCTCAGCTCTTTAGTTCGGTGCTTAATTTTAGCTTGCTAGTTGGGGATTCTAATGGGCAGCTAAGATGGACGGGCTGCTCTGCAGGGTGCTTTCAGGCAGGACACCAGGATCTCTAAAATGAACTCAGGAAAAGCACCTCTCTCTGGTGGCTGTAGAGAAAGCTCAGAGAGATTAGCATCATGGTTTGGGCACTAAGGGTAAGCACCCAAAGTTAAGTGGTGTACCAACCTTCTTCAGAGCAGACTCATCGCACTTCTTGTTTTTAATTTTTATTTTAGTAATACCTAGAAACCGATCATAGACCCTGTCATAGACTCTCCAGCACTGTCTATGTTGCACAGCGTGAGGCAGCCCTTAGGTGTCTGAGATTACACAGACAGGACTTCAGTACCTGTTGTTTATGTTTCCAGACACTTGAGGCCAACTCAACTACTCACAGGTCATGCATGTGAGTTTTCAGCATCAGGTCCTAAAAAAATAAAAGGAAAGACAATGCTTGTGAAACATTTAACAACAAAAATATAACCAAAAAATAAGCCACAGACACGTTCAGATAGTGGTGGACTCAAGAGAAGAATTAAAACCATAGGAGTGAAAACCAGGCCCTTTCACTGGACCACGCTCCTGTTACTGTTTATTTTACTCACTTGGTAGGTCTTCATGTCCATTGTGGATAGCAGCGTAATAATGGACAGTACATTTACACGTTCCAAGCTGTGAACTGATTTTGAACAATAAGCTTGGACCAGATCCTGGAATACTTTTAGTTGTGAACAATCCATCTGGGGATATAGCAGTTACTCAAACCACACCAGGAGAGCATTCCCAGAACTGTGTTTTCAGGACATCTGTCGGCTAAGAGTCTAAATAAAACATAGATATGAGTGTTCTTTCATTGTAATTAGTAGGAACTTTGCCATTCTCATTACTCAACTTTAAAGACAACCTGGTACAGATTCTATGAATGCAAATATAAATGTAAAAACAAGTCCACTTCCTGGGCTAAGTTTTGCAGGTTCAAATCCCATAGTTACTCTGGAGTAACTGAGTGCAAAGTGGCCTCTGTATCTACTGAGTAGGTATGGATGATGGCTTTAGAAATACTACAACCTGCTGTGTTGCTATGCATTTAGCATTTTCTTTAAAACACCATATAATAAATAGATGCCTATGGTTTGCCGTGTAAATAGTTATGTAGGCACATCATAAAAATCCTAACTAGATTCCATTAAAAAATACTGATTACATGCAATGGCCTATTTTAAAAGCTTCTTGACATCATGGTTTGATTTTTTTATCAAGTAACAAAAGCAATTAGATTCTGTAATGGATTAATCACTTGCCAAATGTCACATGCTTCAGAATAAAACACATTCTAACAAATAAGAGCCATAAAAAGAATCTCTAGCTGGTAGAGTGCCACTATGTATATTAATTTAGAAATGCTTTAATGCATATATTAGTCCATGTCTGAAAGCAGATAATGCCATTGTATAGAAATTAAAACAAAACACAATCTTAGTCTGAAAGGATATGCATCAAATTTCAGAGAAGAATGAGTTAATGCCAAATGAGAAATCCTTCAGATTTAAAATGGAAATACAGATAGAACTCTCGCTATATAATGTATTCCAGTTTGATTGCTGAAACTAAGAATTCAGATGAAATACACAAAGTTAAACATTTCATCTACCACAGAATTTTGCATGCCTTTTCTTCAGTTCATACTGCATTTGTGAAGGATTTTTTTTCATTAATCACTGATACAACATCTTGGAAAAAGAAGTGAGTCTCAAAAATAAAGAGGGATCATGAAAGAGTGTTTGGATCTAGAATGTGTGAATTGTCCCAAACCTTATAAAATATACTGCATTTTAATTTTCCACCAAATTTCTCAATATCAACCAGTTCTTTGTTGCTTTACTAGGCTGTCTCTGTTACTGTTGCATTATACAGATAGAATTGTTTTGACCATCTTTTAATTTTTAAGCATGAGATTTGTCATTCCATGCCACAGATTTATTTGAATTTATGAATACCTTAGATTTTAGCATTGCTGTTTTGATTAGGAAAAGCCCCACATAGCCTTGTATTGCCTTGGCATTTATATACTGTAGTTTAGTCATCTATATTTTAGAACAGAGTGAGTGAAATAATTCAGGCTCTCAAACTTCAAAATTAAAAGACTGAAATGTCTCTCTCTCATTAGGAAATTATTGAATTTCTGTGGCTTGTTGTGCCATATTTCTTATTCAAATTTTCTCATTTCATATACCTTTTCACCCACCAGTTTGATTGCCATGGCTGCAGCCGTGGGTGAATAATTGCCTGTCTTCACAGGAGCATGTTCTGGAGCTAAAGTCGAGTGCTTGCTTCCTGATGTATGCCTCATTTGGATTCTGCCGACAGCCTAGGGGCTGTATTATTCATGCCTTGACAGATAGCACTCACTAAAAGCATTGGAACAGGGCCAGGTACTGGCACAGAGATAGTGGAGCATTGCAACTTGCAACTGAGAGGAGCATCTATAATACAAAAAAGAGAAATCCTCATACCTCCCTTTTACTGGTCTCACTTTGATGGAGAATTCATTTGCATCAAAATAAAATACCCTAAAAATAAATACATTTTTTCTAGATCACGCTTGAAAGTTTAACACAATTTTCCACTTATAATTGCAAAGCTGATTTTAATTAGTAAGGCCCTGCATGTGAAAAATGAAGATTCACTTGGGTGAGTGTAACACATTGCAGTGTCTGCTGAATGCTCTAATTAATGTATGGCTGCTGTACAACAGGGTGCACTGTGGGATATTTATGAAAAATTCTGTGCACGCAGCCAGTCTATCTGTATTTTAGTTCTTGAATCCACAAGAATAAATAACTTTCCCCCCTTTATTCTTTATGAGGCATCATTGTGCATGCCATCACTCCATCCATAAACTTTATGGCATGCCTGTCCTTTTTACTATTTGTCAACGATATTATAAATCAGAAGCCAGGACATACATATTTTAACATTAATTTGATAGCAGAGCATGGTTGCGTGCTGTGCAGAACCTGAGGTCCCAGACTGATGCATTTATGTTAAAGTCTAACCACAGAACAGTGAGGTCCTTATTGTTGCTTGCTTTTATGATACTGTGAAAAATCCCACTGAATGCTGGACATATAGACAAATGTATATTCATTTATTTCTAAGCTGATAGTCAACCTTTATTATAGCATTAACCGATGATGAAAGGATTCACTGGATGTTTACCTGAGGAAGAACCACACTCTGGCATTGTGCAATTTAATTCTGAAATACTGAGATTAATATTATAAATATATCTTGTATAAAGTAATCCACCATTCGGGGTTTGTAAAAAATACTAATAAATGGACCTTCACTCCTTTGTTAAATCCAGCTAAAGAGAAATAAGTGAGTAAGTAAATAAATAAATAAAACAAGTGAAAGAGCACAGGGATTTTTCAAACAAACACTGCAAACAATAAATAAATGTGCTGACAGAGAATCCATAATGTATTAGAGGTCTGTATTGGCTGCTGTCTGGATTCAGCAATATATCCTTTGTCTGATTGTTGATTAATGATTAGAAAGGTGCAAAGTTGGGTCTGAAACACCAACCAAATATACACCAGCAATCAGCGTGTGGCTCTGCATGCTAGTGGCTATTGTCTAGAGATGCATGTGGGTGCAGGGGTACTAACCTAATAAGGGAGGGAAAAAACAAAATCAGAGGCAGGAGCATGGAGAGTGCTAAGCCAACTGTGCAGCAAGAGCAAACAGCAGATCTGGGATGCCCTTTCTGCAGTGGGCACCCAGGCTTGTATGTTGCTGAAATGATATGGTCTTTCAAATACGAGGTCCTGGTCAGACTTCTCATGCAGCGGTCTACTTACAGCCACAATGTTTTCTGTGCAAGAATCTGTCTGGAGATGTTGCCATCGTATTTATCAAAATAAATTAAAACCATTAAAAGAGTATGGGAAAGAAATTTTAACCAAAACAAGCAAATGAACAACAACCAAAAAAAATAGAAAGGAAGAATAGAACATCCAATAATACTGAAGAGATAATTTACCCAACGAGATCCTGGAAGTAGCTATACATTTTACCTTTGCCTATGGAAAATTTATTTGGTTGGCCTGGTAGCTTTGCTCAGATCATTGTGTTCTCTTAGGAGAAAAATCAATCATTTGAGGTTGAATAATTCATGCTTTACATAATGGAAAAGAGGATTTACAGAGCTGATTCCCACATGGTGGACACGACATTTCACCTCCCCATGCCTCTGTTTCCCAATTGTAAACAGAAAGAGAATTTCAGGCATCTTAAGGTATAAAGATAGAAGCGTATATGGAAGATTATTACTAAATTTGGGGCCCAAAATTTTGTCTCTGATATTTATCTGGTATTTAAATAAAAGTCTGTTAACTGACTATTGATGTCAGGGGAAGTCTAACCTTACTCTACAGTGCATTTTGGATTCAAACATTTTTCAGGAGAGAGCAAAATTAACTGGTTTGTAATGATAAGACAATTTTACAGTCAACTCTAGTTTTTCTATTGGATATTTTGTGAGTTATTTCTACATTTCCATAAAAATAATGATTCTGAGATTTTAAAAAATGGGAGTATTTGTAGAGTAGACATCTGTTTATTTTATATTTTAGTGATAATATTTAATAATAATATTTTTAGTGATAATGCAGTCATGGTTTTTAGCCTTACACTTAACCAAAAAAGCCATAAGCAACATTGTGCACTGTGTTTAGGGTATTATGGAGCCACCTGCATCCTCCCACCAACAGTTCTTCTAAGCAGCAGCAAAGCTCCTGTCTGTGCAGTTGAAAAATGGCCTATGGATTGGAGTGTCCCAAGTCAGGACTTTGGAGACAGGTTAATTTACTGGCAAATAGTGGCAGCTGGATAAACAGGGAACACCATCTTATTCCTTGCTCCAGTGTCCACGCCAACACAACATAGATAACTTAGGAAAAGTTTTTTCCATAGGTGGCACATATGCTATCAGAGAATGCAGTTGTCGTACATCTTAGTTTCCTCCTTAGTGAAAATGATCAGAACTCTGCTAGAATCATCAAAAAAGGGGGCAGGGGAAATCACATACCTAAAAAATAAATAAAGTTATAGTTATCTTTTTCTTTCAAATATTCATATTTTATGAGATCAGGCACCATAAGTATTACCTGGGCTAGCAAAAGAATATGCAGAAAACATCAAAACAACTCAAATATAAAGGAACCAGAAACCAAGGTCCAGCTGCCTTCTGCATGTTCTAAATCACTAGACCACACCAGCAGAAAAATCCACGTAGATGTATCTGTAGAAATAGGAGAGAAACAGGGCACAAAAAAAAGGAAGGTGAGAAAAGAAAAATAAGGATGTAGGAAAAAAGGATAGTTTGGTGTTTTTTTTCCAAGAAAACCCAAAACACTATGATGTGTCTTTAAAGACTTACATTGAAATTTTTCAATAAGTTGAGACAGCTCTTTCAAGTATATCACTTCTTATTAGTGGTTGGTATGAAGTACTACTTCTAGTGGTGTCAGCTCAGGACAGGGAAAGGAGAGGTAGTCCTGAGCCATCTTTGATGACAATAATAAAACCAAATAAA
This sequence comes from Nycticryphes semicollaris, assembly GCA_013400055.1. Lineage (NCBI taxonomy): Eukaryota > Metazoa > Chordata > Aves > Charadriiformes > Rostratulidae > Nycticryphes > Nycticryphes semicollaris. The sequence goes on along the minus strand of VXBJ01005509.1, from coordinate 296,450 downwards.
TACATCCACAGTACAGAATCAAATGCCTGGGGGACAGAGAGCTCCTGAAGACATCCTCAGCAATATACAGCTTAGGACATTGTAAATGGCGGTAACTTCAACCACATGAGTGGACCTATGTTAGTTTCCTGGCTACTCATCTGAATGTCCCAAGAAAATCTTGAATTTTATTGATTACCTGAAAAGGGGTTGCAGAACCTAACGTCCTTTCATTATTGGCAAGAACCAGCAGTGCCAGTGTGTAAGTATGCATGGGAGAGTGGAGAAGGGATGTGAAGCCTAAGAGAAAATATTCCTGTGATTGAAATAAGCTTGTGTCTTAAATCTATGATTTATGATAAAATGTGTAGTACTATAAAGCCAAATGAGACAGGACAGGATATGATCAGCTTTAAATGCCAATACCAGCCATTTAAAACAGCTTTTTTAAGTTCAGTTCCCTGGGGCTGGGACAGATTTCTCTGCCATAATTTTTTTTATTTAATGTAATGAGCTGGCCACTAAATTGAATGAACAAGTACTGAATGAATGCTTTCTGTCCAACTGATACTCATGAAAGAAATTCACCAATGATATGCACCTGCTACTGTTTTTCACCCTCATAATGTCTCCATGAGAAAATCTTACCTATATTTTGTGAACAGGGAAGAGATGTTCAGAATAAAGGCCAGAGCTAAAATCTGTCATCCATTGACTTCTGCTTGAAGTCACGCAGTCCAAAGTGTCGACCGTCATCATCCCTCCCTTATTTTGTGTCTCACTCTGAGGTCAAAGTAGAACTGTGCTTTTAACATCACACTTCTCCAAATTTCTAGTGTTGTTCCAAGAAATATTTAATTGAACACCTTGATACCTGTGTCATACTAAGTATGTGGCATAGTTAGTGCCCCCCTAATCTCTTATCTGCTTGTTTCATTTTAAAGTCCTCCAATCTGTGATCTGTACAAAGATGGCACTCACATGCTATCATATTCATTGTTATATATTATAACAACAGAAGTTAGGACATGTTTCTCCCATAGTGTTCCTCCCATCTTCTGGGAACTTGCATTGACTATATAGAAGTTGAGATGTCAGGATACTTGTGTTCCTTTGTCTTGATTTGTTCTTATTTTATGGACACTAAATAATATATCTGAAAGGAAGAGGGAAGGATATAATTTAGTAACTTTAAGCAATCACTTGGAGAGAGTAGAACCATGTTTCCAGCCCCAGCATTAGCATTTGATATAGAAGATAGACATTTTAGAGAGGAATGGAGTGAATCCTTCAGTGGTAGCAAAGAGCATGTAAATGTTTTCTTTTGTGTAAAGTATTAGGGTGGCAGGCACTCTTGACCCAGATTACTGTAAAAATTAACGAGCAAGAAGTCTTTAGAGAGGTGTAAAATGAAGGTTCAGTTTACCCCTGGCAAAAGCGGATATTAAACACTGCTTTCTCACACATTTCTGCATGTTCTTGGTTAGATAATAGCTAAGGCTGGGATCATGATTCCTCTTCTGACCATCTCCTAGTTAAAAGACCAAGTTTATCTCCATTTCTTTAAGCAAAAAGAAGGCTTAAGGTGATTAACTCTTGGAGCAGAAATCCCCCACTACAGCAAATATCCTCCTCCAGTCCAGATTACAGTGTCTAAATTCTGCTGTGTGTTAAGTGCCTACATGTCCCTAGGTATTAGAAGAGGAGCAGGCATAACTCACTTGGATGTTACAATTTCACTGTGCAGCTATGCATAGAAACTGAGAGCTGTAATGCATTTGCTCCCTTGGTAAAACTAGCAGTTCGTGACTCTCTGCTACCACACAAGAAATTTGCGTCACAGCCAGAAGTTGAGTCATGGCTCGGAATTCTTCTCCAGTGTACTTTTGCTTTAGACCACCCTTCTTATATTGAAAGTTAATTTATACAAAAATTAGCAAATGATTTCTTGCTATTGAGTATTTGCAGGGACAGTAAGAATAATGTACTAGCATTACTGACGTACTGTTTAATGTAGATCTTGCGTGAGCATGGTTTCTTCCAGGATGATCAATGAGGATTGTTTGTTGGTTCTTAGTAACCATAAGGATTACTTCAGGAGAAGGGGACAAGCAAACAGTCATCTCAAACAAGAGTATATGTCATACATCATGACATATATGACAAATATTCTCTGGCATGAATCTTACAGATGTCTGCGTGTCGCTAGTCACCAAGCAAAAGGTGTGGTTTTGAAAACTGTTTCTCACAGAATTGTCTGGATTCCCTATACTTTGTGAAAGAGGGTAGAAGATACAAAATCCCAACTAGATGGATGGCTGCTCTGTAGCCAATTTACTATGGTAACTGTATTTTATGCTCCTTTCAAAACATTTCACAAATGTTAACTCAGTCGTCTCAGTGCATTTTGTGATGTTAAGTATTTGATTTCAAATGACACCGAAGGTTGTGTGGCCTATAATGTTGTAATACACAGTAGCACATGGACTTACAAGACTGGCCATAGCAGCTTTTTAGTAGTGCACATTTGTAGCACATAGGAGTTTGGGATGGATAGAAAACCTATATTGGGATGTAATAGAAAACCTATTTATGTATACCCAGAGGTGCTGCCAGCTTAGCTAAGCTCATTGCTTTCTATATGCCAGAACATTTGAGATTGGCAGACCACGTGTACTTACACCAGCATCCTCTGATCCAGTCAGCACAGCAGGCATTCCCTGCTCACGCTAACATGCAGGGACAGCAGTGATTGCTATAAACAGAGTAGCAGTAGCATCCCCTCTCACTGAAAAATTTTGTGATAGTGGTGCATCCTAGACCAGCAATGAGAATGCTACCTCAGGAAGCAACGTACTGCTTCCATTCCTCCATCAGCCTGATTGAGCCCAAGCACATTGTTAATTAATTCCCAAGGCAGAACCATACCGAAAAGACGACAGGCAAAGACTGACTAGGATGAGGCTGCCTTCTGTCACAGCTGTTGAAGCTGGGCCCATGGACAAAAAGGAGCGTAAGGTTTCCTACAGAGGACAGAGAGAGAAAGAGAGAAAAAAGCTAGTCTGATGATAAAGGATTCCTCTAGCGGAACCAGATTTGGAGCCATAACAGGTTGATTGAGTTAAAAAAAAAAAAAAAAAAAAAAAGAAAAGAAAAAAAAAAGAAGGGTCTTCCATTTTATCTGACAATTGTTTCAACCTGAATTGTTAAAGAAAAAGGGAAAGAACCGTACCACGCTGCCTGTATCAAACCAGGGAGCAATAAAGTAGCAACCCATACTGCAGGCATGATTGTTGTACATGCATAAGAAAGTGTCTTTTTGGATTATGAGTCATATTTTTCAAGATGATGCTTAAGTCAGAGGTGCAAGTAGCTGCAGACGTCAACAAGAAAGAGAAAGATGATTTTGGAAACATTCTTTTCATGGTACTTCATATTTCTCAGCATAGATACACCACAGTCAGCATGCTTGCTATAGTGACTCCTAGGCCTATATATCTACATATTACCGTTGGGGAATTTATTCACTAAGGAACTTAGTTGTCTAAATTTAAGTACTTTAAAGTTAAGTGTGCTGACATTTAATGTTGCCACAACTATTGCCATTATAGGTCTGTGCCCCATATATACAGGGCCATTTTTAACAGTGACTGACACATTGCTAACTGACTTTCAATGAGATATAACTGCTAAGCATCGAATGCCTCAAACTATTAAAAAAATTGAGAGTAGTCTTTGAAGTGGCACACACAATCTAAAAAGTTGCCTCCTCTTGCCATCTTTCTGTTACACACTTGTACTTCAAGCCATTTCCCAATTTTGGGACCCTTTTTGTACATCATTCTGGACCTCTCTCTATTCGGTCTTTGACCCTTGCTACCTTTCCTGTCTGTGTATCTTTAAAACTGAGCAGCTGAACTTCAGAGAGGGATAACGGCCACATTTCCCTCTGAAATCTAGCCATAGGAGGTATATTGGCAGCAGATTTTCAATGGAAACTGCCATTTCCACCCACAACCCAGCTGCCACATTTAAATCATGCTGTGTGGGGTTTCCACTCCCTTGGGAGGCTATTTTCCTTTTCCTTCAGAGACTCTTCTACAGTCTAATAGAACTCACTGTCAGCTATAAAAAGTAACATTATATATTCTAGTATTTTTTTTTAATCGTGACATGAGGCAAGTTGGAGCCTCACTATTCTGGACTAGAATGTGATGGGATTCAGTTAGATTTTTAATTTTTTTTTGTCTGATCAGATGTCCTTCCTTTCATCAGGTATATCAAAAAAGACCAGATTAAGGCTAAGCCATGTAGGCCTACATCTAGAAATCTGGCTAATGGAGACATGTGATTAAGCCAGTAGGTAAGCTTTTGCCATTAGACCAAAGAATTTCTAATTCTTCTAATCACGAAGAAAAAAAATAAAAAGTGGAAAAAAAAAAAGAACTGAACATAAGAGATAAGATTTTGTCTTTTGAGTCTGCCAACAGCTCAAACCAATTTCTTTAAGAGAGGTGAGTTAGCATCTTAGTGGGAATACTACATGTAAGACCCCCTGATATTACAACAAAGTGACTTCTGTGTGCTGCAGAAGGAGACTGGTTCAGTAGATTATTAGCACAAGCAAATACACGCCTTTGAGGGTGTAAGTCATGGCAGGAGATGGGGTGTGTGCAGCAGCATCTTCTTAGTGTGAGAATATCAATCCACAATACCTGCCTTACACCTATATGGGGTGGAAAAGTGTATGCCATTATATTTTTGTCTCTTGGAGCGTGTGCCCCATTACTACCACACTGAGCAAAAGTTAGGGCAGAAGAATTGTGTGGGTCTAGAACTCCACATTGCTCTAATGCATCTCTGATAGGAAATGCTAATAGGGACTCTAATGACTGTTGAAAATTGTGTAATACTAAAATAGCTGTGTCCACTGTGTCCATCTAAAGCAAAGAGCATGAAGTCATGATTGTAAGTTTGTGCTTATAGTTCTGAATGCGGTAGTAAACTGCCAGGCACAACAGCTAGTATCAAAATTTTATCCTAGAAATCAGTCACAAGGAAGTATAGGATAAAGATTTTTTAGAAACCCTCTTTACATTAAACAGATTTTTATGGTAATTTTTTTTGATGTACACCGCACTAAGAAAGAAAGCACCCTTAAAAATTAATATGGAGAATAAACTTTCAGTTCCTTCATAATAATGCTTGCTAAATACATATTATTAATGCTTAACATTTTTTACCAAGGGACCAATTCTAGCTGCAGCTTCATAATGCAATAAAGTAGATAGAATGCTGTCATTTTTATTCTGTTTTAGAATAATCGTGTTTTCTCTGTGTTACGAAAAGGAACAATCTCTTTGCTTTTTTTTCAAAATAGAAAGATTTAAACATCTCAATACTCTAACAACTAGAATTTAGATTATTTCACACTTGAATGACTCCTCACCAACCGTGCAAGACAAAGAATGGTGTCCTGTAGCTTATACTGGAGGTGAGAATCCAGTGCACAAGCACTGAAGTGGTTGCAGCTTGTATAACTTTCTTTTTGTCATTTTTTTGTAATTTCAGATATTTACTGTTGGCAGTCACGTTCTTGCATTAGAAGGCTTTTCTTTGGTTATATTCTGTAGCCGTGAGCTTTTTGGATCAAGTAAGATACTTATTGCTATAGTTACAGGAAAATTGGCGTACTGTATTTCTTAATTCTGTGCTACATCTCTTTCATAGTTAAAATTAAATTAGGAGCCAGTGCTATTGTGAATCTATGGAGAGATGATGAGAAGAGTGTTTGTGATAGGAGTCAGTAGCTGATAGTCTCATTATAGTAGCCGTGCATTAGAGATGCAATGACATGACAGCGTACTCTATTACTCAATACTTAAGTACATGCTAGAATGATATTTGACCTGCTGTGTTGTCATTAAATATGATCTATTGAGTCTGTGTCTAAGGGTGTTGATTCTACTAATATGTATATAGCCGTGTTGTTAAATGATTGACAGTATAACTATGTGAATCGCCTTTGATTTCCAGCAGCTTATTTCCCTTGATTTTTGAATGCTTGAACTTAGCTTGCTGAATTGCTTAAAAGCAATTATGTTTAAAATATCAGAAGAGAAAGATTGCATATCATGTCCACGGCTGAAACGCTGTGACTATGCAAAGATCTTTTGTAACTGAGAGATGCACCCATGTAGCATATTCTAACCCTTCCAAATTGTTGAATGATTGATTAGAAACTTTTCCTATTTTATGATATCGTGTTATCTTGAAAAATAAATAAATTGGAACCTGCCCTGCCCTCTACCTGTGAAGAGAGTTGTCATTACCACTGAGGCTGAAAACACAGGATTCACACAAATCCGGACATCTTGGCAGCTCTAGATACTGCTTTGATTTAGCTCAGTATAACCAAACTCATTTTTGTCTGTATGTAGAAAAATAAGGTTTTTTCCTTCCCAATGTTTTTGTTCCAGTTTAGATTTCAGAAATAATTGTGGACTTTAGGATTTTGAGTTAGTGCAGAAGTCGGTGTTCTTTGAGTTAGTGCAGAAGTGGTCACTGGCTTTGCATGTTCCCATTTTTATGTGTCTGGGTTACATCTAAATCAACATTGAAGTATGCAGAATCAATAGCCACTTAGCAAAACTTGATTATATGCATTTCATCTAATGAATCAATATAAGTCATTAAACCTGTGCTCTTTGCACTATCCTAGTTTCTTTGATCAGTCCCTGTATTCAAGGGTCTGGCAACAAGATGTAATCAATTGTGGCTTCCGGCTCTTGAACGCACAATTAAGTTGGGTGTTTGCCATTCTCAGATTAGGGTGCAGTTCCAGCATTTGTCTGATACTGGGTGATGGAGGTAGTTTTGAAAAGATAGCAGCCAAACTGTAGGGAGGAGAATTATTCATGTTAAATTATGCAGCAGGTGTGGAAAGGAAAGAAGCCAGGCTTTGGTTTTCTCTTTATAAAAAAGTGCTGTGGTGCGTGGTTTTAAAATCTGCTAGGTACTACCTTTGTTGGGGATGGACATGCAATATTAGGAAAAAAAAAGGAAAAAAAAGAGAGAGCAAAAGCCTTGGATTTCTCTCACTTTTATCAGATTCGTAAGTGGTAGAAATATGTTAACTGCCATTAACACTCCCTTTATTGTCAGTAGAGAGATAGGCAAAGTGCCTAAGAAAGGTGAGATGAATTGCCTCCCGGGAGGTTCCAGTTTCTCCGCATCGACTTATGAAGGGAGCTTAGCATGACATGCATAGACTTGATTTTTAGAAGTCGTGGGGTAGGTGAGAGATGAACCCCATCCATGACATCATAAGTCATGGGGCAATTGGATATGATATTGATTTATTTATATAACTACTTGGGAATAATCTACAACTGCAGGGCATGTACTTCGCTAACCTGTGCTGCCACATAAGATTTTAGTTTCATGATTTGTTACATTTATTTTTTACATCTTGCTTTAAATGAGTTCTCCAGGGCTGATATTTTTCCTGTGTATTTGTGCAACACCTAGAAATACATTACTGTGCCTCATTTTTCTCCACTGAACAGCTACTGGATTCAATAAATTGAATAAACATTGTTTAAATGGGTTAATTATTGAAAAACTGAAAGTTTCCTTTCAGTTGTGATGTCTCAAGAGCAGAGACTTCGGTGATGGGTGAAATAGTCTCACCAGCCAGAGAGCAGATTAGCCAGTAAGTTTTCCACTGCTCAGCAAAAGGTTCAGTTGCACCAGTTTGCAGTCTCAACAAATGGTGGGGAGGTGGTTCACATTGGAGATACATAGGATCCAATTAAAAAAAAAATCCTCTCTTTGACTTAAGTTACTGTATTGACTACATCAAAAGTAGTCTGCTTTATTTAGTTTAAAAATACATATTTCAGTATTTGAATTTCTAAAACAAAATGCTTAAGTTTTGAGCTCCATTTACTTCTGGCAAATCGTTCTATTCTCATGTTATTTCTTATTCCTAACTCCTTTTTGTAATGATATTTTTTAAAGATACTGATTTTTCTTTAGGGCTTGTTTAGTTAAGTAATGCTATACACATGAGCATATCTGCAGTATGTTTGTGGCTATTCATGTGTTTAAAAGGCTCTGAAGTGCAAAAAGATTGAATTGCAAAAGGATTTTAAAGCTCTGTGAAGAAAATACCACATCTTCTACCTTTACCTTTTTAGATCCAGCATTTCTGGGCACTTTTGTAATTTTTCTTACTGTTCCATAATGGAGCACACAAATATTTGAAACTCCAGAAGGAAAAAGAGGGGTAGTGTTCTCAACATTTCACTCATGCCTGTAAGTCAAGCTTGTACCTGTTCACGTAAATGAAGATTTCCCTGAACTGAAATACTATTGTATACCTACCTAATATGAAAAGTCAATGAACTTCTACTCAGTACAAGTAAATGAAGTAAAGACAATGTGTTATGTTACTACACATACAAAAATGCTTCCTGCTTATAATAATCTGATTTATTGAACCAGAAGCACAAGCTCATGGGAAAGTCTGAAATACAGCAGAACTGTGGAGCGGAGTTTATTGCATTGTAAAAGGTGTTTGTTACTTTTAGTTATAGTTTAAATAGATAAAAACATAGTGATTTGGGCCCACTTTTACAACAGTATTTAAGCATGTAAAATGTGGATGGGAACACAGATTTTCCAAGGCACTGTCTCTGGATTAGTGCCTGACTCCATCCAAGAAGACAGGGGTGAGGGCAGTCATTCTGTAAGTGTTTTTAGATGCCATGGTGCTTGACAATGCAGTGGTTGCATGAAGCATGCGCAGTAACAGAACAGTATTCAAGGCTCTGGCTCAGTTGCCAGCAGGAAAGCAGATTCTGGTAAATTGGTCTCCTAGATTGGGATTCATGGCAGGCAGGATTCTAGCACAGAGTATTTTAATCCAGCTGCTTGGAAGCTCTAAAACCAGCGTGTCCTAACTCTGTCTTGTTGGCTGCAATTAGCCATCTCTGTGAAATAAAAGCTCAAAAAGCTCCATGTCTTTCTTCATCTTTAACTTGTTGCTCTTCTCATTTTCTCTTCTGTAGCTTAGTGATTAGTATACTCAGCGAAGTTCTTTACCTTTCACATCCTAGGAAAGTTTGACTCAATACCTCCAATATTCCCGGATGGTAGTCAGGCATTTTACAGGACTGTTATGTGGTAGGGAAGATTCCTGAGCAGTGTGGTTTAGAGAGCAAAAATAATTACACACAAAGAAGTTTCACTCTACTGCCTCAGACTTGTCACTGTCCACTGGGTTTCCTGCTCATGCCTGTAGTAATTTGGCATACTTTAAGCAGTCATTTAAATATGAATGGAAAACCATCCTCCGCTGAAGGACTTTATTCTTGCAATAGCCCAGCTTCAAAAAGACCGTTACCAGCTCTTCCTCAAAGTCGTGCATTGTCTGCTAGAAAGGGCATCTTCCTGAAGTGCAGAGAGTTCAAGATGTAGGGTTTGGAGGAATCCAAATGCTTATTTTCTGGTCAACTGCTATCAGTTGAGAGAATCACTCATTTAAAGCTAAATCTTGTCCTTGCTTTGAGGGTCATTTAATAGCATGCAATGTTATGCAAATTAATTAGGTTTGCACATTCTTTGAAAATTCCATGTGTTAGAGGATTTATCTGCAATCTGCCTGTTTCCTCAGTGCCCCAAAAGTCTTCATCTAGAGATACGGACTTGGAAATAGCACTTAGGGTATCCAGTGGAACAAGTGTAAATTTCTTGGGAACTTTCTCCACGTAGCCTTAAGCAGAAGTTGTCTTCCAAGCAGACTTTTCCTAATTTGCTACCTTCAACCTTATATGATAGAATTCCACCTCAGTGCCACTTCAGATACATAAGTGCTTCATTAAATGCTTTTGATAACTTCACTAGCAGTCTATAGAGCAAATTTTTAGATTCTATTATCGACCAAATATTTTGGTTTATGTTAAATTAAATTCTTGAGAAAGAATGAAAGCACTGTTGCTGCATACACATTTTAGATTGAAATAACATTTTGTAAGATTTTTCAAAGTACTAATGAGAAAAAATAAAAAAGAAATGATTCTCCAAGGAAAAAATGTTCAGATTTAGGGCATAATATTGTCATCATGTTATTTTTCTTGGATCTTATAGCATAAGGCTTCTGAAATAATAGATTGAATAGAAAAGAGGTAGAAAGGAAAAAAGAAGGCTGGTAAACATGGCAGATAGGAATCACTTTATCTGAATTAGGCATTTGTAGTTGAATGAACCTTTATTGGTCACATAAGCTCCCTTTCTAATTCATGTAGGGAAACAAGACACTCTAAGAGAAAAGTGTCCTCCAGATATAGGTGTCACGTCACGCCTTTTATATGTGAGTTGGCATATCATGGAGAGGAGAACATTAATCAGTAATCTGATTTATAAAATTCCTTGTAATTTGCTGGTCCAACACTATATATTTAAAGAGACATGTTTAATTGTTATAGTGTTACTGTTGAAATAATAACCATGCTAATTATGCTGAAAATTGTATAAAATTAGTAACAAAATCTATAAAAAGCAGTAATTTCAACACTGGGGAAGAAATATGTATTTCCTGAAGAAAGGTCTTACTGAATATATAAGTGAGTAGCATCATATGTTTTTTAATGAAGAAAAATTGTATGAGAGTTAAAAAAATACCATGAATCATCTTCTAAGGAGTATAAATTCATATATTATTTCTTCAATTTCTTCAATTATTAATGTCTATATGTCCTTTTGGAGCTTATCACTATAAAATTCTACAACACTCTCTTTCCACAAGAATTATTTATGACATTCCAAAAACTGGAGATGACTGAGACTGACATAGCAAAGCAATGTGGAATATTCAAAAGTGAGTTTCAGGAAGTCCAAATAAGTATTGTGCTGAAAGCCAGGAGAGCTGAAGTGTGAGGGGAAAATAAGACAAGCACAGCTGACAAGGGAAATACAGTGAGCAATAAAAGAACAGATAAAGGCATACAAGACAGGTAAATCAATGGGGTCATGGCTTTGAGCAGGGATAAACAAGTCTAAAAAATAAGCAAATAAGGGGATGATCACAAAAGCCAAAATTGGAAATGGAGAGAAAATTGCAGAAGCCATGAGGACAAACAATAACAGATTTCATAAATATACAAGGAACAGGAGGTCAGCAGGAGAGACTGTCATCTCCCTATGTGGTTGGGATGGGAAGTGAGTGGCAGAGGCTGCTGGGAAGCCAGAGCTACCTTCCCCTCAGCGTGCTCACCAGAGGGACCACAGCGAACATGCCAGAAACAGAGAGGAGTGTCCTGGAGGCAGAATCTGAAAAATTAATGAAACAAAGGATGAGAGCAAAACAGATTAAGAAAGAAAAAGAAGAAAATAGGGCAGCTAAACAGTAAGCTACAGGTTTGGTGGCCTGTTTCCCATGTTTCTGAAAGACATGGACAATTTTTTAACTCTCTCGGACTACAAAGTTGGTAGTACATGAGGTATATATAAGCTGTATGAGGTATATATAGTTGAAGAACAGAAGGAAGCCCAAGCAAGACAGTATTTTACAGGTTTTATAAGAAAAAGCCATGCAATGGTAGCTTCATAAACTGTAAATCCAAGCATGGGCAAAACCAAAATCAGGATTGTAGAGAAAATGGGCAACACATTGGTACAAACTAAGCAGGAAAGAGTTTACAAAAGCTAGGTTGGATTTAACTGATATAACTGATTTCCTTGGAAAAGTGACATATTCACAAGTCCTTAGTGCTGGGCTATGCAAATGTTGGCTTCTGTTAGTTGCTGATGTGTCCTCAGTTTTAATGCTATGAGCAAAGGCAATGAGAATAGATAAAGTGAAAAACTAAAGTCAAATTCACAACTTTACTTGAATAGCTGAATTGCAAATAGTTATTTAATGAGATTTATAAAAGCATCAAAGCTGGTCAGGCAGCTAACAGGCATTGATTTCCATTGCCAGTTATGCACTTTCCAGGGGGGACCTGAATCCCAAGTAGTGTTTTATGTTCTCACGAAGTTTATAAATGTTGTGTAGAAAAGCACAAAGCCATGAAAAAAAGATTATAGATGAGCAAAAATGGCAATAATTTGCATCTAAAAAATCACGCAATTATATTTATGTGACAAATACAAAAATTAAACAGCAGTTCAAAACAAAATAGATGTATTTATTATCCTACTATGCTCTTCCCCATTTACTAGACTGTTGTGAGTTCCAAGGGGAACTATTTTGGGTGTTATTAGATAAAAAATCTTGCAGGTATTTGGCATACTTAACAAAGAGTGGAGCAAGGTAGAGTTAATCTTCTGTCTTTGATGTGACAAAATTCAAGTTTGTGTCACCTCCAGTGGCCAAAAATTTGCAGAGTTTTACATCTACTGATCCCTTTAGCCTTGATGGTTTTAGCTCAGGGCTGCCTGAAGTGTCATCTTTTCCTCTTACAATGTTCTAAGAAGTTTATAATAAGAGGAAGAAATGAAATCCTGGGGATTGCTGGGGCTAAGCCTACTCACATCTTTGAAAATAAAGATCAGGATTTTGAGACAATATCATTTAATGATAATGGCATTGAAGAAGCTATCATGAGGGTAATATGTATCACAAAAGAAGGAACAGAAATCGAGAAAGCAAGACACAACCATTCAATGAATGTTATCCTGTCTGCTTAAATCCCATTGAAGTGGTATGCAGGTTTCTAAAATCTGCCTGAGCCCCAGGCCATGACCCACTCCTGTTTTCCAGGATGAAACCTCTGTTAGGTGCCTAAATGAAGCAGGTTCCTCCCTAATTATCCGGTCGATTCCCTGGGCAGTACATACACTCTGAAATTCCAGCTGTGAGGAAAAATTCATCTGCTTTCTCTCAGAGTTACATACGGAGAGTTTAAATAGACAGCTCCTGTTCCCTCATAGCACCAGGGCAAATGCCAAAATAAACCTGCTGTGGTCAGATCTACAACAAACAGTGCTCCTTGTTTGACCTAGGAGATTGGAGATTGGACTCGTCCTTCTGCACGGACTGTGATGATTTGGGATATTTTCTATGAAAATATGTCCCATCTTTCCTTTTAATTCTGAGCATCCAGGTCCTGATCAAGAGGACTCACAGGGAAAGAGGCCCGATAGTCATTTGGCAGTTAGCAGTAGTGGTGACCTAGGGACAAGGATTTCTGTCGTATTTATATGTTTTGCATGGAACTATCTTTGAATATATACAAATATACCACAAGCTTAACCCTCTTCTTTTCCCAGGTTTAGGGCTCATAAATTTAGTGAAGCTTTGGACTTTTGCTTGCCTGCTGTGTATCAGACTGAGCTCCTTGCAGTCAGCTACACAGGGGTTCACCTTCTAGAAGAGGATTCCTTTCCCTAGGATATGTCACACTACCTGCTGGATGGAGCATGGTCCTGGGAGCTGGAGGATCTAGGTCTATTCCCCCACTAGCCTGCACCATTAGGCCTCAACTTTGGTGCTGGTGTCTGGAAACTTTATCCCATTAGGACTATTACCCCACACCCACTACCAAATGAGGAGGATTGGAACCTGGCTAGATGTAGGTATTTACAGAATCACTGAATTGTCATGGTTGGAAAGGACCTCTGAGATCACTGAGTCCAACCATACACACACAAAAAATCACTACAATCTTGGCAACTAGAGCATGCCACTAGAGCATGCCCTGAAGTGCCACATCTACTTGTTTCTTAAATACCTCCAGGAATGGTGATTCTACGACCTCCCTGTGTAGGCCATTCCAGCCTGACCACTCTTTCAGTAAAGTAATTCTTCCTAATATCTAATCCGAATCTCCCCTGCCACGACTTCAGACCATTTCCTCTGGTCCTGTCATTATTCACTTGGGAGAAGAGGCCAACACCCGCTTTTCTACAACCTCCTTTCAGAGGGCAATGAGGTCTCCCCTCAGCCTCCTCTAAACTAAATATGACCAGGTCCCTCAGCCTCTCCACATAGGACTTGTTCTCTAGACCCATCACCAGCTTGGTAGCTCTCCTCTGGACACGTTCCAGCACCATCTGAACACAGCACTCGAGGTGAGGCCTCACCAGTGGCGAGTACAGAGGCACGATCACTTCCCTACTCCTGCTGGCTGCGCTATTCCTGATACAAGCCAGGATGCTGTTGGCACTCTTGGCCACCTGGGCACACTGCTGGCTCATGTTAAGCTGTCTGTCCACCGGCATCCCCAGGTCCTCTTCTGCTGAGCGGCTTTTCAGCCACTCTTCCCCAAGCCTATAGTGTTGCCTGAGGTAGTTGTGACTGAAATGCAGGACCCGGCACTTGGCCTTATTGAACCCCATACAACTGGCCTTGGCTCATCGATTTAACCTGTCCAGGTCCCTCTGTAGATCCTTCCTACCGTCAACACTCACACCTAGTTTGGTGTCATGTGCAAATTTACTGAGAGTGCACTCAATCCCCTCATCTAAATCATGGATAGAGATATTAAACACGTCTGGCCCCCACACCGAGTCCTGAGGGACACCACTATTCAGTATTTTGCAATAGTGTAAATGGAGAGAGGTGTCTAATTTAGACATGCTGGATTAGACTATAAAGACACCAATAGTCCCTACATTGAGAGAGAGGTGTTTGTGTCATGCAGAGAAGGTCTCCCTTGGCAGGTTTTTGATAATGTATGTCATCTTTTGTTACTGTGTGTGTTCCTTAGATATATGCGTGACAGGCAGACTGAGCCAGTCCTCCTGTGAACAAGTGCTTTAAAATTTAGGTAAAACAATGGCTAAGTTAGACACTTAAATAAAGTGGTTAGGCACTTAAATAAAATGTTTGTTACCTAAGTAGCGGTTTAAGTAGTCAGGATGAATAGCTGCTGGGATGCAGTTAAAGCAGACCAAGATCAAGACCATGCAGACACCACGAAGTTGTACTGAGTGTGTTAAAAACCACTATTTTTCAGTGGTCTGTCAATAAAATATGAGGCATTATCAGAGTGGAAGAAAATCCTAAAGATCCTCCGTGTTTTGTAATTTGGATAAAAGAAACAAAAATATAACATAAAAGGAAGTTATAAGTAGATACATGGAAAGGGCTAGAAAGAACAGTTTAGGTATCCTAAAACTAGTTAATCACAGGAAGAAGACAAAAAAAACAATGTAGCTTGAGTAGCATTTATAATCACACAATAAAAAAGTTCAAAGAGGAAGTTCTTTAAGCAAAAAAGTGTTTTCTGTGTGCAATCACTCTCTGTAGGAGGTTACACAAGAGTAATCACATTTAACAAACACAGATTATATGACTTTGAGAGCAGGTGGCTACTCTGGTAGAAGACCAGAACTCTGAAATGCTATTTATGTTACAATGCATGAAAATGATCGATGAGGAAGATGTACTCAGCTTTGAAAAGTTTGATTTCCTTTACTAACAAAAGGTTTTGTTTATTGTTTGACTTTTTTCCACTTGACAACAATTCCAACACTGGACATGAAAACTATTGGGTTTGGTTTTGTTGAGGAGCTTGCTTTCCCACGTACCCAGACTGGTAGCATATAATGGAGCACATAAATGGAGAATTTAAAAACAATTATTTATAATAATTAATAGTAAACAACAATGCTAAGAATGTGGTTGCATTTTTATTATTCAATAGCATTGAAATATAACTTAATTGTACACAATTATAACCTTACTGAATGTTACAAAATTATGAAGCATTGCTTTATTCCTGATTGTTTTACAGGTAGCTAGCAGGTAGGATAAGGATAAGGTTGCTTATTTTTTAACTATATTCATCTGCCTTAGGGATGAATGTAACATGCAGAAGAGATAAAAGAATGAGAAGGAAAAACACACATTTCTATCAGTTCTGTAACTGTTATGCTGGCATGTACGTGTGAAGCTTTCAGGAAAATAATAGTTGTTTGCAATTTCACAGGTTTTGTCCCTGCCCTTGGTCATTGTTGCCTAAACTGTATTTTAGTTTGAAAATATGCATTTTGGGAAGAGCAACTAATCATGGTGTAGAATTAGAATACATGACTAAATGAAAATTTAATAAAATAATAAAAGTTATGCAATCTGACCTAGAAAAATCTACAGGACAGTGTAATAATTGGCATCTTTTATTTTTGCACAGTGTTTATGGCTGTCCTTTGGCAAAAAAACGAAAAACACAAGATAAGCAACCCCAAGAACCAGCCCCCAAAAGAAAACCCTTTGTGGTTAAAGCAGACAATTCTTCGGTAGATGATTGCTATGAAACCGATGGAACAGAGGAGATGGATGAAAAGGAAGAAGAAGAAGAGGAAGAGGATGAAGAAGAGGAGGAATATTCTGATGATAATGAGGAGCAAGGTGATGAGGAGGAGGATGATGAGGAGATAGATCGAGAAGAAGAAGAGGAGATTGAAGAGGAAGAAGAGGAGGATGAAGAGGAAGGTGAAGATGTGGAGGATGAAGAGGAGGAGGAGGAAGAGGAGGAGGAAGAAGAGGAGGAGGAGGAAGAACGTGGTAATAATCAGAGTATTAGTAAAAAGTAAACAATGTGTGTTTTCTGGGTTAATCTTCTAGTGTGGTGTATGAGCATTTAGCTGTGCGGTTCTCATTAAAGCTAATGGAAGTCATGCAGCTAAATCTCCCTGCTCCACACTGAAAATATACCCCACTGTGTTCTCTTAACAGTTTAATAAGTCTGTCTTCCAAATAATTTTTAATACACCAGCACTCACATTTCAAAAAAGGAGGGTGAAGGTGTGTTTGTGCTAAGAATGCTTGCATAAAATGTAATCCTAGTAGTGGATTAATGCATGCTGTTTCCAGGAGAATGTTCACAGAGGTACAAGCAAGGCATCAGCTACAGCTGGGTGCCTGTACTGATCATTTGCAAGTGTATTTTCTGGATCTGCTTATATAATGTCAATGGTTGCCCACATAAATGCAGTCACAAGTTCACAGATAATTTTTGTGAGCAAAAATGGGTTTCTTATCTTTTAAAATTTTGCCCTATACTACTCCCTACCCCAAGAAACTTCAGAATGAACTATTATGCGTTGGTCCTTTGAGACCTGAATGCTGTGCACTTTAGTTGATTCTATTAAAATTATAGAGAGTGAGAGGTTTACATAGATAAAGTCCTTCTAAAATTAATATATTTTGATTATCGTACGATGACGTAAATGCTATTTAGACATACAGATCACTGACAGTAACCAAATTAATGTAGTAGCAATGTGATTAACCTATTCACCTTTCTCTTTTTTTGGGATATTGGACTCTATATAACTAGTATTTTCAAAATATGTAATCACTATCCATTTAATCAAGAGTCCGTATGCTAATGACAGACATCATAATGCACTGGGGTGAAATGAAAGAATCATGCAAAAATTAATGAGCTATCTAAAAAGTATTTTGTTCCCATTTCCAGGGAACACGTTTTTGGTTGGGTAGATTCACCTTTCTAACCAATAAAAATATAAGAAAAGCTTTCAGCAGTCCTCAGTTGGATTCCCCTTAGGAACCAGGTATGAAAGTTGTATGACTTTTGTTTCAGCATTCTGTAAGGTCAGATCTTAAATCTTATAGAAGGACTTTGGAAGTATTCTTTCCATTTGGGCAAGATGGTGGCCAGCGGGGTGGCTATAAGCATTTTCTCAGGTATATCTGTAGCATTTCCTCAATTGCTTAAATTTGCCAACAAAATTGGTAGAGCATAAATGGCCAGTTTTAAAAGTAACATGAGTTTGATGCAACAGGGAAGCCATTTCCTTTTGCAGGGAGCTCTACTGTTTCAAAACCTGGAAGAGAAGCTGTGGTAGATCAGGCTGATGGGCGACTGCTGTTGCTGTCCTGATGGGCAAGTGCAGGATGTCTAACAGTTTCTTTAAGAGATAATGGTGACTGAGCTTGTTGGTGCTTAGGTTACGGTGCAACTGCTGACATGAAAAACTTTGAATCTACACTATCAAAAATGATAAAATGGAAACAAAAAAAAAAATCTGAGCAAAACTCAAGAGCTTAAGAAAATTGCTTCTGGCAAGCCAGCAGGCTTGATACTCAGTTTACTTTTACTATCATGATGAAACACAGTGGTTTACTTATTTCAACACAGTTACACATGAAGTTAGCAGTCCTAATCAATCTACAGAGGCTGACATTGCTTTTTGGCTGCTTTTCCTTCCATATATAGTAGGCTGTGGTTAAGAACTGCAAAAATTCTACAGAAGTGCCTGTATTAGCTGCTCTGCATATTACATGGAATTAAAACTTAACATAGGTCAAGTTTTTCTTAGGATCCCATATTATTCCAGTAATAATACCTACATTCATTAATAAGTCT
Organism: Nycticryphes semicollaris; assembly: GCA_013400055.1. Taxonomy (NCBI): domain Eukaryota; kingdom Metazoa; phylum Chordata; class Aves; order Charadriiformes; family Rostratulidae; genus Nycticryphes; species Nycticryphes semicollaris. The sequence continues at coordinate 278,127 of VXBJ01005509.1, read as the reverse complement.
ATATCTACCCTCTATGTCAAATATTAATCATTAAGAAAAAATCCTTATAAAGTCATAAAAGCGATAATAGAATTTTATAAGAAAAATATTCCCTGATCTTTTGAGAATCAACATAGTAATTATTATGCAACAATCCCACAGAGATTGAGCACAGCTGATACACAAGAACGAGTCACTAGCGATTAAAAGGAAGGCAGTATGGAGTTCCTTATGTCTATGCCAAGATGCCAAGGAGTGCAGAGTGATAACACTTTGTTCTTGCAGAGATCTAGAAGCTAATCAATCAATTAGACTTTTTTAGATAGTTTATTTCCAATTGATTTTGCTAGGGATCCTGGCGTTTCACTTTCTTTCACTCGTAACATAAGCAGCTCTGGTGGAATTTGAACTGTTGATTTTCCAGGGAAACAAAGTGCAAAGTTAGGTGTTCTAACACTGTGTGGTCTGAAGATGGCACCTCTCTTTATCTATTGACTAGATGGGACAATTAGGTCTGTCAGCTCTGAATTTAGGCATCCCAATTGCTGCTCAGTACAATATGGATACTGTAGTAAACCACCATCCACCTTTTGAGGCGCCTTGGCAGGAAGTCTGAATGTGTCTTGGTGTTCTTATCCCTGGAAACAAAATGCAGAATTAGCCACTGGACACCAGGATGTCTGCACAGTTCTCATAAAAGTTTCTGTTGCTTAGGCTGTAGATAATAGCAGTTCAGAGAATTTACATAAGTAACTATAGTCTGGGTGGAGAAAACAGTTACAATCATAAATTTTGGTGATAGAAGGATTCCATCAGGAAGTATGGGACTACAGAGACAGCAATTAGTGGGAAGGTGGGAGAGAGTGGAAAGGGAAGGCACTGGCATGGATTTTGCATGGGATTGTTAGAGGGTATGGATAATATAAAGTAATATAGCTATGGAGTTCTTATTGAAAATACTTGGACTTTCACTGAAATCATCTCAGCCTTTTTGTAAATCATATCTTTCTAGCTCTTCCTTGATAAACTGAAGGACTTGGAAATACCAATGTATGCTAAAGAAATACTCTTACAAATATCAGAATACCAATTTAAAATTAAACAAAAAAACAAAAAAAACCCTATACTATTTTAGATGAGTCACAAATTCTATGCTTATAATGCTTAGTATTCCGCAGCAATGGCAAACCAAAGGTACTTTCTCCTGAGAAAAGCTTGCTTCAGGTATCTGGATCCCAAAGACTGTTTCACAAGGCTTTTCTGTTCTAGAAAAACCTCTCTGTTGGAGGAGCTCCTGGAACAGATGTTCCAAGGTACCATTTAGCCCATTTCACATGAAGACATTCAAGATGGCTCGTACCATCTTGGTACATTATGGCTTGGTATTTCATAATCTTCCAAGGGCTGGACGAGTCAGGCTGATTCTAGACCTGAGGAAATTTGATACGTCAATCAAGTCCGTTTCACAGGTGATGCTGCAAAAACTCTTGCATTTTGCAAGAGGGGAATTGTTCGGGTGTATAAATTTTTTAGCCACTCTCCTACACTTTCTAATGAACTCAAGGTAGCTGGCATATTCAATATACCAATATGTGGTATTGCACCTAATTTTTCAGGTGGAATATACTGTAAAAAATAGCTCTAAAACATGGATATCAAAAGAAATAGATTTAAAGGAGACATAATGAAGTTTTCTGAGATAAATAAAATCCATCACATGGACGTAGAGATTCTCCCTGTTTTCACACTTCTTTAACTTTTAGGATTTTTAAAAAAAATCTGGCAACATGTTTGGGTTTTTTCCTTCACTTGCATGAACTTGACATAGACACATAGCCCCCCATAACTTAAAATCCACCTAACAGCTCTATTAAGATTGTTAGCACCTGCTGCTGTCTTCCCGATCTACTCAGCAGATTGCTTCCGAAGGACTTATGTTCTCTAACCAAGAGGAGATGCAAACACCAATCAAAAGATGAAAGAAGCACATGTGCTGTACATACTGTGGCGACACACAGCTTTCCAGCGGTGCTTGTTTGCACTGAAGACACTCTACATCTTGATAAAATGAAGATGACATACCTGTATTCGCACGGTCGCCTGCCCAGCCTGCTGACCACTCATCATATTCATTTATTTAAATTATTAGCAGGAAGGTGGTCATCTATTTGGTGAATACAGTAGGTGTTCAGTATTAATCAGGGCAATGAGCTACACTCACATGTACCTCACAGGCAAAACACCTGAAATAAGAGAAAATTACAGCTTTAAATGAAGAGGCCGGAAAGCATAATTTCACTGCGTAAGACAATGCACATCTTCAGGTGCATTTTCCAGGGCTCAAGCAGACTAAAAAAATCCCTGACAGTTTCACAAGGTGAAGCAGATCTTTATCCTGGCCAATGGATTGGTGTCTTTTGCATAGGAAGTTAAAGTTGTCTCTCTGGTCCAGTTACAAAGTGCCCAAGCCTGGGAGTGGTTATGGCAAACCGCAGCATAAGAACTTTTATTGATACCTTCTTTCTGCACTGAAGATGCAAACATGGATTGCAACATGTTCTGCTGTTTAGCATTTTATTTCATGTAGAGACATTCAGAGTAAACATTTTCTCTACAATTTTTCTTGTAAATAATGTGGTTTATTTGGAACAGGTAGTTCAGAGCTGGAAACCTCCAGGTGGTGGAGTATGTGGGGAAACAACTAGCCAGTAAATACCCTCTAGATACCTCTAGTTCTCGTGGAAGAGGTTTAGATCTGTTTTTTACAGTTGGAACGTATTTGTGGTTGGTTGGTTGGTTGGTGGGCTGCTTAAACATGACTGGACTATTAACTTAGTAGAATTTTGCTTGCTGCTTTGTTCCATGCTCAAGGTGTGTAATTTTTGCTGCTCATAGACAGTATAATTTGTTAAGGGCATTATTTAAACATTCTTTTTTTATTCTCTGAAGTGACATTGGACCTGATATTGAGCTTGTTTACATAAGGACTAATCAAGAATAAGTTTATGTCAGTAGAGTTACATTTATGTGAGGTGGTGTTGCACATGTCATACCTAACTTTTTCTCCCCCTGAAGAACTATTTTTGAAATATTTCCTTTCACATGGATGTTTAACTTGGAAGCTCACAAAACCTTCCAGGCTTTGTCTAGATACTTACATGTTACTTTAAGCAGTTAGCAGCCCTCTTCACTTTAATTTGCATGTTCAAAGTTAGGAATGTACTTAAGTATCCTTCTGATGTAAAGGTTTGCACAGTTAGCTCCTTTCCTCCAAATAAAAGGCCTTAAATGATAATGTGAAATATTTGATCCTTCAAGAGCAAATGATTCAATTACAGCTTTATGCAGTGTAAAGAAATTACTCACCTTTGATGAGACAGATTATAGATCTCTGCCATACACAACTTCAGCAGAAATTCTGTGGAGGACATTGGGATGGTTCAGGAGTTCAGGGTCTGAACTGAAGGCCTTAATGAGAGCATCATGGAACACATTCAGTACCACATCTGATTATAATGCTGCTTCATTCTGAATTGATTTTAGATGGCATGGGCTTTCTTGCTTGTATTTTTAATTCGCTAACACTTTCCTTTGGGGTTAGCTGAACATGAGATGCTGGGCCCATTGTAATGTCAAATTGTTTCAGGGCTTATGTATGACTGAACCTTTCTCTAGACTTTCCAGATAAGTAGGCCTGGAAAGAAACCATGTGTCTCAGCCCTGCTGCTCGTGATTCTCACAGATTGTAATTCTCAAGAAGAGGCTGCATAGAGGTTGTCTATTCTAATTTCCTTCTGTCTGCAGATAAACGCTGAGTGGATCCTTGATTTTGCCTCTTTCATTTGTTGTCTGGCAAGACCATATAATAAAATTAATTCTTTCTTGAATAAGATAGATTTGAGAAGAAGTTCAGAGCAAAAATGCTATAGCCTTAGAACTGTATTCCTGTTCTCACTCAGATTTTCTATAGCCAAGTTGTTACCAATGATCTCCTGGTTTTGGCACAACTGTTGAGAAAGTGGTTGCTTATATGCTATAGTGCTTTACAAAACCAATAGTGAACTTAGTTATGTAGCAGCTCTTTGTATCTATATTTGCAAACATAATGACCTGATGTTGTTGTAGAAAGTCTCACATCTGGATATGGCACTTTTGGAAACATGTCCGCAGGTTAAGCAAAACAGAACTCTTCATGTTCTCTCTTCAAATTCCTTTGCCTTTCACAGTGCTGCTTCAAAGATGACATTGTTGACACTGTACTGCAGCTTACACAGAGACCACAGACTCTGTATGAATCCTTCTTGGTGCTACAGATGCAATGATTCTTAAAAACAAGATTTGCTTGGTCAGTGCTAGAGGTTCCTATTTTTCCTCTTGTGTTTAGAGGGCAGCTCTAAGACAAATTTTGATCACCCTATTCATTCACAATTCCCACCGAGCTTACAGTATTTGTCCTAAAATAGTGTACACAAGTGGCAGCTTTTCACTCTGAAAAGCAGAGAACCTTATTTGGTAACTGTAGGAGTTAATTTTCTGCTATTACAGTTCCTCCAGGACATAATAAAATTTAATAAAATTCCAGACTGGATTGATCATTTCTTCTGATCCATATCTATTCTCATGAATCAAATCTGCAGTCCTGGCAAGTGCCTTAAGTCACAGAAATTTTGTTCAACTGAAATATATAAACAACAACACTAACAAAGTATTCTTGTGAAGCAAAAGCATTGATGTATAATAAACATGCATATGTAATCCTGAATACTTTTTATTATGGAAGCATTTTACAGGTTTCTGAACAATTTGGTTTTGTTCTTTTGTCACATGTACCACATATGACATAATCCATTTATACCATAAGAGATCATTTCCCTTCTGTAAATTAATGTTTTCTACAGATACTTTTTGAGAGCCAACTGTGGGAGCTGCAATTAGTGAGCTGGACAGCAAGGGAGGCCAAGTCATTTAGCAGAAGACAAGGAGGACTAATGCTAGGAAAGAAACCACCTCAGGGAGTTTGGTAAAGGATGTTTAGTAATTAGGAAAGGCCTCTGTTGGGGTTATGGACTCAAGCTGGGTTTGGTCACTGTTGTTGAAATCCTCAAAAATATTTGGCCCGTAAAGGCTTCATGCAGAAAGTACTGAAAATAGTCAGTCACTAACATTAAGCATGTCAAGTACCCATAACACAACAGTTGTTTTTTTAAATGTTTTTTCCAAGGTATCCATGGAATGGATCTGCATGCTCTGTGTAGTGAATATTACTATTTTAGCAAACATTCGTGGTGGCTCTGTAGGAAAAAAGTTTTGCCAGTTAACAGGATTGACAGCTCAAGACTTAATGTGGGTTTATTAGGTGAACTCATAAATCTGATAATTTTTTATCCCAAAAGTTTAATTTCACATGCTATACTATCAATAGGAAGAGTAAGTAATAGTCTTGCTGTGACGCTAAAGGAGCTCCAATGAAAAGTTTAATTTATAATTACAAAAACAAATAAAGCAAGCAAGCAGTTTCTTCCTTGTACGCTGTAGACATGGATTATTGACAGTAACAAGGGAAAGGTCTATGTGAATATTTCCAGTTACCTAAAACAGGAATGTTTGCAAAGCTGCACAGGCCCACATCAAGCTGAGATTATGTCTTTACATCTTCCAAAGCATATGTGGTGAGATACTCTTTTAAGGCATGCTATACAACTTTTTCTTCTTATGTTTTTCTTCTGGTTTCTGTTGTAGCAAACCTATTGCTTCATGAACTGCCTCATTTTACCATAGAATTTCTATATAAACAAGATTCATCTGCTAAAAAGTTTCTTGGACTCTGTAAAGCACTGGACTGAAGTCTTTACGAAATAACCCTTAGCTGTCTTTTTATCATCTGCAACAATTAAAACATCATTCAGTTGTAAAGGCTGACATGCAAAGGAAAGTTAAAAAACTGTTTCTTTTTCTATTGCGTTATGTTGAATAGAACTTTGCCCTCAGATCATTAAGTGCAAAATATATCTTAAAAGCGTAACAGTGGATATACAGAATGATAGATCATTACCAGACTGTTAGGAATAGGGCTGGAGTTGGACTTAGAAAAAACATACTAATGTTTATATTAGAGTTTGTTCATTGTCTGATGAGAGCAGTCTGTGGATATCCTTCTCTGAAAAAGAACAACTTTTAAGTAAATAGAAACTGGAATTCTTTCTTGGGAGCCAAGGATCCTCCTACATTTGATGGAACAAGATAAATGTTTCAGAATAGAATGGAATGGAATTCTGCCCCTATCTGTAACTCAGGTACCCGAGTTGGGTGTGAGAGGTGATGCAGAAGTTCAGTGCCACATTTCCTTCTTTCCTAACGCAGAAAGTTAGAGGCTAGACCAGAGACTGCTTTGCATAATCAATGCTCTTACACATTCATCTGAAGCTCTATCACACCCTAGAAAGAGAACTCAAGGACTGCAGTAGACCGAAGGGGGTCATTCTTCTGGGAAGGTGGGACATGCTGGATTCCAGTCTTTGCTCCAAGGACACTCTAATTCTTATGAATTTACTGCTTAATATTAGGTTAGGTATAGGACAAAATCAGTCCTGGAAGCAGGGATCAGATGCTACTCTTGCATTTTCTGCTTCCTAGTGGAGCTTGTGTCCAGTCTGGCTTTTATTGTAGCGACTAGCAAACTTTTTTGGGAAATGTGGTACTGAACTCATTCAAAATGGGAGAGCTTTTACTCTTAGTCTTCCAGTTCTTCAGCAAGTTACCTACTGAACAGTGGATTTTACCTGAGGGGTGGACAGGAAAGGGTAAGCAGGGGAAGTGAAGGAGAAAACAGGCAGTTCTTCCTTTGGCTACAAATTAAAACAGGGCAGTCAAGACAACACTTTATGGAAGCTGTTTTCTTTCAGGTGTCTACAGAGCATGTCTATTGGATTTGGGTCTCTCTGGGAACTTAAGTATGAAAATACCCAATGTCTAGACTCCTTCAAGGTTTAAATGGCAGATGGGTAGGTGGAGAGCTTCTTAAGGCTGGAGCTTTTTCAGTATACGTAGAAGCAGAGCCTTGAACAGCTGATCAGTGTTAGAGTTTAGATGTCTCCCAGGTTCAAGCCACAAATGAGCATGGGTGTAGTTGTATCACAGAGAGAAATAGAAATATAACTGTTCCTTTCTATACAGCGTGCCACATGAGAAGTCCAATGTGAATGTGATGTAGAAATTGCTGCTGCTATTCATAGGAATTTTTTTAGGTGATTTGTGTTGAAATGCCCATTAAAGATAAGTATGAGTTTAAGAACAAATTTGATTCAATGGCTGGAGGGTCTTCTGACACAGAAATGGAAAGAATTAGTTCCAAGTGTAAAAGAGAGTACAGACTTACACAGAAAAAAAAAAAAATAATGCAGAAAGACATAAAAACATGATTAGGAGGTCAGCAGGGGAGTAGTGGCAGAGAACAAGTGAAATATGCTGTTAGGATTCTTTTCTAGGCAGTAGGAAATGACAAAGACATGAAAGCTGCAGTCTGGAATCTGCATTATACAGAATCTTTAAAATAATAATAAAAAGATTTAAGAAAGAAGGATAATTTTATAGTATAGCTGATCACACACAGGTGATACTGCACAATACAGTTCTTTTCTGTTAAATTTTCCCCTCCCTAATATGTGAAATTTTCCTACAGTTCATCACAGAATCACACAGAATATCAGGGATTGGAAGGGACTTTGAAAGATCATCTAGTCCAATCCCCCTGCCAGAGCAGGAACACCTACATCAGGTCACACAGGAACGCGTCCAGGCGGGTTTTGAATGTCTCCAGAGAAGGAGACTCCACAACCTCTGTGGGCAGACTGTTCCAGTGAAGAAGTTTTTCCTCATATTTAAGTGGAACCTCTTATGTTCCAGCTTGCACCCGTTGCCCCTTGTCCTATCATTGCCTGTCACTGAGAAGAGCCTGGCTCCATCCTCCTGGCACTCACCCTTTATATATTTATAAACATTAATGAGGTCACCCCTCAGTCTTCTCTTCTCCAAGCTAAAGAGACCCAGCTCCCTCAGTCTTTCCTTGTATGGGAGATGCTCCACTCCCTTAATCATCTTTGTAGCCCTATTCATGATGTGATGTAACTTACTGTGTCTTTATACCATACATTTTATATCATTGTCTGTAGTCAAATCAGAACTAGACAAATGCACAGCACTTTAAAAAACCCAACCAATAAGCGTTGACTCTCTGAGACTTCTTATAATATGAAAAACAAGGATTATTAAACTTGACTTGATCTATGGAGAAGATACAAACAGCAACAAGCCAAAATTACTAACTATTTAGAAATGCAGAACTAAAAATAGTAGCAATGTATTCATAAAAGAAAGAATAGCTGTCCTTTGGCAAATATGTGTTTAGGTGTTTTGCTTGAAGTCTGCAAATTGCACATCGCTGAGAGGGTAAGCAGTGAAATAATGGACATAGTTAATCTGAGTTTTAGGAATGGGTTCATTGCAGTTCCATTTAATACATTTATTTTGAAGTTGTAAAACATAATACAGCACCAGATACAAAGGGACAGAGGGGAGAAGTTCGTGCTGGACAGGTTAATTCCATTGGCTTTTAAGTAGCTCACATACTTCAGTGTGCAGAAATTTAACGAGAATACAGCCTAAAAATAATCATACGTACTGCAATTAAAAGTGAACAATATGTTAAGGTGATTTCAGTATGAATCACCTGATGGATACTTAAATTAAAAAATAAAAGTAATTTCAGGCACAAGTAAAGGTATTGACTTTATCTCATGTACATTCCTTTCACCAGTGAACTCCAGCACAAGTTCAGAACCAAAGCGTCCTGAGAAACTCAGACTCAGACCCAGGTTTTCGTTTTGTACAGTATAAGATTACCTCTGTCTCTACGTGTGTGTGTGTATTTTGGAAAAGTGGCTGTTTTCATTATTTGTTTGATTGATCCACTTTGTAGGTTGTTGGTTTTGTAGGGCCAGTTGGAGTAAGAGTTTCAGCAGAGATGTCATGCATCATCTGATGTCAATTTAGGCACTGAGAGGCTGGCTACAAAGCCACTGCCATCATAGCTGGCAGGTATATCTTTAGTTGGGAATATATAGAAATGTATGTAAATATATAGGTGGTTACATTTGTCCGGCAAAGCCTTTCTTTATGAGACACAAGTTTTTCATCAGGACAGTTATTCATTCCAGTACAGATCTGAACAGCAGTGGGAAATCCCTCAGAGAAAGGAGGAGGGACAATTTCTAAATGGCAGCACTGTGTGTTCTTTAGGTGGACAGGTAGTTGGAACAGCCTCACTGGAAATATCTTTGCAGATGCAGTCGTGACAGAAAAAAGTTTTTTACATCTGTTACCATAGCATACATTTCCTGCATTTGACAGGTCTCTAGTACTCAAATCTCTTTCTTAGACATTTCCAATCTCCTAGACCATCTGTACATGTAATATAGACAGCAAATAAACAGAAGATATTAAAGACTAAGAGCTAGCTAATACAGCTAAAAGCTAACTGCACCCTTGAGTCACCGTTTCCTGTTTCTTGAGGTCCACTGTATACGTTTTCATGACTGACTGGAGTAGCATCATTAAAAGAATAGGTTCTTTGTTGCCCTCCCTGTTCCTTCCGAAACTACAGTTAACAGTGTGCTTTCCATTGGTCCCACCTTGCAAATTCTCCTGCCTTGTTCTCTACTCTTCATTCACAATAATCAAAGACTACATCTTTGTGAGTGAATAAGACAGGCCGCAGTCCACTCATGTAATGCTGAATTCAACTGTTCCATGACTCGAGTGCATACAGCTAAGCTTTTCCAAAATTCCCACACCTTCTTTGGAATGGCCTCTAGCCAACATCTCTGCACTGTGCCTGGACATTGCTGGAAGGATGCTAAGCCACTCAAATATAAATCATGCCAGCGCTTCAGTAAGAGTTTAGCAGTATGAATAATCACATGCCAATGCTTCATCTAGTGTTCTGTCCCTTAGTAGTTTATACTAGATATACTAGATACTAGTTTATACTAGAGTGGCTATAACCAAAGAGGCAAAGCACCCTTTGTATTTACTTTCTCATTATTCAATGAAGTATCACTTATCCTCCCCTGTCACAAAAAGGTGGGCAATAAGGGAAATGTAAATGAAGAAGCTGGGTGAGGGGATAAGGAAAAAAGGAGCAAACCTATAATGAAAAGTTTACATTTCAAATGAAGTAAAGACTGGCACTTGTGCACATGGAAATCGTTGTCAATCCAGTTTCCTTGGGACTGAACTCATTGAGGGAACAGAAAGGAGACAGGAAGAAGAAATTTCAAAAAAATTATATTTAGCTCTTCTCTCATGCTCTAGAATGGTAGTGGTGTGTGCCTTTGTCCCCTCTGCCAGTCAAGTCACAAACATGCTTCCTTTAATAATCAAACACAGCTAAAAGTAAGTAATTAAACTTATGATAGAGAACAGATACATCCAATAAGATATGACTCTCTTCATGTAACTCGTGCGATCACAAGCATCTATCCCATCCAGAGCATCCCTACTACCCCATTCACACCAGCCTTTCCCTATGTAACTTTGTCTCTGTGTACAACCTGAAGATAGCTCCTTCTGGGTAACTCCTTCATTTCATCCTCCCTGCAATTTCTACTGTGTCATACTAAAGATATTGTTGAAGTTCAGCAAAGAGCAATTTGGAAGTTTTGAGTAAAAGCAATTGGGATAGGATTGATTCCATCAATTTAATTTATAACCAATCAAGAGAAATGGTCGCTTTTAGGGAATTATTCAGCCAATCTAATTTGGATACCTAATTTAGGATGAAGTAAATCATATCCCAGGATGCATGTTTTTGTCCACTGCCTGTAATGGAGTCTAGATGTCTAGTTCTTTTTGAGATGTGTTCAATATGGACATTTGCATTGATCCTGAGATATGAACTGAAACAAAAGCAGTGAAAAGAGATTACATATCCCTATAGTAACAGTTTCCAACCTGTCTTTCACAGAGGTTTGTATGTGAGAAAGAAAATGTTATTTTATGAACTGAAAATGTGTTCTTCAGGCTGCATCCTTTGCAAAGCAATGATCATGGAGAGCGGTATAGGTAGGGGTCACTGTCTCCTAAGGAGCCTTAGGAGTAGCCCCATGAGAAGCTCCATATCAGGAGCTGTCTGAGTGGGTGTTCTCCCATTGGTGCAGCTGGTCCTCTGCTCCCCTGCTGTCTCCCTGCTGTATCTCAGTATCTGGAGAATAGTTTTAGCTTCTTCATTGCCTGCTGCCTTGCTGAGCTGTGGAAACCCAAGAGAAAGCAGGAAACTGCCATACTCCACTGAGTCATTGTAAGGCTATGAGACAGAATATCTCCCTTCCCTCATATAGACTTCCTGGGGAGAAAAAGTAGGATGAAATGAATACCAGTCATCAGCTAAAGCCATCTTATTATCTGCCCAGACAGAAGTCAGGTTAAAACAATTAAGGGCTGCCTGAACTTGATTCTCGAAGAAACATGGACCAGATGGGGATGACTGGCTAAATTGTACTCCCCTTGCAAACCCAGCTTATCCACTTCTGATCACAGATATTCTCAACAAGTTCCTTCTCAAACCTAAACATATGCCTTCTTACCAAAAATTGTGAATACTGCAAACCAAACAAGCAGGTTTTATACCAAACAGGGACCTTATCTACTACAGCGGGTACCTGTAGGTAACCAAAATCTGTCTATCGTGGAAAAACAAAGAAACAACTCAGCATATTCATTACCTTTTGACTTTTTGGAAATAATGTTTTGCTGTCAGGATTGAAAGACTCTTCTTTTAATTTACTTTGAGCATTGTTTATTAGTTGAATATTGTAATTATTGTAGGAGAGTCTGAACAGTAAATCCCAATATTACAGCTATCATAAGTAGGTGTAGCAGGCTTAGGGAGAGGAGTGAAAAAAGAAAAGACAAGATGTAATGGAATAATTAAAGTGCATCAAGTAAATAAATGAACCGTTATCTTTTTATTGGGACTTTCATTGGGTGACATAAGGTCCATAAAGAATCAACTACTGTGAAAACAAATTGCTTGGGTCTTCACCTAAAGTATTTACAGTATAAAAGAACTTCAGGAACTTTTGCAGAGATGAAGAAGGAAATGCACACGGTCAACTTCAATGTTCATTCTGTTTCCAAAATAGGCATATTCAAAGGTTTGGGCTCTGATTCAAATCCCATGTCGAGAGGAATCAGACTTTTAGAGACTTTGGTTCGGCCTTATGACAGTTACATAAATGCTCTGTTTCTTCAGTGTGGAGAGGAGAAGTTTTTCAGCTCCTCAGTTTCCTTATTCGTAACATTTTTGCAGAGGAGAAGGCAGTTTATAAACAATCCCCTGCCCTGTGCAATGCTCTAACTTTCTAAGATTTGGGATTCATTTCTCCCAACATTGTCTTGGTACCTATATCTCCTAGGCCACCTATCATAGATGGTGATGTGGAGATGTATGCATGCACCTCACTTTACAGCTAGAGGGAGAAAAATGGTGTTGCAGTAGTGTCACATGCTGAGCACTTAGGAACTGACAAGTGGCGAGAGTAAAGTGTTTTAATACAGGGAATGCTGCCTGGGTAATGAACCCATCCGTCTGGGCAGGAAGCCTGTATGACCATGTGTAGGTTCAGCTTGTTAGCCATCATGTTTTCCCATGCTTGAATGAGAGTAAATGAGTAATTTCATACATGGACCACAGATTTGGAAAATCTTGTTTCTGAAGTTTTTGGCCTCTGGTAGGAATGTAGCTGCTATTACTGAAGTATCATTGCCTCTCTCTGCAGAATCTCTCAAACTAAATGCTATATATTTTCTTTTTCAAAAAGAAGGTGCTGTTTTGCATGACTCTCTACACAAAAACCAGCAAGCCATTCTTCTGTCAAAAAAAGTTTAAATATGGATGTGATAGAACAAAGGGAGGAAACAATCAAGGGCGTAGAGGCTGAAGTCTTTATTCTCCAGTGGCATGGAAAGAGTCACTCAACTTCTCTGTCTCAATTTCCCATTTGTAAAATGGGGTTAAAATACCTACCTCACAGGGGTGTTGTGAGGCTTTTTAAAATAATGTTTGTAAAGTGCTTTGAGATCCTTGGATGAAAGGTGCAACAAGAAATCAAATTATTCCCTTTTTTAGTGCAATACAAGAGTGCACTTCTGTTGAGATGGCTAAAGGCTTCCAGCTCTTTGTACCTATTCCATATACTCTTCAGTATAATTTCCCTCCTGTCATGTTATGTCTGCTGGGAGTTAACAAGAACAAATTTTGGAATCAAAAATACTTAAATTGTCACAATATTGTGCAGGTGAGGGCTAACATAATCTGGTATTCTTTTTAAACTGTGTTGCATATTCCTTGTCCATGCAACCCTAAAGCTAACAGAAAAAAAGGAAACATGATAAAGTTGTCCGCTCTTCACCTAAACTTGCTAACTTGTTTCTTTTTGGGACAAACTCAGCCTCTTCGCCAAATAAAAAACCTGCTATTTGGGTCAATGGTTAAAAAGCTTATGTAAGGGGTAGAGTAGGTGTTTTAGTCCTGTATGCTTTCAGTCATTTAGCAAATAGCCATTAAAACAGCACAGTGTAAAGGTACTTACCAAGTTAAAGGTTAAATTTCAGGAAGCATAGAAATGTGAAATGAAGGCAAGGTAAGATTTTACAGAGCTGAATCAAGAAAAGGCACATGGGTTCATGTAGAGCTACTATGCAAACTTACTTTCCAGAAGACCCTTCACTAATACAGACTAATTCAGACTTAAAATTTCAGTTTAATAAACAGGTGACACAGGTGCTTCGGTAGAGAAGGCTCAGCATCCAACAGACTGTCATTGAGAAGATGACATAGTATACAGAAATATCCTTTTCATTAAAATTAACTGCTGCATGGAGATAAGAAACATGAGCAAAGTAGTATCTAAAGAAAGAAGATGCAAGAAAAGGCCAAAGATGAAAAGAGGAGGAATGAAACTTGATTAAAATATTTTGTTTTTCTTCCTCTCTCATTCAGGATTCATGCTTTACACTTTCTTCTCCTCCACCACCTTTTTTTCTTCTTCTTTTTAGGATTGAACGGGCAGGAGAACTGAAAAGGATATAACCAAACAAACAGAATAAAAAATATTATAGTTACAGCTTTCACCCAGCTTCACCTACTCAAAAGGAATTCACATGTCTTCACTCACACAGTACGTGATTCATATTTTGACTTTTCACTGTTGTGGAGGCAAAGTATAACACATTCCTCCCATTGGTGATCATTTACATAACTCCCATTCATGTAAAAACAGACACAAAGCACCTTTTCTAAGATACAAACCCTGAAACTTTTCACGTTTCAAAAGTCAGCCTAGAATAGTGGCTGTGTACCTGAACAGTTCTCTGGATGGCTTAAGAAAATACTTTTTTTTTTCTACTCTGTCCTGTTAGTGCTAGATTTGGATGGATTTCGCCAGTGTCTGTACAGATCTCATCCTAAACTTAATGGCACTGCAATTTTGGAGCCTATAGCTCAATGCTTTTTTAATTACTTTGATCTTCCTTTTGCTACATGCTACATCTGACTGCCCATCAGGCGTAGTTACAAGAAGCACCCCATAAAGGTAGCAGTTTCTTCTGAATAGTCTTCTTGGCATAAGGTTTTACCCTTAATATTTAAAGTAATGTGAAAATTTTTTTCAAGATGGAAATTACTTATATTACTTAATTTTTGAGGGGCTGAAATGTAAACATGATTTATGATTATCTTGAGAAAAACAGCAACTAAAATAAAAGAACCTTTGTTGATAATATAGGTGACTTGCTATTGATGTGGAATATCTTGTAATTTAAAACTACCGTGCATCCTTGCCTATTAATTATCTTCCCACTGTATTCATGTAGATTATATATATTATCAAATATTTTACCATTAAAACATTTTTTCCCTAGACATAGCCTAGCCTAGTCATCTACCAGTTCTGCTGCTTAACTACAGCCTACTATCATCCCAGGATCCCTAACCACTGTGTAGAAGGAGTACTATCTTGTGGCTGAAATATTAATTACTGTGCTGTTGAGCTTTGTGTTTCAAACTCTAATTTATGATTTTGTCCACTGACATAAAAATTATTTTTATCAAAAATTATTTCCTATCATCAAAATGTTAGCGTACAAGTCACCTACTGCCTGAAATTTCCCACTTTGATTTGTTTAACTCAACACTTAAAAGTCACCCTTTAGAAAATCTTACATATTTAGGTATACCAGTGTCCAAAATACACCTGAGCTGAAAAGATGCTATCAAAAGTTGATGGACTAGCTCTTGAGCAGGTGTTAATTGTCCTAGCTCTGCTGCTTTCTTTCAATTTGCACCAGCTGAAAAACTGGCCTAGCATGTCAATGTAATGACAAATTTAGGAATTTTCTTTTCCAGTTGTGATGCAAAACATTTAAATATTGCTTGAGTAGCCAATTACCAAAATATAATTTATGAGACGTTAATTAGTAAGTAATAATGAACGTATATCTGTTTTAAGAATGGGTCTAATAATGACATAAGTTCTGAGTGAACATGAGATATCAGAAAATGCTCTCTGGATGATATTCATCTGACCAAATGTGGATATCTTTAAGGTAGGCATCTACTCCAAGCCCCTTTGTTGTCAATGAAGAGAAACTGGCACTTCTAGTAGTTATTAATTTTATGCTCAAGAAGACATCTTAGGCAGATTGAGTGTCTGCTTCTCTTACTGACTAAGGATGGGAACGTGAAACAGCGTACTTGGATATAGATGCCTCCCTTGCTTATGTCTAGAGTTGGGTGAGATGAATCTCACCCTCAGGGCCTCACATTGGCTCCATCTTACTAAGCTGTGCCTCTATTATTAAACAGTTGCTAAAACAAAGCTAGGTAAAAATGTGGTAACTCCGCACCATTACGTTACAATACACAGGACGGTACATAACAGTGCTGTCATACATGTATGACCATGGAATTTGGGCTAGCATATTTACTTAAAGTTATATTGTGCATATAATTGCTTCTATCTTCCTTTCATGTAACAACTCTTCAAAAATTCCTACTTGTCCATAGTTTGCATAATTAAACTGAGAGATTTTGATTTCTACTGGTGGATACACTAACTAAAATGCCATTTTGATCATTGCGTTATTGATTATCTGGTGTTAATGGTGTGTATGGTGTTTAAAAAATGTCAATTTCCTCATTGGTGTATATTCTTTCTCTTTTGGTGAATGACGTTCATCAGTAGAGAATAAATCCAGTAGTACTTACTCCTTTGCCATCTACCCTGTTTACAGGAAATCCAGGAGTGAGAAAAGTTGAAAACCTAGGCAACTATGTGATATTAGCAATATGGTCGTAATAAACCCCATAAAACTGTAAATATAGAAGTGAAGGAAACATAAGTATTTATGCCATACTATTTAGCAGTAGTGGTAGTAATTAGCATTTCAATTGCCTTTTTCCTATTGGTTCTGTGCAAGAAATTCATGTGAATAGCAAATAAACAAAAATATGTCTTATGGACTATAGAGAAATTCGCTTCACATGGGCCTTAGTGTTACAGAATTGCTGTATGATTAACGATATTTGACATGCAGTTTGTTTTCTGTCCATGCGATTGCAACAACAGTTCCAATTGTAGCCACTTTTTTCTTTTCTTTTCTTTTCTTTTCCTTTTTCTTTCTTTCTTTGTTTCTTTCTTTGTTTCTGTTTTTTTATGCAGAAGACCATCAAATGAATTGTCACAATACTCGAATAATGCAAGACACAGAAAAAGACGATAACAATAATGATGAGTATGATAATTACGATGAACTGGTGGCCAAGTCATTGTTAAATCTTGGCAAAATTGCAGAGGATGCAGCATACAGAGCCAGGACAGAATCAGAAATGAACAGCAATACATCTAATAGTCTGGAAGATGATAGTGACAAAAATGAAAACATTGGTCGGAAAAGTGAGCTGAGTTTAGATTTAGACAGTGATGTTGTTAGGGAAACAGTGGACTCCCTTAAATTATTAGCACAAGGACATGGTGTAGTGCTTTCAGAAAACATTAATGACAGAAATTATGCAGACAATACTTCACAGCAAGATAATAGGAATATGAACTTTGTAATGCTAGGGAAGCCTGTGAACAATGGACTTACGGAAAAAATGGTGGAGGAGAGTGATGAAGAGGTGTGTCTCAGCAGTTTGGAGTGCTTAAGGAACCAGTGTTTTGATCTGGCTAGGAAACTCAGTGAGACAAACCCACAGGAGAGAAATCAACAGCAAAACATGAACAGTCGTCAGCATGTCAGGCAAGAAGATGACTTCCAAGGAAGAACACCAGACCGGAATTACTCTGATATGATGAACCTAATGAGGCTTGAAGAACAGTTGAGCCCCAGATCTAGGACTTTTTCTAGCTGTGCAAAGGAGGATGGTTGTCACGAAAGAGACGATGATACCACCTCTATTACTTCAGATAGGTCTGAAGAAGTGTTTGATATGACAAAAGGTAACTTAACCCTTCTTGAGAAAGCAATTGCTTTGGAAACTGAGAGAGCAAAAGCCATGAGAGAAAAAATGGCAGTGGAAGCTGGAAGGAGGGATAATATGAGATCATTTGAGGAACAGTCTCCAAGACACCTTTCTGGAGATGACAGGAAGCCTAAACCCAGTGACGGCCATGTCAAAAAGCCATATTATGGTAAAGGTAATATTTCTATATACCGTATGTTATGTCATGAGAAAGTGTGAGCTAACGTGTTATGTTTTGCGTAGATTTCTGAAATGAAGTTATTAATTCCACAAAATGGGAACTTTATTTAAATTGCAGTGGTGTGGCATGATTGTAAAATAGCCACATGCTGCGACTATAGAATAAATGTATTCATTCTGAAGTGTTAGAAATATGTACAGTATTTCAGTGAATATCATTTGGCTAAATTAAGAAAATAACTTTGCAGGGAAACAAATAAGAGATCATGTTGAAAGAGGCAAAGATTTTTCTCAAGTTTTTAATATATTTCATAGTAATAATTAAAAAAACAATGAAGAGAATTACATTGCAAACTATATTGGAGAGTGGGTTTTATGTAGCAGGTAGTCAATCAACTATGAAGTGCATATTTTACAGATTGGATTGGGTAGGTGGCATCGTGATTTATAAAATTATCATCAAATGACAGTTATTGATGAAGCCTCCGCCATCTAAAATGTAGAATTGCCTGATAGAAATTGAACAGTATCAGAATGACCGATAACATAAGATAGGGGCAGTGACTGCACATTAATTATCTTAAGATAGTAAGGTAATGGAAACCATTTGCTATGCAAGGCATGGTGTGGCCTGGGCTGAGATCAATAGCAATTTCTTATATGCATTCCACTTCACTGGTTTCATTCCATTGTGGAAACAGTTAAGGTGCTGCCTTGAACATAATTCAATACAAAAGGAAAAAAAAAAAGAAAAAAATTGTGGAAAAAAAAAAGAGAACAGACTAAAGGTAGCCTTTGGAATACCTTTTAATTTATGGGATTATCATGGTGATGGTGTGTTTATATTACCGCACCCCTCTTCAATGTGTTTACATCCGTACATGTTGGGCCGTGTTGTATAAAGTGTTCAATACCTCCTGAGACTCATTGAACACCCCTGATTCCCATTGACTTTAGTGGAAGTTGAGGACATGGTATTTCCTGGGAGATGCTAAACAGGGAATGGGTTCATCTTATATTTGCTGTAAAAATATTTGGTTTCCTTTCTCCAACCGAGATGATGAGGCATTTTTCTCCTTTTTGTAAATCCCTGTTTTGAAGGACTAATACCTTAAGATCTGCCTGTGACAGTCAGGTAGGCAGACAACATCTTGGTCCCAGCAAGGATTTGATTGTTTTTTACAAGCCTGAAAGAAAAGTGATGACCAGTCTTTGAAAAGCATGGAAATTACTGATGTCAAACCCTCATCCGCAATGTGTTTTAGTGAAGTCTTGTTGGTTTTAAACACAAATATATGGTCCAGTGAGTGCTGTAGTAACTTCATGTATTTGGGGGAGACAACTTGATTTAGTTAGTGTATTACTGCAGAGCCATGCGGTTATTGAGCTACATGTTATTCACATATGACCTATTTTAGGTACTTTTCCTTTTGTATATATGTCTCTAATAAAACCACAGAAAAAGTGGCAAACCAATATTAATTTTGGAGAGCTTTTTAGCTCTGGTGTTGTCAAGCCCTTCCAATTTATGAATGCCTGGGAAAGCATTTATGCATATAGATCTGCTGTATCCGAAAAGACTACGTAATTTCTGGCAGTAACAAATATATGGACTTCCTATTTCAGTAAATTCTAGAGCTTCCTTGAACCACCTTATCTTTTGGGAACTGCAGGCTGAATTGGTAATGGATCCAAACCCAGGACCTAATTATTGTGGTAGTTTGGACCAAAAAACTTTGTGGAGTGAATCGTTCTATGCTTTTTTAATAAAGGAAGAAAGAAAAAATTATTCCTTTCTTGCTTTAAAAAACATAGGAAACGTTCTGGTAGTTGTTGAGAGAGGATACTTTAAGACAACTGCTTACGTCATTTGTTCTCAACTCACACATTATCTTCCAAATACTCCTGGAAGAGATACTAACAGAGATACATGACATGGTTGAGTGGAACATTTTGGGTACACGTTTGCAGTGAGAAGTACCTCCTGGCTACAAGAGTTCTGCTTTCGGAGATTGCTGAAACAGCTCTTAAGGGACCATAAACCATTTCCCCCTGCCATTTAAAGCCTTCTAAATAGGCTTTCTTCTGAAATTTACAAATTTTAAAACCTTTTGAGGCCTTTGACGACATTCACTCAGGCAATACTGCCATTGTGTCAAGGAGTGAGGAAAGGTTACAGAATTACATAAAACTATGCAATATTTCTCCCAATTAGCAGAAAAGAATTTACAAAAGTTTATCCAGTGTTTTGTAGCAAGTTGTGGAATGTTTAATCAAATGTCTTCCATTAAAAGCAATGGGAAATTGTGCAAATACAATTTTATGCAAGTTTTTTAATTATTAAGAATAGTATACAGCATCTTTTCTGACTCATTAGACCATAAAGGCTCTTAAGGATCTGATACATGCTATAACATAAAAGCACAGATTTGAATGCACAGGAGGATGTGCTTGACACTGTAGGTTGTAAGTGGCCGGATCCTCAGCTGCTCTAAATTGAAATACCTTCATTGATTTTGATGGAGTTCTGGCAATATGGAGTAGCTAAAGTTCCTCTAGTTTAAGGTCTCTAAAAAGCCATTATGGTCTATTAGCCATCTACATTTTTTTGCAGCCCTTGAATATTGTTATATTTTCATTATGTATATTTAATTTACATTCCTTATTCACTTACCTAATACTTTTACACATCCCAACGTACTTGACATGAAGAGTTGCTTAGAGTTGCGTATGTGTGTAGCTGTGGGCTTGCTGTTCTAGTGGTCTCAGCACAGGCCTATCTGGCAGGACTTCAGATCCCTCCTCTGACATTTGCTCCTTCTGTGGCCTTGGGTTTAACTTCTTGATCTCTTTGTTTCAATTTCCTGACATACAAGATTGTGATATTTCCAGGAGTGTTGTGATAACTGTATATCACTTTGGAGATAGATTTGTATGTGGATTTGTTGTTGAAGAGCATGAAACAAAGATTTCTCTTCTACAGTCAACATGCAGGTTAAGTAAAATAAACCTTTCATAATTAGGGATTCCATTTGCAAAAGACAAAGTTTAAATATCATATTAAAATTTAAGAATGGATTTAAGACCTGGAGAGTCATTACAGTTAGCTAAAGGATTTCTCTAAAATTAAGGTGTTTTGGAAGAATTTGGAATGTAAAAGTATATGTATTTTTATATTGTAGATACAGATATAGATACAAAGCTTCCAAAGAGAAATCAAGGAAAAATAACTCCACGACTGAATGTGAACTCTGGATTGCATTGGTTCATGCCTAAAAAAATTTTGAGTTTTATGTGAAGTTCTGCAAGTACTGAAATTTCCACTGATTGTATCAAGGGTTGGATTTGCTGAAGTTGGGACAGAATTTAATGTAAGAAAGACCTAATGGGAAACAAGTAGCAAAATCTTGTTTTCCAGAGATGAAGGCATAAATACTTAAGTAGAGTAATAACAAGAGCAACATAAAATGCTTAAATGTGGATAGCTCAGATTGGGTATTGAAAGGAGGATGGATTAAAAAAAATGGAAGGGGGAATGTTGGTTGACCTTGAGCCAAAGTGGTAGAGTGTCCTGAATTGTATTCCTTTAATAGTAATATGAAAATCTGGCAACTATGGTCAAGGGGCTGAGATGTAATTTGTATCATGTGCTGGGCTAGACTGGTAGGGATGGTTTTTTACAAATGCTCTGTATAAAGGAAACAAGCTGATGAAGTGCATGAGAAAGTTCTGGTTCAGGATTAATCTTACCAGCAGTTCCACTTCATTTTTGGCAGAAAAGTTTATTTGTTTAAAAAATGTCTATTTAGACTTTTCATTGATCTGTAGACAGAAGATCTAACATAATTTTAAAAGATCGTTAACCTTTTAGCATATGAATATTCAAGCATTATATATACATACATAGCAAGTGATACTCCCAGTAATTCTCATTACAATGTTTACCCCACCATAATTTATTGAAAAGAAAGGACCGTTGACATAATTTCTACCACTTCATAAAGCATTTAAAGAAAACAAGAGTGGTCTTCTCAGTGAGCCTTGGAAAAGGGATTTATTTGTACTGAATTGTTGAATCATTGTGGTAAAGAGCTGGGTTTGCTACTCTCAGGACATTAAACTCTGATGACAGTACGTTTGCAGACCTTAATACATGAGGCAATAAGAATGTAAAGAAGGGAAACTCTGACTGAACAGTTTCCCAATGACCTTAAACCCTTGAGCTGATGCTTGCCAGACAAACATTGATTGACAGTGATATGCCTTTGCTATAAAAAGGTCACTTTCCAATCACTGTAAACGGATATTGCTGTGGTTGTAGGAGCCTGCAGTCTGAAAAGAAGATAACGGGATAAAAGTGACAGAACTGTGTTAAGAAGTAGAAGGGTTTTTTTCTTCTAGTTTTCATATGAACATTTACTAAAGAGTAAATGACATGATTAAATGAACCTTCTTATAGAAATATGAAAAGCATCATTCACTTGACACATTTGTTGTAAATTATAGATCCCTCAAGAACAGAAAAGAAAGAAAGCAAATGTCCTACCCCTGGGTGTGATGGAACTGGCCATGTAACGGGGCTTTACCCCCATCACCGCAGTTTGTCAGGATGCCCACACAAAGATAGGGTCCCTCCAGAAAGTAAGTTCACATTGTTTCATGGAAACCGGCGATAAAACTACAAAGATTTTTCTAGCATGCTTTTTAAACCTTTTATTTGAAAATTTAATTTCATTTTTCAGTATGGTTTGTCTCAACTTAGTCAACTGTTCTGTGTTATTCTTTTTCTTTTATTCCATCATTTCCATTCTCTACTAACTTTTACACTTAAAGAACAACTTTTAAAGCTGTATTCTTTGATTTTTAGAATGCTAGGTTATCTTTAAATAGATGTATTCAATCAAGAGAGAAAAAGGTTTCCAGAAGATGTGCACTGCTTTTACTTCTGCGTGCCGATGTCACATCAACTGTCCCTGTTGTCTTGTATAGGAATAATTGTACTTGAAAATCTTGAAACCCCTTTCCTTTGTTGTTGTTGTGTCTTAAACATAGTTTATATTTAACTGATGTCATCAGAAGTAATAATTTGGCTACATACTTAGTTACACAACGCAGGATTTTGAGCAAACATCCCCTGTCAGTCACATGGGTGAAATTTCCTGCCATGACAGCGGATTCACTAGGGAGGAGGTTCACCCCATGTGAGCTCACGGACATTCCCCTGAAGGCTCCATTTCTGGAAGTCATCTCCTTGGCTGACAGAATTGGCATAGTTAGGGTGAAGCTAATTGCTCTATGCTGATGTACAGCTAAGATCCAGTTCTCTTTCACACCAATTTTAAAATGGAGTTATTCCATTGAAGCCTACAGGCCTAAAATCCCCACTGTCCATCAACACTTACGACCTGACCTCAGTGGATTTACAACAGCCTAAAGGAAATGTCAAAGGCAGTTAGGGCTGAAATGGCACCCATTTTCCAAGGGGAAACTAGATTCTGAAGAGAAGGAAAGCAGAAGGAGATAAGCACACCCAAGAGTGGCAGACATAAAATGTCTTCTCTTTCATGGCAGAGTGGCTTCTTCCAGAAATAAAGTCATGACTAAGTGCTTTAGGAAACTTTGCTGTAGCTTGGTTGAACTCTGAATACAGTAGAACAAATAGAGCAATTTCTCTGCTTTGCAAGACACTGTAATTTTCTGAAACACAAATATTTATTCGGTTGCTCAAAGTTTTCTCATTTTTACAAATGGTAAATAAAAAGCTCTTTAGAAGACTTTGTAAATCAAAGAAGAATATAGCTTTAAACTGTTTGCATGCTCTTGTACCTACTAAAATGAAAAAGGTGAGCTCATCCTTTTATTTTTTTCCTGTGATGTTGGCCTTGTGAAGCATGTTTCAAGAATAGCTTTGAATAGTAGGAATTTCAGAGCTAAGCTTTTGCATCTATGCACTTTTTAGTACACTGTTGATGGGGTGATCACGATGGTTATCTTGTAATCAGTTTATGTGGTCTCAAGTCTCTGAGCAGCTTTTATTCAGTTCTTAACTCAGTCAAGGAATTCACTGATTTTATTAGATCTTTTTTTTTTTGAGTTAGAACTACACACAGGCTTCCACAATAGTTTTTGTATGAGAAAACCAGCACTTTGTAAGGGCTGCATGGCCTTTTTCCACAGAGTGATGTACTGCCATCCAGCTCCGAGACATGGATTCAGATATGTCTCACGTCATATAAAACTCGTTAATGTTGTCAAAAAGTTCTTGATAATTTGGCACTTCATAGCTTGAGCTTTGTGATTTAGAGAAGTACTGCTCTGAGCAGCCTTGGGAGTAAGTTTTCCATCAAGCTTGCAATGGATGTAGATGAAAATCAGTTTACTTGTTTAAACTTTTACCACATTTCTTTTTTACATATTTTTTTTCCGCCATCCTTCAATTTTTTAAGTGCTTATTTTTAGTTTTTAGTCTTTTGAAAAAAATTTGTATCCATTGCAATTTTCATATCTGTAGAGAATATGAGTAAAAATTAAAGGACCGATTCTGCTTGTCATATAGGTATGAATGACATATCTATGTGGCAGTGGGCAGAACTGGCCCCTAGCTCGATTGGGCTGTCTTAGGGTTAAATTTTGTTCAGGGTTGTACTGAGGTGTGGTTCAAATAATTCAGTGTTCTACCAGTATAACTTGAGAGCAGATTTTCAGCTTTCGAGTTCGATACTGTGTGTATAAAGCTATGCATTATGAATGCATAGATTTCCTGAAAGAATTTTTCTAGTCTGTAATTTTATATTGGATCGTTGCGAGCTCACACTTCACTCTTGAGCTGATCTTTGCTCAGTGTTTTTGTATGGAGAAGGTGTTGGAAGTCTTCTGCTTCACTGTTGCACCAGAGATGCATTTGTTTATAGGTTCTGTAACCTTCATAACTTTCACTGTTGCCCTGTGTTAATGAGTATAGGGTCATGATACTTATTTCCCTCATCAGGCTTTATTGGCTATGTGTGTCACGTGTACTTTGAGGAATGCTGGTTGTTAATGAATCCTGCTTTGTTTTAAAAATGGTTTCATATATACTGGGACTTGATTTTTTTTTTTCTTGTTTTCATACTCTGCTGTTTTCTCTTACTCTCCTTGTCAAGTTCTTGCCATGCATGAAAATGTTCTTAAGTGTCCTACACCAGGCTGCACAGGCCGGGGCCACGTAAATAGCAACAGGAATTCCCACCGAAGGTAAGGATGCCGTCGCTGGACGCCAATCTAGAGGGAAAGGTGCCTCCGAACTGCAGCCCTTCTAGCAGTCCATTGGTGGGGGGGTGTGAGTGTGTGTGTGTCGTTGTTCTGTTCTTAAGATTGACAGATGGTGCTTCGTGTGCTTTATCCATTTTAAAGAGTAACATTTATTCACGTATTTTTTGAGGAGGACGAGTGTGCGTTTTGTTTCAGTATGGATGAATTGATCCACAGAAGATATTTTCAGCATCCTTTAGCTTTTGGGGTGGATTTTTTTTTTCCTTTTTGTTTTGATATTAGCTGCACAGCAGTGGTACAAGACGAATGGTATGACTCCTTACGGGTATGTTGCAGGGAGAAGGAAGAGTCTGCCAACATCAGCAGGACTAGGGCAGAGTTCTTGTTCTCACACTTCACTCTCTTCAGGGATTATTTTATACTGCATGACAAAATCCAACCTTCTCCAAAAAAATTATTTAATACATGAGAAACGGCATTTTAAGTACACAGACATTCTAAGAGGTAGCTTTCCTACTGACCACACTCTCAACCCAAAGGTCCTTATGCACCTAAAACTGAATGAGAATTTTGCCTGTTCAAGAAACATTGTAAAAATGTCTCATTAAATTTAAAATGAGGAGCCAAAAACATTAATGTAAATATTTTAGCCCGACAGAAGATCATCAAGAGAAAAAGCAACTTTTCTATAGTTACCTAAGATTAGTAGTAGATTCTTATAGAAGGGATACCATTGCCTATTAAATTCTGTCAAATAACAAAATTATCAAAGTGTTGCTATATATGCCATAGTTTTCCCACAGAACAACAAGATCTTGCTTACTTCTTTACAATTTTGAAAAAAAATCCAGAAAATGTGGGTAAGAGGGTAAAAGGAACTAGGTTCCTATTATTGAATTCCTTTTTTACTGCTAATTGCAACATGGAGGCTTAAGGGACTGCCTGCACAGGTCCTGGATGTTCAGTCTCATCAAGCTCTGGGTTACTAGAGCCCCTCGTATTAACTGAAATGTCTCCCAGAAGACTCTCGCGGGTACCAACCCATCTGCAATAAGCTCTGGTACCCCTCTCTTCTCTGCAGTGATGCTGCCAGTAGATGCAGCAAAAACCTCTGAGAAGGCTTTATGGGAATTACTGCTGCTTGAAGGCAGCATTCACTTCTGGTTGAATATCCACTAGAATATTTGAGGTGTCTGAAGAAGACCATGTCAGTGGAGCGCAGCAGCCCTCTGGCATGACTCCAAAACCACACAGAGCCCCCTCACCCCTCTGGCAGAAGTAGGGCAGGGAGGGAGGGCTGGGGGGAGCAGTCTGCAGTCTGTGCTTGCCTCTTTCTGCAGCTTTTGGGGCATTTTGCTCTGCTTTACTTTTTTTTTTTCTTTTCTTTTAATTCTTTCCCTCCTCCCCCCCTCTCCCCCCTTATTTCCTGTAGAGAAGGGAACATCTGGGAATGCATTGATTTGCTTTTCATTTTAATTTCTTTTCTTGTGGAGAACACAGAAAGCTGCGGTCACATAAGCACGCAATAGACTATGACAAGGAAAGGACCCCCTCCATTGTCAGGTCACAGGTTTTTACAGCTTCACTAAGAGCACCACCTGCTGGCATCAATATATTTATTTTTCCTTGTTGCAAATCTTTTTCTGAAAAATCAGGCTTATTATTTTCACTTCAATAATAGCTCAGCATTTGCAAATTTAATTGAATTTCAATTCAAGTGCAGGAGTTCTTTTCGTATTACATCATCTACATGAGAAAACATACTTTTAGTGGCTGAAATTCATGAACAAACACTAAGTATAACAGAGTTGAGTTGCAGACTTAGAGGCCCAAGGCCAAATTTTGCACTCATTTGTATGCCTTGAAAAAAGATTGGAGTTAATGGAGCTGAATGAGGTGTGAAGCAGTGCAAGATTTGGCCTATATGGCATTGTCATTTAATCATCTTCAGGAGCTATTTCATTGGCCACATTTGTAGACGCATAAAGGCCAAAAATCTGCTAGCAGAGCTGCACAGTAGATTCCTGTTTATATTCTCCTCTCCTACTGGTATGTTCACTGGCTGCCATCTATGAATAATCTACCCAGGTACAGTCAGAGAAGAGCAGGTGTAAGATCTACCATGCAACTTTGAAAGCAAAAGAAAGGAAGTCTATCCTAGAGAAAACACATATGACAGAAAAGCTTTTGGAAACTCTTTTCCTTCAGATTTTTCCTGATGCTGGCTAAGAAGGAGAAGGAGTAATTGGATCAGTGCTATAATGTGAAACTACGCAGGACAAGACAATTAAATTTCCTTTCTGTAATTGCAGCCTCTCTGGATGTCCTATTGCTGCAGCAGAGAAACTGGCTAAAGCTCAAGAGAAGCATCAGAACTGTGATGTGTCAAAATCAAACCAGGCATCAGATCGGGTTTTAAGGTATTAGAAATCACTATAATACTTATTATTATGCAGAATTCATCACACATTCACCTAACCTGAGCATTTATATTTATATACCTTGTATATACATATATATCTCCTTCAAGAAGAGTTAGAATTAGGGCTTCTGGATCCAATTCTCACAGTGTTTATTTCCCAATCAATTTACATGGGGGAGGGTTGGTAATTATTTTGGCAAATACATGTAAAGCTGAAAAGCTCATTTTTGTCTTAGGCATTGTTTGGTGTAAAGATGACTGCTGGAGTGCAAAGTCTAAGAACAATGTGAAAAAAGTTGGTATCTTTTGGGAATAAACTAATATTTACCGGTAAGTCTTGGTTTTTTCAGCAGGCTTTTACTAGTAAATATCAGTTTAAATTAAACCAGAAGCCCTATTTACATTACCAAGCTGGTAGTACATCTTTTGGCAGGACACTTGGAAAAATGCCAGGTATAGCTTATATTCCAAAATAAGGTCAGGCTTAGTTCTTTGTCTGTGTTCCCCCACT
Organism: Nycticryphes semicollaris; assembly: GCA_013400055.1. Taxonomy (NCBI): domain Eukaryota; kingdom Metazoa; phylum Chordata; class Aves; order Charadriiformes; family Rostratulidae; genus Nycticryphes; species Nycticryphes semicollaris. Next base: position 250,206 of record VXBJ01005509.1, on the reverse strand, counting down.
CACTGCCAGGTAGGATGGAAAGAAAAATAAATCATCCTAAATTTTCTTACAGGAAGGACCTTGTACTCATATGACATAATTATACCCCTTATCTTCATCTATATAGGATTCTGCATTTATCCAAAGCTGTATCCAGCTTTTTGCTATTGTCTCCTCTTTAGAGAGATGTGGGTGGAAAAAATAGTATTTCTAAGGAGCTAAAGTGTGAAGGATACATGTAAAGGAACTAGACTTTGCTGCATGATTGTACCAGCCTTATGCTGACGATGCCCCAAGAGCTGCAGAATTTCTCCATGGATACTGTGTTATCTGTGGGCTGGGATAGGTATTTACATCCCTCCCAGATGCCTTGAAGAGCGTGGAGGAAGTGCCACAACTTTACTTCCCACAATTTCCTTCTCATCCTGGTTTCTTAGAATTTAGCTGTCTTCTAGATTTCAGATCTTATAGGAGTGCTTAAAATGAAAGTTTTTGGCTGTATTATCAACATCATTCTTTGAATATTCTCTTAAAACTTCATCTAATCTTGATGGTCTTTTCAAAAACCAGTCTTTCCATGGAGCTAAGAACACAGAATTATGGTTCACATCTACAGAAGACTTTTTGTCATGCCTGTTGACTTTGTTTTTCTTCCTCAGATTGTTTCTAATGGGCTTTGTCTTAATTGCCCCTCATTCAGATTGTACATTTTTTCATACAGCATCCCAGACAATTATCTTAGAGAAAGGTTCTTCAAAGCCTATTAACAAAACACACCCTTTGAGGGAATAACACAGTTTCTCACTTGATGGAAAAACAGATCAAAGATGCAGTGACTTTTACCACTGCTCATTAGAAGTAAGCCACTGAAGTCAGATGCCATACAAAGGCGGGAACTGCTCAAAAGCAGCACCCAGTTTGCTGGCAAACTCCCTAGGAAGTTGTGCCGCTATCTTAACTTTGTTTGTGAGCCTGCCCTGTGCTTCAGGTTTTATAGACAAATAATGCTTTCATCTTGTCTCCTGCTTCCCTTTTACCTTTAAATCATTGCAGTATGTAAGATTAAGAACTTGGGAGCTATTTATAATATTTGCATGCAGGCAACTGATGGACAGAGAGAGGTGTTCTAAGAGTAAGTCTTGAATATTTGTCTTCATCCCAGTTTCCATCCCACCTGCATTTAAAATTTCTTACTTAAAAAGAAACCAAACTCATAGGACTTGTGATCCACAGAAATTTTGGATTTGCATTACATGTACAGGATCTGAATTGCATTTTTTTAAGCTAAATATAGATTATCTTGAGACAGGATCAGTGTTTTTCATATCAGCTCATTGTATAAATGAGCAGACTGTATTTTGTAAGGAAGAAGCATCCAAAGTGAGCATGCTTATATCAAAGGCAATAGCATGACTAATATGATTTCTTGGGGGATCTTTACATAACTATCCCAACTAAATTCTATGAAAATTAATTCATTCATAAAAGCATATTCAAAACCTATTTCTTACTATTTATCACATTCCATTTTGTCAGTCAGAATGATGATACTTCTGGTCTTGACTGAATTCATGTTCCTATGAATGTTCCTTCCATTTCTTCTGGTTATAAATGCGGGGGTTGGGGAGGGGAGAAGAAAAAAGGAAAGACCTGATTATATGATTCTTGATTCCAGCAGAAGCACGTCAGGTGTGCTGTTCATCATCTTTACCTCCTGCTAAATGCAGTAGGCAGACATGCAGCACTGTGTAGCATTTGCTTCCTGTGATCCAGTCATATAACACTTTCTTATATAGGTCAGGTTTGCAGGGTCTGACCTTCATTTACCTGCTTTGAGAGCTGATGACTTCTGTGCCCACACGCAGAGGACAGCGTGACAGTAGAGGAGTTCACTGCAGCATTTTTTCACTAACATTTCACACTTTTCTCCAATGGCCAAATGTGATTAGTCAGGGCTTCTCCTGACTGTCCTCCCTGATCCTAAATGAAAGAGAAATTTAGCTGATAAAGTTTTATTTCATTTTCATTCACAGGACCTTCCTTGAGGTGTGTATCTGTGTATCAGAAATCACAGCTCCTGCCAGAACCTTGCCTTTAAGGGTGAGCAGGATCTGTGAGGCAGCATCTCAAAGTCAAAAGAGAATGTGGGACTCTCCTGTGTATTTCTCAAGACGAACATGGATTTGTATATTGAGGGATGAAAGAGGACTAGCTCCTTTGGAAAGCATACAAGAAACCAGCATACAACTCTGTTGAAAGACATTCAGGGGAAACTCCATTAATTAAGTGGAGCTTCCAGTGCTATTTTTCTTTTTGACATATAAAGGAATTTGTCCAAGCTTCTTCTGTCAGTCAGCTTGCCCCCCTTGAATTCATCTCCCCAAAGAGGAAACTTTTGCTATGTGATGCAATTATATGGGGAAAGGGAAACCCTGAAGTATTTTAAAACAGAATTTTAAAATACTTTTAGCCATAGGGTACATTTAGTGGTATTAGAACTAATTTTGTCTAGGCTTTGTTCAAAAAAATATATATTGTTTGTCTGCTGAAAATAACCAAACTAAGAAAATGCAGTAATGTATTGCTGTTTCTGGAGTAAAAGAAATAACTAAGATTTTCTAATCTGAACTATAAATTATGCACAAACACAATAAACTGAACTGCATCTAACAAACTTTACATATCTTTAATTTCTAGGCCCATGTGCTTTGTTAAGCAATTGGAGATCCCTCAGTATGGCTACAGAAACAATGTCCCCACCACCACACCCCGCTCCAACTTGGCCAAGGAACTAGAGAAATACTCTAAGACTACGTTTGAATATAACAGTTATGACAACCATGCCTATGGCAAGAGAGCCATAGCTCCCAAGGTGCAATCCAGGGATATATCCCCCAAAGGATATGATGGTAGGAGGTGCACACTCTTATACATGAGAGACAAGTTTGTAGTTAATCATGTTGTTGTATATGTAAACATCATACAAATAAGACATGTTTTCATGTTCATATAGTATTATGAGGAATGCTGTCGTGTAAGTTATTTTAAAGGCCTTTTTGAAAAGCGTTGTTCTATACGGTGCTTGCTTTAGGATTGTTGCACTGTAAACATCTCCAGCTATTAAGCTCCTGGGATGTGTTGAGATCGCAATAAAAGCTAAGTAATAGACCTAGTCTTTATGTTGCTATCTGGGAGACCTGGCCTCAAGGGTCACATTACGATTCTCGCTTCCGTACGGTAGATCAAGTAACCCATAAAAATAACATACTTGCTCTGTGGGGATATGGAAGTAGAAAACCCAGATCTCATTGCACTTCAGAAATCACTGCTACTTACTTAATGAGGCGTTTCTTCTCTTTTTTTTCCCCATGAATACACCTGTTGAATTCTCTGGAAAACCTAAGTAGCATATTTAGGAGTAGGCTGAAAGTGGCTTCAGTTCAGAAGAAGACAATGGATGGCGTCTGTCAGATGAGGATTTTTATTAGGGGAGAAAAAAGAACTTCAGGATAAAGAGTTAAAATTTGGATTGTGGCTTTTGAGAACACCAGGAATTTTTCAGAGCAATACAATTATATGTGTGTGTGTATATATATATATATATATATGTATATATATATATGAAAACCCAAACTGTGCCTTTATCTTTTTTTTTTCTTTTGAATGTTAACGATCTATTTTTTCATTAAAATATTTGATACCTCTTAATGGCTACCATAGGACATTTCAGGCAGATGTCAGGTTTTTTTTTAGGAAAATAGAAATAAATATACTAGATAGAACAATTTACACTGTTGCTTGAGTACAGACTTGACACAAAAGTAGGTAAGTAGAGAAAGGGAAAATTGCTACAACTCTTGCCTTCATATATGTGGCATTTTGGGTATTTTGCTTTCTCATAGGCATGTTCTTGCACTATAGTAGAAAGGAGAAGGGTTGTGAAAGGCAACATGGTTTTGATTAAAAGTGCCTATTTTTCTTTTTTAATACACTCATCTTGTTTACCTGTATCAGAAGAAGGGCTTGAACATTATTAAAGGTAAAGCTCTAACTCTAGCTGTGGTTAGTAAGCTAATGAGTATATATTAATATAGGGTAAATGAGCTATTAACTGGGGATTTTGTGGACATGTGCATTTTCAGATCAAATTACTGCTGCTTAAGCGAACTGATAGATGCTTTTTTCATTTAACACCCCTTTTCAGCAAATAAGTACAAACTCCACTTTCTTTCCTGAATTACCAGAAGCAGAAAATACATGTAACATTAAGCACAAGTTGTAGGCAGTGGCCTTACATAATGAAAGGCTAGGGTGATACAGGTCACTGTCTTTATGCACACTGATCAGTATGGCCTATATCAGGAACAGTGTGGCCAGCAGGACTAAGGAAGTGATTGTCCTCCTGTACTCAGCACTGGTGAGGTCCTACCTTGAGTACTGTGTCCATTTCTGGGCCCCTCACTACAAGAAGTAGTAGTTGAAGTGCTGGAGCATGTCCAGAGAAGGGCAATGAAGCTGGTGAAGGGTTTGGAGAACAAGTCTAATGAGGGACGTCTGAGGGAGCTGGGGTTGTTTAGCCTGGAGAAAAGGAGGCTGAGGGGAGATGTTATAGCACTCTGCAACTGCCTGAAAGGAGGTTGTAGAGAGGTGGGGATCAGTCTCTTCTCCCAGGTAACAAGCAATGGGACAAGAGCAAATGGGCTCAGGTTATGCCAGGAGAGATTTAGATTGGATATTTGAAAAAAAATTTCTTTGCCAAAAGGGTTATCAAGCACTGGAACAGGCTGCCCAGGGAAGTGGTTGAGTCACCATCCCTGGAGGTATTTAAAAGATGGGTAGATGTAGTGCCTAAAGATATGATTTAGTAATGGGTTTTTTCAGTGTTACTTTGATGGTTGGACTAGATGATCTGGAAGGTCCCTTTCAACCTAGACAGTTCTATGTTTATATGATTCTAGGATTCCATTTCATCTTTGATATGAATAGGAATTTTACTTGGAGGTAGGTTGGGACTATATTATTTCACTGCTCAGTAATCTGAGCCAGAGAGGCCTCTGAGACACTATACATATGCTTTATGGTGGTAGAGCAAGTACACACGGTTCTTGAGTACTCTGAACAGCTGAATCCCATTCTAGATGGAGCTGGTTGTTTGTTAATTCTTGATGGATTTGTTGCATACCCCTGGCTCTGCAGGAGGCGGCACGTGCTGTATCTGCTTCCACATGATGTCTGTGCTCTTTAGCCAGACAGACATGCTGACATGGTCCCAAAGATGGGACCTAACTTGTACCCTATCAGTGATTTTCATGAAGCCTTTAAGATTTGGGTATCTTTGATATTCCATAACCACTCCATCATTTTTGGCTTAAATTGGCAAAGGTTTTCTGAAGTTCTTCAGGAAAATCGGCTAAATTCATAGGACTATGAAGTGAAATCCTGGGCATGCTGAAATCAGTCAGAGTTTTGGCACTGACTTTCAATGGGACAAAGATTTTGCTGGCAGTTTTAAATAACTAAATATGAAGGAGATTTGGGAAAGAGGCTCTTAACTTAAAAGAGTCACTTTTTCTCAAGAGTCTTTGCAGTATTTCTCAGTTATTTCATATTTGTGTGTAAAAAAAATATTAGTTATTGCTACTAAGGCCATTATGGAGGTACAGAGCTATGTATATCAGCAAATACATTTACATAAAAGCAGATTTAGTTCTGAAAAGTAATCCTGAAAAACCTGAAAGTAAGCCTAGGGTTGGGAGGATCTTGCAAGTAAGGAGCATTTTAGTTTTTCTGACTATATAAGATGAGGCAAATAATCAAAGGATATGAACAATCAATATCTTTGTATCTCAATCCTTTTATAATTGTAAGTTAGCACTGTTTTTTCACCATCAGATAAGGGGATTATATGTTTGATAAGTGTATGGCTGTGAGTGACCTGGACATAAACAGCTCTTTTGTTTTTTTCCCCAGTAAGCTTTAGTAAAAACCAAACAGGAAGTGGAAACTTTGTTCTATGGAGTAGGATGCTCTGATAATTCTTGAGAAAACTTGTGTTTGTGGGCTTGTTTCACGGTGTATTGGATGTTGGGTTTATGTTATCAGCAGTAGGGATTAGAAGAAATGGACACAGCAGGCAGAGGAGACAGCAATTCTTTCCATTGCTCAGGTGATGGCAGGAGCTCCTCTTATTCCACCAACAGTCCTGGGTCCTTCCATCAAAACACTGAGAAAATGTTAGGAGTGGGGTTCTTCTGATGATATCTAGACTTTTATAATGTCAGTACCTACATCTGAGCTTGTCACCCCTTTCAGATCCAAGGAGAAAGATAGACACTTCTCTGATTCAATTAATCTTCTCCTGAAGTACTTATTTAAAACTTATTTAAAGGTGAATCATTGCCTGAAAGTTCTTTTTTTTTTCCCACTATGTATATAGGACGCCTATAATGACTAGGTCAGATATCTGAAGTTAGGTGAGATGAATCTTTTATTGTGCAAGTCAGAAAAAATGTTGAAACTGTAATTTAAGTAACACATTCAGGATTTTGGCAATACTGGGGGTGAAGGTGCCTGGGCAGAATTTAATTCCAGTCCAGGTATCTTCCTTTGGTCTTTTATGTTGCTGTGATCTCTCCCACTCTATTGCTAATTAGCAAGAGGAGCCTGTAGACTTTGAGAAGTTCTTAGCAATCAGTCAGCCCCTAGGCATGTCTGATGGGAGGACAGTTTGGGTATGCAGCTGGTCAGACCTGTGTCTGTTACTTAACGGAAAAGGTGTTCTCCATATTTGGTTTCACTACGAGTCACGAAAAGTAGGTGGACTACAGAGCTTCCAAAACTTGGTGCCACAGGGTTAGGTGATGTACCAAGCAGAATTATCTGGTATTGAAATGATGCAGCTTTCCTTTCATTAGAGATCAACTTGATTTAGTTCATTATTAATTGATGATCTTTGTTTCTTCTGAAAAACTAATGTGAAATACAGTCGGGTATATGTGACTTAAAATGTACATCTACAGTAAATTAAAATAACCATAGCCATTTCTCTCTGAATGAGTTTCACTAAAATTATTGGTAATCTAAAAGCTAATAATTGCGTAGCCTGCTTACAGCACTTTATATCTTAAAAGTGTTTTGCAAGTGAATCACAACACAACTAAATTTTAGAAGCAACTTTCTATTTATAGGGAAAATGAATTCGAGGGATAATATAGTTTGACCAAGGCCACAGAGGAGTCCATATCAGAGCCTGCATGAGTTTATGATGGTTAGTCCAATGTATAAAGCTGCCTCTTTCCCTCCCTTTCTATAGCACACATTCTCATATATATATATAATTTCCCATGCAGTATGTCTCTTATGTCTGTCTATATGTGACCTGCTATACAAGACTAACATTTTTTGCAAGTGACAGAAGTCTTATTTGTTCATGTGAATTTTGAAAGATATTTCTAATTTTGACAAGTTCAGTGGTACAGGGTGCTTGCTGTGTTAACACATTAGAAACTGAATTATTCAATTATTTCCTTCCTTAAGTACAGGCAAATTCTTGTGTCTTGGATACTGTTACAAACTAACAATGGATAAATGCTGAATTTTTAATGACCACCACTGACTACTATATTAATAATGAAACTCTTGAGAAACAGTTCACAGGTTTATTATTAGTGGATACCCTGCTAGAGTAGTGCTACTATGTGTTCAAAACAAAGAAATGTGATGAATGTTTAGCATTCACTTCACTTAAAAAAAAAACCACACCCTGTGCATTATGTGGCTTTCCTGAGAAAACTCCATCTGTCATGAATTAAGTGAAACACTATTTCCTTTACAGTAAAAATAATGCCGTGATTTTTTTTCAGATTTTTTAGAGAAAGGAGGATGACATAATCTCTAGCTGAGATATTTTGCTTTTAAATTCTTCTTTTGAACCCTTCCTGCCTGCCAAAGCAGCCTGTGGTTCACAAATGGGCTGTGCTCATGGGAGCAGATTATTATACGTAAGTCTGCTCAGACAAATACACCTGAAGAGTCTGGCATTTAAATGGAGCTCATCACGAAGGAGCTCTAGCTAGGGCCTGACCTCTTTTGTATAGCTCTCTAATCAGCATGCTAGTTGGTTATTGTTATACTGTGCTATATGGTATGATCTCTGCAGTATACATTTCCATCTTAAGGGGAAGTAGTCACTGTAATATGCATGTATGTATCGTCTGACCTTGGCTTTCTTTTTTTTTTTTTTTTTGGTGAAAATTCATAAACTTTTAGATTTAGGAGATGAGCCGACGCTTTCTTGCATTTTATATAAGCACTTTTAAAGCAGTTTATTTGTGAAAAGGCCTGGAGGACCAAGTGGGCTGAATAGGGCTGTTTCGCGTTATTGCTGTAACGCTTCTGGCTGTGAGGAGTGGCTGCTAAAAGCAGGGACGGTGCGGGACGGGAGGTCTGTCAGTGCCTCAGCTCTTCTGTGACCGCTGGTGGCTTCTGTCGGTCAGAACACAGCTGAGCGCCAGTGTCTTTGGTCCTGACTGGTTTTGTGAAGAGTTGTAGGTGCTGGGGTAGTTTGAAGGTGAGGACGTTTCACATTCCATTTGTACAGCCACCGCTTCTGCCTTTGTGCAAGCCGTGTTAAAACTCACACGTGCCCACCGCCTTTCATACTCTGTCACGTTCCTCTCCTTTCTGATGGCCAGTGTTGTAGTATTTGCCTGTGATGTGGGAAGAGGAAACCTTTAAAGGAAGCCTGGGGTGTTTGAGGACTTACGGGTAGTGCTGTGGCCCAGAGACCTTACGGCGGGTTCGGTCTCCAGCGGCTGCGGGGAGTGTAGGCCTCAAATTAACAGTTCGCTCATGTAAATATGTAAAGGTCCCGTAGTGTCATGTTGCCCCTTCATAAATAAAAATGAATGACTCGAGCAGATTCTACCTTCTGTCTGACTATATATGTGGGGTAAAAGCAGTGTTTCTGTGTTTTGATTGTTTTCTAAATCCAGCCTGTTTGTCAGAACGATTCATGATCATGTCATGCAGATAATTACAGCAGGTTCCTTCATGCAAACTAACATGTGTAGCATGTAAAAGTCACAGACAGAAATCAAGAAATACAGCCATCATTCTTATTGCTGGCTTTCTTTTCGTGTTTTTTTGGTTTGGTTTTTTTTCTTCATTGGTTACTGTTGCTCATTATAAATTTCACCTCCAGCAGTTTGTTTTTCTCTTCACTTATGCAGAATGCTTGTTCTTTTGAGTCATCCTTGTCATATTTCTTCCCACAGCTAAACGCTACTGTAAGAATTCAAGTCCAACCAGCAGCACAACAAGCAGTTATGCCCCCAGCAGCAGCAGCAATATGAGTTGTGGTGGAGGCAGCAGTGCCAGCAGTACCTGCAGCAAGAGCAGCTTTGACTATACTCATGACATGGAGGCAGCGCACATGGCTGCTACTGCTATTCTGAATCTCTCCACTCGCTGCAGGGAGATGCCTCAGAACCTCTCCACTAAGCCTCAGGATCTCTGTGCGAGGGTAAAAATGAGTAATTCTGTTTGTTGATGAAGATTTCTCGTTACTGCACTTGCTCTGTGTCCCTGATAGTTAGAAGAATAGCTTTAGTACATCTTGCTGCTTTATTTTTTTTTCCCTTTCCTCAAAATTAACATAATCTGGTGGCTCTGCTAAAGCAGAGAGGGAAAAAAAAAAAGATCCTGATCGGTATATAAACTGATGATGCCGATAGCATGTACTCCTTTGTTTTAAATTTGTTTCTTACCAGTGAGATCTATAATTACAAAAGATGTTTGGATTGCTCAAGTGTTGTTAATTGCACTACTGATTTTTTTTTTTTTTACTAAGCACAATCTGATTCATACATTTTGTGAAAGGATTAAGATTTAACAATGTGTTTTCATTTAAAAGTCACAAATGGGACCTAAGGTTGTAAGATCTGGCACAAGGAAATCTGTGCTACTTGTATGTTATAATTTCTTCCCTCTCTGTGATGCCACAGTTCTTAAGTCACTGCATAATACATTTGAAATGAACAAATCCTCCCATACAGGTTACATTAAATGTGCTTAACAGTACTGCAGGGTAACTGATGTTCTCTATGTTCATAGAGCCTCATATATTATGAAATGGCTATACAGATACAAATTAAAAAAAAAAAAAGCTTTTGTTGTTAAGCCTTATATATTAAGAAAAATAGTGCACTATTAACAGTCATTAAAGATTTGCCCAGGTATATTCGTTTTCATTATAAACATTAAGTTTCAAATCTGATAGCTGTAAGTGTTTAATATGCACCAGCAAAACAGTACTGTGTTTCCTATCGGAGACCACTAGATGGCTAAGTAGACAGATGCAGTGCAGAGGAAGCATTTTTATTGTGCTTATAGAAGAGCTTTTGAGCTGGCAGACATGTTCTGTTTTTCCACATATAGACAAAGGTTTTTCTTCCCCTCATCGAGTAAAGCCCCTTATCGTTCATAATATACAAAATCCATAGCAGTATGTATTATTAATAGACATGATTTGAACTAGAATGGCTGGTGACTTTGTTTTCAAGTGCTGCTTTGTATATTAATTCATTTAATACTGTTCAAGAGGGAAATCTCTTTCTGGCATGTAGATAAGTGCAGTTGCTCTCTATATCAATATGATGGAAAAAGTTGGGATAAACTGCTAAAAATATTCTGTCTTAAAATCAGAAGGGGCCTCGTTCCTAATGTGGCACCCTGTATTGAGACTAAAGGAATGAATCTGAGAAGATAAACAACTATTTTCTAAATTAAATTAGCAGAATAGCAGCAATTAGATATATGCTCTGACAAAAGGCAGTAATTCAAAAAGGGAGATTTGCATTCACAGTGCTTTTCTGCAGCTCTGTTTTTACTCCAGAAGAGAGAAAGTCGTCAGACATATGAGGAGTCAGTCACAGTCACGTTAGTTTTGGAACCAATTTTCTTCTGGAGCGTTTAATTTTTAAAGAGATGAGGGATTCTCTGTGGGCATTTTTATTGTATCTGTCCTTATTTTTTTTTTTTAATTTTAAAATTCGTCTTCATTCTAAGGTACCTTATTTCTCCTCACCTAATATAATAGACAACCCTTTTTTGTTTCTGTAAGAGAAAAAGTCAGGGCCCATATTCACCCTATTTTTCACAATACCTCAGTCATGGCAGAAATTGGCACAACTATTTGGTGACCTAAATTTAGTGATTATAAAGATAGATATATGAAATGTTAATACATTTGCATATGCAGGGAAGGAGCTGTGAAATTTGAATGTATTTCCTCATTGGCAAATGCTATCCAAAAGGACTTTTTGGATATCCAACAGGACTAATTAGGCAACCCTGTCTGATTTTCTGACATTGTCCATTCAAGCATGGACTGATAATGTTAAATAAAAAAGGAAACAAAGGCTATTTGATGCTTGCTGGTTTTTGTTACTCTGATCATCCAGATAGGTGTCAGGACTGGAAAGAAGAATTATGCAGATGTTACCTCATAGCTACTTCTCTGTCACAGAATAAATTAAAAGCATAAAGGCGACAAGAAAATACTTTAGGGATTTCTCCTTTTCATTCCAAATTTCGCACCTGTGTGCTGGCTGGCAGCAGGGGCATTGAAGACTCTCCCCTCTTCCTCCAAACATCAGATTAACCATTCAGGAAGAAATCTACTTTAACAGCATTAATGTTGTGTAACAGCATCATGCTATGTGTGGGAGGGGGCTCAATGCTTACAATCTATACAGGAATGGAAAAGCTTTTTATCATTCTGCTAGGCAATCAGATTGAAGAACACAGAGAGGTAACAGTTTGCTAGTGTGAAGCCGTATTAACAATATTTTTCTTATTTTGACAGAATCCTGATATGGAAGTCGATGAAAATGGAACGTTGGATCTGAGCATGAACAAGCAGAGGCAGCGAGATGGTTGCTGTACCATTTTGACACCACTGGAGCCAATGTCCCCACAACGGCAAGCTGTGATGAATAACCGGTGTTACCAACTGAACGAGGGTGACTGCTGGGATTTGCCAGTGGACTACACTAAAATGAAGCCCAGTAGGATAGATGAAGATGATCCCAAAGAGATTAATGTATGTCTTTTTCATCTATTAGTTCTTGTTGCAATCTAATTTTGGTAATTCATTAAATTTCTGAAATTTGGAGGCAAAGAGGAAACAAAATGAATATGGGATAAAAGCGGTGGTTTTCTACAAAAAGGACTTTCTGCTGGTTAATCTTTAGGACTGTATCATCCTGGCACAGGTCTGATCTGTGACTAAGTTCCGTAAGACAACATTTGAACCATGAATGTGAATCATATTTCCTAACAGCATCGTCTTGTTAACAAATATTTTCTGCAGTAAAGATGTTTCGCTATATCCAGATTACATTGCTCTGTGTAAGAAAGTTGACATAACTGTGCAATACTGGGATAATCAGCTCTCGAGACAAGATACTCTCCTGAATTTGAGAACCGTAAATGATGCGCTGAATATTTGAAAGCATCTATTACTTAGAAATCAATTTAAACAAAAGCAGCAGAGTATAATGTCAGCTTTCAACTATTTCAACTAACATTCTTCTAGATTACTTATGCTCTCCTGATAGCTCTGAGGGCGAAAGGGCCTGTATTAATGAAATACTTAATTTAAAGAATACGAAGACGGGATATTAGAAATAAGTATTACTTTTCGGTTCATAATACAAAGGCAACAGCAAAACCCTTTAAACAGAAGAGGCAAATAAAGGAAATATGCTAGTGAATTTATTTTACTTTTCAAAACTTGGGATAGCCAGGACACTGAAGAGGTCTGCTGGCTAGTTTTAATGTCACTGCTTTTGTTCATCCTGTTTCAACCTTGTACACCGTGTAGTTTACAATGCTGCATGCAACGCAATTTAGCCATTTGGAGAATTCTGGAGATTGTTCTCTGTTTTTTCTTCAATTTCTATGAGAAAATTAGGCTAATCATTTGTGTGTAGCACATTTCTTGCCAATTGTAATTAAAACATAAAACTATTTTCAGTAGCTTTGAAACATATAGCAAAGTGGTATTTTCAGTAGATACACTGAATGCATTCTAGCCCTGGTGTTAATTACAGTTTTGCCATTAATTTCACTGCAGTTAAGAGGAAATCTGTCACTATCAAGGAAATGTGAGGTAAAACAGAGAGTATAGCAGAACTTCCAATTTTTACTGTGGTGTTCATAGCACCATCTGCAGGAATTGCTAGATGAATGCATTTGTCTGCTTCATTCCTGAAGCAGATGATTTTGGATTTCTGAATGCATCAGTCAAGTTAATTATAAATTATATAATTATATTTTGCCAGACCATTAAGGTTTGCCCCAGACTGAGATTCTGTGCAGATGCTCCTCTTTCATCTTTGAGATGTTCTAAACAGTTAAAATGCTAAGATGTTTTTTTGATGCACAAGTTACTATACTTAGTCATCTTTTTTCCCTTCCCTCTGTTTTGCCATGACTTTAGAAAAGAGTACTGATTCTTTTCAAGCTAAATAATATGTCAGCTATTAGAAAAGCCGTGGTTTGCCCTTTTTTTTTTCTTTCCTAATTAAATAACCTATACATACCACCTATCCTGAAATCTTCGTTGAAATATCCAAGTACTATTTAAAGGTTTAATAAGCGGAGGAATATAAAATAATTTCATTACATTTCTCTGGCAGAATACGATAGAAAAGGAGACAGCATGTGATGACTCTGCTTTGCATCTTTTTATGTGGTTGTAATATCACTTTACTGCAACTAACACTTATATATTTGCCCGTAGCCGGAAGATTTGGATCCTTTCCAAGAGGCGCTTGAAGAAAGAAGGTACCCGGGTGAAGTTACAATCCCAAGTCCTAAACCCAAATACCCTCAATGCAAAGAGAGCAAAAAGGATTTAATAACGTAAGCATAATGTGAGGTGAAATTATTTTTCTCCTTTTAACCTTTTCTCTCTTTGTCTTTTTTTAAACAAACGAGTACATATACGCCTTGCAGTATGAGCATGCAACATTTGCAGCATATAAATGTTTCAAACTGCCAGTTAAGTAAAGTGATAAGCTAATGTGTATTTGCTTGTTCTTAATGATGCTATATTGTATTGAGACGCCATTTTCATTTAAACCTGTTCATTTTGCAGCTTTTCGATTAGGATGCTTAAAACCCCTTGCAGTCATTGCAGCTAAACTGGAAACAATGAAACTTTTAAAAGTTTTTTTTTAAACATACTTACTATTTTGGCTGTTTTTGTTTTTGTTTGGTGGCAGATGTCCAACACCAGGGTGTGATGGGAGTGGTCATGTGACTGGTAATTACGCCTCACATAGAAGGTGTGACTTCATTTTTTTCATGGTGGATTCTGTCTTTTCAATTTATTGTTTTCAGCTTACCTCAACAATGCTGTCAAAGTAAAACGTTGAACTATGTGTTAACCCTTTGAGTAATATATGTTGATCTTAAAAGCATGCGAATTTGTGTGTTGTATAAACGTCTTTTATTTTTAAATAGATTACTAAAATTTCCAAAGTATTCTTACACATTTAAGTAGTTAACCCAGTAATCTCAAATATTTTTTGTTACATTTTACTGGTTCATAGAGAAACAAACAAACAAAAAGAACATTTACAGTATGTAATTTTGGAAGTAATGTTGATACCTAAATATATTCAGAGGGTTAACTATAATACAAAATTCAGTATTACAGCACTTGCCCCATCGCTTTTCTGCATTACAAACTTTTACTTTTTAATTTTTATGTTGTGTTTGTTTGGGAGTATTCAGTTAATAGGAAGATTAACTTACTTGTATGTCCTGCCATGTCTTACAGTTTATCTGGCTGTCCCTTGGCTGACAAAAGCATTCGAAGTATGCTGGCCACGAGCTCACAAGAACTCAAGTAAGATATAAAGAACAAATATTTTCTTTATAAATATTTATTTGACTGTATATTGTGTATAGTAGTATCAGAAATTAGAAACACTGGCTGGAGAGCTGCTGCAAAGGAGCTGATCCTGCTTGGAACATGTGCTGAAATCTCTAGAAATTCCATACAGGCTGATTCTATGCATAAGTTGATGCAGTATTTCCTTTTGTGTATTCATTAGGTGATAGGGATGGACAAAATTCAGAACTTTTGGAATTGCGTCTAAATATTTCAATTCCTATTCATTTTTTTTCTGAATGTTTGAGTTTTTACTAGTTAGAACAGAAAATTCTTATGCGATTAGACTGATGAAGTACATCTGATTACTCAACCAGTACAGTACTGTATTTCTCAGACACAGATCGGAGGGAGGAGAAAACAATTTGTCCCTAATGTTTGCATAATTTTCCCCAGGTTTATATCACTGTTATCAGCTTAACGCATTTTCTCATTTGACTATGTTTTTTAGTGTTTTAGTTATATTATACCCCTACTTAAAAGCATTCTTTACATATTCTTTTGGTTCTTTGGCGTGACAATTGTGAGCAATGAAAGTTAGAGAATCATGAGACTGAGCTTTGATCTGTCTTCTTGCACCATATGCTTGACTGCACCTCTGTGTGTGGAAGTACTATAGCCTTTGTTAGTGCTATGAGATAGTGGTACACCTGAGCTGGTACTATGGTTAATATGGAAAGATGTTCACAAGTAACAAGGAAAAATTGGATGGGGGAAGTATGAATGGATAGCTTATGCTGCCAAGCTAAGCAGTATTCTGTCTCTACCACACACAACAGCCTTAAAAAGTATTTCTTGAGTTCAGTACACACCTTAATGAAAAAACAAACCTTGATGTAAAGAATGGGAGAGATAAGAAAGCAAGCATGAGAAAGCTGCTGAAATAAGATTGCTCTCTAGTCTTAGCTAGTCAAGCCACTAGTACAAAAATAGGTATAGGATTTACAGTTTGTTTCCTACCCAATCACCAATAACTGTCAGTTTAGATCATGTTGGTATCTGCTGCTAGAAGGCTATGTGATATGCAAGGGGAAGGGATGTAAATGAGATCAGGGAAAACATGTAAGTATAAGCAGAGTAAGACATGGGCACATAACCCCAGAGGAACTCAGACTCGGATTGTGGTTTTGGGTTGGGGTGGGTGGAATGGTAGATGCTTGAGGAAATGTTTGGTCAGACACTGGAATAGGCTGCCCAGGGAGGTGATTGAGTTGCCATCCCTGAATGTGTTTCAGAGTTGTTTAGATGTGGTGTTGGGGGATATGGTATAGGGGAGAACTTTGTAGAATAGGGCTGATGGTTGGACTCAATGATGTCAAGGGTCTCTTCCAACCTGAATGATTCTATGATTCTATGAAATGTAATACATAAACAAAACACAGACAAGACCCTTTGGGCAGCATGTGGAGTACTTTTAGCACATAAATTGCTGCTTTGACCCTCTATAAAATTTCCAATTGTATTAGGAAACTACTCCTGAATTAAGCCCATCTCCTCTGCGTTTCTCAAGCATCTGCAGTCAAGCCTGCCTAATAGAAACCAGAAAGAAAAGAAAAAAATCACTTAAACTTGAGACTGCATTCCCGTCTCATGCCATTCTCTCTACTTATTTCAAGTTTTGCCTAAGCAAAGAAAACAAGATTAAGTCATATTTAAAGTTATATTTTTAGATTTAGCATCTTCTATTTACTTAGAATTTAGCCTGAAAGATTTATTTTAGCAGTTATCATAATACCTGTTGAACACATAAAAACTTTGTCACGTGAATTCAAAAGTTAGGAAATGCTAAAATTTTAAGCCGACTAACTTAACTCAGTTCTCTGTTGCATTTTCATTACAGGGCAATCCTTCATTTTCTGATCACATATTTTTCCATAGGATAACAAAGCATGTACAAAGTATACTGCACAGGGCAGACAGTAATCACTGCATAAGCAACTAATGAATTTCTTGTGTTTTCCTCATTATCCCATGTGTGGCCCTGTCTGCTGTTCACTGCACTTTTCTTAGACTGTACTCTCAGGATGTAACTACAAATTCATTCACGTATTTGTCATTACCATTGCATCAGAGTGTTGCCTAATTAATTTTTCTTGGTCACAAATGAATTAATTTATTTTCATCTGCACTGAAGCTAGCCAAGGTTGGTATTATCCCTGTTTTAAAGCCAGAAAACTTAAGCATATAATTTTGATTGCTCCATTTTGATTGAGACCTCCAGAACATGCTTTGTCAGAGCTCTCCACGTTGTAGAGAACTGTCTATGTTCAAATCCAAGTGCCCATTGAATTCACTTGGAGCTGAGGGCATTCAGCAGTTCTACACAACGAGTGATTGACCATTCCTGAAAAGGGATGAACTCTACAGAAAAATCAGGATAGAGTTCAATCATTCAGAACAGCAATGGGACTCTCCTTTCTCCTCTCCCAAACTCTGATCGGTCCCAGCTTCTACTTGGTCCATTCACTCCATCCTGTTTTCCTCCAGCATTTTTTCTACATTGTTCCCTGTCCCAAGCTCCTTGTGTAATCAGTCCATCTCCAGCCTGCATCACATTTATATTTTTATTGTCCTCTACCTAGTAGCCATCCTGAGAGAAATAAAGCATCTTCACATTCCTTACATGTATTCAAAAGCAGGGAAGTAGGAATCCTATGGATGGCAGCGTCCTTTATACAGCTCTCATTTACTCTCTTGTTCTCTGCCTAAGATGGAAGAAGATGTGATCATGTAAATGATAATGCATATGCACGAAACAGCTAAACTAAAGAGGCATAAGTAATTCTGATTTTGGAATTTTTGAACTGTGAAGTACTTAGTTTGCATCTGTTATATTTGTGTGTGTGAGGTTTGGAGGTATAATTTCCTTGCTTTTAAAAAGAGCAAGCTGGAAAGAAGCAGAAATTCCATAATGTGGGATCCTACTGGCTCTCTGTCAGGCCACCAGCCACCACAGGAACTTGCTATATAGGTCACCTGAAGTACTGTGGTAGCAAACAGCAGTAGAAGGTATAACGCTCTGCATGGACTGGCACCAGGAGGAGGTGGGCAACATTGCTGGTGTGTTTCATACATATTTGATGACAGCAGAAGAGTAGTGAGAATCAGTAACTTTGGCTCCTGCCCCAGGCTTTAGAGAGAAATGTATACACGTTACTTACCTATATCCCTACATCCCTTCTGTCCTGTCCCTTTCAGTCTGTACCCTTCACATCTCTTCTTCATCTTTTATTCCTTGTTCCAATTTTCACTGTAATTGTTTCCAGTCATTCATAAAGGCTTCAACCTCTGTAAAATTTCTGGCAAGTAACTTTCTAATGCATGAGATAAGAAGAACAACGGAGAGTATGACAGAGGAATTGATAGCGCAGAATAGGTCTTACAGAAGTCCATACTTCTGGACTGCATAGTTTGGAAAGTTTTCAGGCTTCTATGGCTTTGCCACACATAGCTTATGTAACAAATATCACATACGTGCTGGTAAAGCCTTTATATCATATTTTACCAATCCATGATTTCCTTCTGTGCCTTGTAGAACACACACCAGTTATGTAAAATGCAGCTTCCTAGCTGGAATTTTGCTAACACACTGATTATTTTTAAGCTCCAATTAAAGTAAAAAATAGAAAACACTTCCAGTAATATTCATGGATAATGTAATTCAGATAATATTAATATAAAAATAATATGAGAATCTGAGAAGGTTAAAAAAAGTTTATTTTGCTTAATGGTTGTGCTCACTGTATTGTCTTTTGGTAGCTGTGACTCCATAAATTCCATCACCCACATTTCCTGACTCCCAGAAAAATAATGCTGTAGTTTTCAATTAAACTGTTCCAGGGCTGGCCTAATTATTCTTTACCACCCATGCTTCTCTTCTGTAAGGCTTCTCGCTCAGGTTTACTGTGCAGATTGTACATTTCTCCACCCTCACCCAAATCCCAAGTGGAAACATGAGAGTCTCTATGCACAGTTTGTCAGCAGACCAAAGCAGTTGCACAGCCTGGTCAATGGTCTCCAGATAACAGAAGAATTCCTTCAGCTTTAAATCTCAGTTAGTGCTGCTGGCAAAAAAAAGAGGTCAATAGCTTTAAGGGTCTCTGAAGAAATTAATATCTGTCAAGAATCCAGCCTTTTCCAGCATTAAGATTTAGGTTATAGTACTTGTGGAAATCAACCAATTTTTAAAGGACCTAGGGACACTATCTTGATGAGTAAACTTAATTCATGGGAAAACAATTAACAGCCCACCCAGTGACAGATACCAATATTAAAATATTCATAAATTAAATCCAGTTTAATCTTGCCCAAGGGCTTTTCATTATCTGTTTCCCTTATTTACTCCTTATCATAGGAGGTTTTTCTAACAGCTAGTTACTTCAAAACCATAATCCCATTGTAGAATTATAAATACAGTAAAAAAGCAACATTTTTAAGAACTTTAGAATTTTATTCAAAATAAAATTTAACAAAACCCCTAACATTAATTATTGTTTTTAAAAGGACACCTTTTGATCATCAGTAAACCAATCTCAGCTGAAATGCAGCATACTGACTGAGAACATTTCTACTTTGTGTGCTGTCAGTGTGGGATCCGGAGAACCTGGGTACCAGAGAATCCCAGAAAATGACAAACCTAGTTCTCCTTAGCGCTACTTTGATGTAAAAATAATCACATTTTTTTCAAAGGCCTCAGGTAACTAAGTATTAGCTTGCTCTCACTATCAAATTGTTAACATTTGCCCTTATTCCCTTGGGTCGGTTTTCTGCCAGAAAATCCCATTACTGCTTATATTAAAGAATCTGAACCTCAGAAAGATTTGCAGTTCCACCAGGTGCCCATAAGTGTGGATGTTTACCTGATGCTGTTGTAATATGCCCAGTCCTTCTGTCCCAAAGCACCTCTGTCTCTAGGCAGATTTTGCTTATCATTGTTTCCTGTGGTGGACATCTTTTGACATTCCCCTGTGGCACTTACAGGGAGGAGGAGTACAGTCTCATTGCCCTTTCTACAATGAAGCCCGAGGGCTTTCCTTTTCTACATCTCTTCTTAACTCAAAGTGAGGAGCTCAGTCTATTTTTGCATACTCTCCACAAATTTCTGTGCCTCTTTCTTCTTTTCACGTCACTCTGCCCTAATTTCCATATTCCTGGTGGTCATCTTCTGCACTTTGTCTATCTATCCTTGTCTCCCTATTCCCTTGTCTCTCATTCCTGTAATCCTAATAGTTTCTTCCATTCAGTCCAGATGGAAAGCTCTGAAGTTTTGCCTGTTAACCACAAGTCTTCTAGGAAGAACAGCTCCATGCAGTGCATTTTTTTCAGGATAGAAGGATATCCTGAGCTCATACTTCTAGGGAAACTCTTCCATGTTAGTGTATTCTCTAATATTCACTTTTTATTGGTGTAGTTTTACTGCAATTTGCTAAGCAAGATCTAGCAACTGAGAAGAAGGGATATCCTCCCAGAAATGAAGAAGCTTGTGTTGCATTTATTCTGATGCATATGTAAAATAAAATTACTGGAAAGAAAAGAAATATATTCTTCCTTGCTTTAGAGATCTTGGAAAATATAGCCCTTGTCCAATACACAATTAAAATGCAGAAACAAAAATTAATAGGCTATAGTAATAAAACACCACAGAACAATTCCCCTCTTTAGCTAGGTAGCCAGATTATTCTTGGACATTGATCCATACCTATACTCTTTACACCTTGATAGCTCTCTCAATGTAGAGTCATTTTTTGTACTCAAACCAATTATTTCTGCAGAGATCTCTTTAGCTGCTGAAGTGATTTCTCCACTTACATCCTGTGTTTGCCACTTGAGGTGTTTCTGATGTTCAGTGCCTGGTTGCTTCCTCTGCACAGGAGGATTATCCCTTGCCTTGCCTTGCCTTTTCTTCCTTCCCTTTCCCTTCCCTTTACCTGCTGAGATTACATCTGTCCTCCTATAAGAATTCAGTAAGACTGTGACCTATTATATAGTTTTCACTCACCTTTCTCTTAGAATTACTCTTTGTTGCAAGAGGAATAACCCTTTCCATTCTTATTAGCACCTTTTACCCCTGTTGTTTATGTCTTTTTTTTTTTTTCCTACTTGGGAAACTTAACAGAAGTTGTCATTACAGTTTGTCTTGAATACTGAGGTTGTTGAGCCTAGTAAGTAAACTTGTGTTATAATGAAATACTCCTTTCTTGCTAAAAATGTATCTTTTGAATCTGCAGATATTTTCTTTTTAAGTTCTTTGATGTTTGAGCTAACTTTTATATAGAAAATGTGATTGCAAGGACCAGACATGATGTATTTGGAGTAATGTTAAAAATTGCTAGAGTGGGTCATTTGTAAATTATAGTGTTTTATTTACTATACTATAGTAAAATAAACTGCGTTTTTTAATGTGTTATTAAATTGCAAGTTAGCGTGCAAGTCTAATTAAAATTATTAAAAGCAAAACCAAGGAACATAGATCCCCAGTATTAGTTCACCTGTTAGGAATAATCTTTCCCATTTTGTTCAACTAGATCCTTGGGCCAAGTGAAATTAGGAATCTCATGTGGTTTCAGTGGGTTTTTTTTGCATTTTTGTTTCCTGTATTTATTGCAGATTTCCACTTGGATACCTTATCTTTGATGGCAGCATGCATGCCTGGCCAGAACAGAACACCTTGGGCTCTGTTCCTGCACTTCTCAATACTCAAATGGGCACTGTAGGTTATACCTAGCATTTCCAACCTCATGTTGTGTGGTGTTATGATAATGTCCTTTGTATAGAAACCCATCATTTGCAGCAACCTCATCTCTGTAGTCGCAATAAGTTTTACATATGGAAGTGGCTGGGCTTTTTTTCTTTTAGAATAACTCATTCAGACTCTGGTAAGGTTGAGTCATTCCATTATTCTCAATTAAGTTTGTCAACTTTTGTCTCTAAAATGGAAGATACTTGAGTTCTGTTTACATGAGACCCTTCATCATTGTGTTCATTACTGAGAGGTAGCCTTAAAAGCATGTACTTCCTAAAAAGCTCCATCTGCACATCAGTACCTCTGATGCTGTGAAATGTGCCATGCAGGCACAAAATTGTTTGCATGATGCATCTTGCAGAATCAGGGCCTTAGTAAGTTTTCAATACCATGAAATGCTCTGAAATTAGAGGCTTCATTTGCACAGTGGCATCTACACTACCCGGATAGTTTATGGCCTTTTTTTTTATGTACTTAATTATTTGAAACAAAACATATTGATAGCTGTAGTTTTTTACTGATTGGATTTTAATCAGTATTTAAAACCTACTTAGTTATCACCCGAAATAGTCTCAATTCAGGTGAATGATCACTGAATTAGAGTAATTTTTTCAAAACTACATGTGTGACGTAAGAGTCTAAACTTTGTTTACAGGAGGAATGTAAGTGCTGGGCATCCTTCTGTATGACTGTCTTAGAAAGTGGAATTCAGTGTCTGCAGTAACAACTTAACCAGTTTTGGAGATACACCCCTTAGTTCCTAAGCTCTTCACTAATCACCAAGCATTTCAGTGTGAAAGTTTATTTGAAAGTTCATTGTAATTTTCAAAGATTTTCTTTCGTCAGTCATTCCAGTGCCATTCTGTGCAGTCCCTAAGCAGCTATTCTGAGAGGAGCACTTAATTGTGATTAATTATCAATGAATTTGCTTAGTTTTGTTAACATGCCCAATGAATCTCTCTAAGGCCTTCTTGTCTTGGAGTCTTTCCATTTGTACAGTTGCCTTTGCCTTCCTTGGGTTTGGTCATACTTCTTTGTCATTGAATGTGTCCTACATAATTAATCTCATTCAGCCTGACATCTGCTCGTATTCAATTCAAGGGTCTTTTCTTTGGCACAATTTGGTTATTGTGCAAACTCCCATTGTGGTGTTGATCATTTTTGCTTCAAATCAACAGATCATAACCAATTGCTCATTCCATCCAGATCCGCAAAGATCTGCAACATGATGCTGTGGTATATCCCAAGTGCTGAGGCAATCCCCGTGGGAAGTTGCATCAACTATACAGTTGCTAAAAGGCGAATTAAAAGTGCAGTGGTTTGCACTTTCTGTGTTTGGTCAGACTTGCCAAAACCCCTTAATACATACCCCAAAATAAAAATAATTTTATCACTCAAAGTCCTAAATATGATTGTCTGGATCCTCAGTTGGTGTAGATTAGCATAGCTCCATTGGCTTCAGTGGAGTTACACTAAGATACAACAGTGATGATCTGGGCCAATGCCCTCAGCTGTTCTCTTGGGTTAGCATTCATGTTTGATTGCCTTATTTAAATCTTTTGAAGTTAAAAAATTCCTTGCATTGTTTGGTTTCTTAGAATGGCCAATTGCTAACTTGATTACTTGGTGTCTGTATCTGCACAGTAACATCTGATTCTGTTAAGTTCACCCCTTTATTTGTATCTCAGTGCTATTGGGACTTTATGTGGCACACATTTTTTGCAGCACTGTAGTATCTATATCAATGTTTTATATCTCTAAAATATCCCATATCCCTCATGAACACGTCATCATAATCTTCTTTTACACTATTTTTTGTATTCCCAGTAAGTGGAATTTACATTTGCTCATCTGCATGTAAAAACTGCTCTTCTACCCTAACACACACAGAATGTCCACTGCTTCAAAGTCTGCTGGTTTCTCTCCTTCTACAGATAACGACATTGTGCTCTTTCAGCATGGGCTCATTTGGTGTACACTGTGTGAAACAACCTTAGATTTTGAGAAGTATTTTAACACTGGCCATCATGAATTATTTTTGTACGCTTCACTGTGCTTACACTGCACTCAGCTCCAGTGGTACCTGTAACATAAAGAGGCAGAGGAGGAGGACTACAGTATAAGCACATTAGTGTTGTTATCTATTATTTTTTGGACTGTGGTACAAAGGGAAAAA
The DNA here is from genome assembly GCA_013400055.1 of Nycticryphes semicollaris. Lineage (NCBI taxonomy): Eukaryota > Metazoa > Chordata > Aves > Charadriiformes > Rostratulidae > Nycticryphes > Nycticryphes semicollaris. The sequence goes on along the minus strand of VXBJ01005509.1, from coordinate 226,344 downwards.
AAGACAGACCCTTGAAAAAATTAAATCTAAATAAATTATATTTAAGAGGCAGTTTCCAGAATTATACTATTTACATAGTTTCATTAAAATGATCAGCTGCAAAGTAGTCAATCAGAGTGCTATTTAAAATCCCATCTTCAGGCTTCGGAGTTAACAGTACGTGGAGATGAACAGAACCTAGTTCCCAAATTTTCAGACTGCAAATTAATGGAGACATCATTATGAAAGCATATGATCAGCTTAAAAGAGCTATAAATATAATTTATTCAAAAGAGATTAGATACTGGAGCACTTTTCTTCTGTATTAAGCAGGAAAGGAATCAAATCATGCAGACGCAGTTTATAAGAAAACCAACCCATAGTCTTTCTTTTATTTTTTTTTCTTTTTTTCTTTTTCTTTTTTCTTTCTTTTTTTTTTTCTTTCCTTTTTTTTTACAGGTAGAGAACTACTTTTTCCAGGCCAGTGAGTCTGGCACTTTTCTTGAACACATAGTCCACACAAAAAGCATGTTAAAGCAGACTTAGTAGAAAATCACAAGTTACTCACTTTACTTGTAAAAAAATGAGCTTGTGGATTTTTTGTTTGCTTGTATGAACTGATGATAGCTGAAAGAACTAAAAGGACCCTGTGCTAAATGCAGTCTACTGAGTGCTGAATTCAGGGTTTAATAGGTAAACAACATGTAATTTCCTTTTTGACTGTCTGATCTGAATCTATAATTCAGCCATGAGTTAGACATCCTATCAAACAACAGATACAAAAATGAAAAAACATCATGGTTATCTCTAACAAATGTTTGCATATTTTTAGTTTAAATGCCAGGATTGCTCTTTTAAAGAGAGCGGATTCAGTATTTACTATTGTAACTTCTGTGTATTTCACAAATAAGTTTGAATTTAAAAGCTGTAAATGTTGAATATGCTGGACACTGCAGAGATAATTCACTGCTTTTGTTCCCCATGAATAAGAGTTATAAATGCATCAGGGGGAAAAAAGGGAAATCATAAAAATCGATATGAAAAGAACTGAATAATTAAAAAAAAATTATAGATTATGGGTTTCTCCTCAAGGCTTCTCCAGGAACCATTGTAGGTGGTGATTTGTTTTCTTCTGATGCACTAATCAAGAAACATCTGTCAGGAAAGCGTAAGTATGTTCCATAAGTATAGGTGTAATGGAAGAGGGGCAAGGGTCTTGGTTTTGAGTAACACCCAATACACCTGGTTGTGACTTCAGCATGAAGAATCTAGAAGAATGGTATTATTAAGAAATTCTGTTTTTTCTTTATTTTTTTAAGTCAGCTAAGGTTTAATCCTCAACACTCCCATTCACAGAAAAAGATGTTTAATGGCTCTAAGTCTTTCCTGAGACCCAATCCAAAGTCCTCTTGAGTCAATGGAAAACCTCCCACTGTCTTTAGCTGCCTTTGGATCTGAGATTATGTTCTGTAACTGTGAAAAGCTTTCCCTTAGGGACATGTTTTTAATGTAGTTGGAACAATATTACAAGGCCAAGTTCCATGCATAACCCTATGACCAGAATTTGCACTCCCTACACTTGACAAAACCAGTTTCAAGTTGATACTGTCATAGACAGAGTCCTAACATTACTTATTTTACAAGAAAAAGGTATTTTAAAGTTATTAATGAGTCAAATATTGGTAAGGAGGTTTTTTAACTTTTGATTGACTTCTATTTATTATAATAAACCCCTGTAAATTAAAAATAAGTCATATTTAATGCATATGGGAGGTAATTGTCTACCAGTTTGTATGCAAAACTTGTATCCAGAATATCATGTTTTAATCATAGTTTACCTGATTTTAATTCCATTTTTACAAATCTTGAACCCAGAGTAAATGCTACTGATTCACAAATGTGTAATAAGTAAACATATCTCCAAGTTTGAAAAAAATGTTGTGAATGTTAATGTACAACAGACCAAATGGGTATTATAACTTCAGATAAAGTCTTATATAATCAAGAATGATCTCAAAAGTAATTTTATTCCATCTTAAAGTTTAAAAGCTGTTATTTCAAGGTAGTGGGATTGTCTTTAATGCCAATAAAACCTTTTTGTGTGTGTTCACATGAATGAAAATACTTTCCTTTCAAAAGAAAATGTAATGAATAAGATATTTAGGCAAAGAATTTTTTTTTCTTATGGATTTCCCTCACTGTACAGAAGAGAAATCTGGCCATTTCTAAAGACACTTCCAATGGATTAAATTCTGTACAAGAGATGCAATCCACAATAATGAGTACTGGGAGGTGGCAACCTGTGGGATTTCTGTAAAACATGGTTTGCTGGGTAACCTGATCCACAGTCTTTCATTTGACCTTCCTGAGATGTTGTATTCATCTTAAAATTAGTGATTTTCTTACGGCTGAATGGGTGTTAAGACTGGAATTTTGCCTATTCCTAGTTCATGCCAGGTTAATCAGATGCTCTTCTTCCTTCTTGTGTATAGCTGAGAATCACAACCTCTGAGCTAATCAAAACATAAAATTTGTGATTCAGCTGTGTTCCTGCCTTGCATGTTGTTCTACCAACTTCTCATCAGGGGGCATTTAATTAGCGGGAATGTTTGCGAGGACAGTGATTTTTTTTTAAATATTTTGTCAGAGTTTGAATACAGGATGTAAAAATTCACTCTGAAAATAGAAAGTTATAGTTCCTCTCTGCCAGCCTGGAAAGAGAAAAGTATTAATCAATGTTTAGATGAGATCTGTATCAATGTTAACCAAGTGAATTAGAAATCAGAATAAAGAGTGGTAAAGAGATGCTCAGGCGTATTTGGCTATGAGCACACAAAACCAAGAAGCGATTTTGGAAAAGAAGTGTATTGCTTTAAAAAAAGAAGAGAGGGAAACCTGTTTCTTGTAACAATGATGTCAGACAGAGTTGTTCACCCCTCTCTCAAGGCTGCTTTTCTAATTTTGCAGTGCGTGAGAGCTCTGAGCTCTCTCTGCCTGCATTCCTGACCGTGAGCGAAGTGTTTCTGGGCGAGCGAGTAGTGTCCTGTTGTGCGGTGTGCGGTTGCACAGTGCCATTGTGCTGCACAGCCATTTATCCTTGTGTGTAACCTCCGACCTCTCCAGCGCTCTGCACAGCTCCTCTCGAAACTCTTCCTGCAGCTATTAGACTGCGAAATTGAAGTGGCCCTTTCATGAGATGTTTACCGTATGCACCAAGCTTGCACTGCCTAATCTTATGGGAGTTGCAGAAGGGGAAACCGTAGAAAAGCGTGGGCTTCTTGCCTTTGTTAACTTTAAGGAGAAAGTAAGGAGAGCCAAGTAAGAAAAGACACCAGAGCATATCCCATGGCAATAAAAAGCCCAATTCATTTTCAAGTACTCTACTTAATGATAACTTGGAGCAGTCTTATGAAGCTGGAATTATTACTTAAGTGCTGTTCAGTATAGTCTCAGATTCCAGAACAAGAAGGAATACTTTAGCTTGGAACAGTTTTAATGGTCTTATCAGAGCTTCCTGCCCTCACTTGAAGGGCTGTCTCCTTTATTCACATAATGTGCAAACTGCCTCATACAGTCTGACAGGTTAGGGTGAAATGGCACCAATTTCAAGTTATTGAATAACATACTAAAAGCTCCATTGTTTCTTTTACTGCTACCCAGGCAGTTGCAACATCCTTTCAGGAGGGACAGGAAACACTGAAGCAGAGGCAGATGGATGCCCAGAGTAGGAACTGGCAGTATTATCTCAGGCACACAGTCCCTCTCGCTGATCAGAACGTTTGGTGTGATCCACTTTGTCTACCTTATTGAGAATTTCTGAGCATTTTTTAGCTCTGCTAACTGGACTTTAAGGTCATCGTTTTCAAATACTGCAAAGAACATATTAAAATGCAAAGAAATATGCAGATATTTCGAATATATACAACTATACAAAGAAATTGGCTGATAGTTGGACTTCAACTTTCAAGAAGGGACAGCAGTCAAATAGAATGATAGGTGCTTCATCTTTCTGGCAATGAGCCTGCAAGGAAACGTTGCCAGGAGGAGACCAAACAGTATGGTCTCTGCTACAGCTTTTAAGACATGCTACAGAAGACCATGTAGGCAGGGACTTACAAATTTCCAAACTCCTACTCAGACCACATCCAGTTGGAGCAGGTTGCTCAGGTTCTTGTTCAGTCAAGTTTTGATTATCTCTAGGTTTAGAGTTCCCACAACCTATTCCAGTGTTTGTCCAGCCTGATGATAACTTTTTTTTCCTTTATAACAAAATGGGCTTTCCATGCTGAACCTTGTCCCTGTTACCTCCCATTCTTCATCTGTGCAGCTCTGAGAAGCCTTTTGCTATGCCTTCACCACACCATCCTGTTAGGTATTCATAGGCAACAATAAAGTTGTTTCTTACATTTTTCTTCGTAAGAATGAACAAGCCAGCTCTCTCAGCTTCATATACAAAGTGCTCCAGGCCCAAAACCATCCTGCAATGTCTTACAGGAATGCAAACTTGCAGCTTTGTGCTTGTAGTTCTCAGAGCACTGGGAAGGGACTAAAATACCAAAAACATTGTGCCCTCCTAAGCATTACTTTATTAGGGCTGATTTGTCTGCCCACTGTCTACCACCTGAGACTGCCTCAAGGCAGTAGGATGGAGTATTTGTAGGAGTTGGCATAGTTGTGGTCATGGCCAACCTATCCTCCTTGTAGATAGGTTCTTGACTGGACCCGCCGTAAGAAATTCTTTCCCTTCGGTATTAATTAAGTCCTGCTTAAGACTGCAGGCCTGAGGTAAGTTCACATAAATAGTGAGGTTATACTTAAAAGTCAGTGTAGATGGAATATGAGTCTCAGGCAATTGCACCAAAAATAAGAGCATGTCTGAGAATTCCTCAAAAATTGGTATAAACTCACACAGAAAACCCGTACTAAAGCTGGATTTCCTTTAGCTGTGATGTTCATTAGCCTTCTTACTAGACCAGACTGCCTATCACAGTCTGATATAATTCGCACTCAGTATTTTCACATTTCCTCATTTGGGCTTCTGACAAATGTTTTTAGGCCTAGAGGGAAAAAGGTGCTTGTTTTCGTGAAGCAAAAACTGAAGGATTTTACTCTTTTGCTGTTGACTCCTCACCCCCGAAATAGAAAGTAGTATCTCAGCTTTATCTGCCTGGAAAAGTGAAACTCTTGGGAGTTTGCTCCCTTTATCAAAATATTAACCTGCTCTTGTTATTGGATATTTTCAGATACAAACATATATATTCAGAAGAGATTTAAAAGTCCATCCAGTGTAGGAACCTCTCAAGGCTGCTAATGGGCACAGCGCAGTGACTGCCTATGGAAGAAAACATACCTCTCAGCCTTAAGATGCAATTAGTCACCTAAACACATTTTACACTGAGCTACTACTTTTACTTTATCTTACCTTTTTGAATGTGCACTGAAAATCATTTTTTTTAATTACTCTTTTGAAACAGGCGAGTAAGAAACAAGCTATTAATAGTGAAGAAAATTCCAGCCCATTACATTTGCTGTCATTTGGATTGTTTTAATGTTTGTGTTTGGGTAGATTATTTTTTTGCAAACCTCCTAGATAATTCAACGGTGTTTACAATCCTATTCATTTATGGCTTTGCCATAATGCTAGACTGAGAGGACACTCAAAATATTACCCCCTATTCTGTAGGCTTAATCTTTCATACCGATATTTGATACACTATTTTGGAAGAAGCCAAATAAATTGGACTTCCTTCATGTTTTTTTCAGTCCTTCCCACTCAGCCTTTCCTTTCCACCTTACATTTCATCCAACAGTCTCCATTCCTGTGATCTTCTGGAGTCTTTGTCCTGATCAAGTATTGTGCGTGCTCAAGTTGAACAGTTCTGTTCAAATGAAAAATGGATAAAAAGGGTAGCTAAGGAGTGGCACACTGGGTTGTGCTCATTCTCTTCTCAGTGACTTTGGTGGATTGTTAAGGACACAGACTGTATGAAAGTTGCTAATTTGTTTCCTCTGCTTATAGCAGTCCTAATCTGATTGATAGCATTTCTCAGCATTTCTTGGGCAGGTGTTGACTGTTTTGAGTCTTCCAGATTTGTAATTTTGAAGTCATCCTAAAACTCCAGGAAAGGCTCGGTAAGTGACAGATTCATACTGCTGTAGCCACCAGACTCTTTGGGAATTGCTTTACCTGGGAAAAGATACACAAAGTACAAAAGAGCAGAACATGAAGAAGCAGCAGCATAGAGACAATTCAAGGATTATGCTACTGATAATTTTAAGGTGTTCAGGCGAGCAGCAGGCTACTGACCTAACCACAATGTAAATCTCTTATGAGGAAAGCTTCCCTACTTTGAAGAGTGCATTTTCAAAGTACTCAGCATTTGACCTACTTTAAATTTAATTTTGTGCTAAAACTTCCATCATTTACATCAGAAACAGAAAAGTTAGGCCAGTAGTAAGAGCTCTTGAAGATTCCTTTTAAGGTGAAGAATATGAAAATTCTATACCTCTGCTACTGTCTTCACGTGCTTCTCTTGGACCCACTTTCACATACAGGGAACAAGAGAAATTGTGTTAGTGGCTGTTTTGCAAACCCTGACCGGACCAGCAGTGGCTGTGTGGCAGATAGTCCTCAGAGGTTTAATGGTTCCCATTTTCACAGACCAACCAGGAGTAAGAAATTCTCCTTCAGAAACAAGTGTGTCTGCCCAAAATTACTGAAAAAACGCCCATGTGGTAGTGGGTTTCTCAAGCATATGCTCATAGCAATGCTATTAGGAGACAGAGAATTCACTTTGTTCCTAGTGGTAAGGCATGCTTTCTTAAGGCTATCTTCTGCATTTTTCTTCATGCTTCAATCATTTTATGTTATTCCTTTGCTATAAAAATGAAGCTTTTTTTTTTTTTCCCAAAGGCTGAGGTGTTTGGAAATGAACATTTGAATGTGCATATGTTGGAACTGATTCATCCCTGGTGCCAGGAAGTGCTCTCTGCTGCGGGGGGGTGGGATCTGCAGCTGGCCGGTGCTGCCTCCAAGGCAGGCGATGCTGGCAGGAGAGAAAGCATGGGCAAGGTGCCCAGGGGAGGGAGCTGATTCACAGCTTCCCCCTGGCAGCTTCTGTGCACGGAGCACCCCCTGGGTAGTGTACAGAAGCTATTTCACATTAGGCACATACCATGCCTTTGGCAACCGGCGTGTTAGGCGGTATATGCTGGTGCTAGATGTGAGAACAGCGGGCAGAACATCATGGCACTTGCTGCTGGGAAGCTGGGAAGTCCTGACTGCTAGCAGAACAGGCAGCATGCAGAGGTGGTTACTGAAGGCACAGGAATATTTTTTTCTGAAGCGATATAATTAATTTAAACGCATCGCGTGTATCTGTGCATTCGCGTGCACAGCAATATTTTAAAGGCCAGCATGATGCATTTCAGTCTGCTTATTGGAAAATGGATTTCAGTGTAATTAAAAACCATATCATGTTCTTTCTCACCCCCACAAAGCTTAAAAAAAAAAAAAAAAAGCAAGAATGCCATACAGTTAATACTAGCATCTAAGGACAGAAAAATTGTACATGCAGAGAGTCAGGGAATCAATTAAATTTTACCTAAGGAGAAGAGTATGCACTTGGCCATCCCCAGTTTAGAACCATTAAATTGCTGGGGATTTCTAGAGGCAAAGAGAAAAGACAGAACAATCTCTCAGCAGAAGTAGAAAAGACTGAAGTTACTCCATGAAGCCTCTAAGCCAAAATTATTTTAGTCTCATGCCTGGACTCCGTAGCCCTGGCATCATTCCCATATGGACAGAAAGACTATACAGTGAAAGTGGTAACAACAAATCCTTCCATTCTATACTTCTTTCTAATCTCCAACCTGTACTTCCTCCATTGTCTTCTGAGAGGTCTCAGTAATGCCCCATTAGGAGTGATCCTTGCCTGGATCCTCTGATCTCTTGCCTGTTCCTACTGGAACTACACTGGATCCAGTGCCAAAAAGCAACCGACAAGATACAAGACAGAAGATTTTCCTGAATTCACTCATTTGCTATTCCACTGCAGTTTTTATTTATTTATTTACTTATTTATTTGCTGCTCTTGTTATTTCCTCAAGTCCTCTTCCTTTATATGTGCTATGGTTTTGAGTTTTAAATTTTCCTATTACCTCCAATGAGGCCTGTTGTGTCACTAGCATTCTGCTAAGTAAGAAATGTTAGCAGGATTTTACATATGAAGAAGTAATATTTAGCATGTTCACTAAAACTAAATTTGTTTGATTAAGTATTTCTAGTTAGGCTGAATGTAGGGAAATAATTAACATATGAATCTAAATTTAACTTCTTTTTTATTTTTGGCTTACAATGCATGTTTATGAACCTTTGATATTTATAAGGATCTGACTTCACATGCTTTTGTAAGTGTATTTGTGAGGACTACAACATAAGTTTAGCCTTGAAAAAGAAACCGTAGACTCAATATCCACTGAAACACTAGTTATCTGCTTACCTGCCCGACACAGTTTATATTCTCTCTTGAACCAATTCACATGAGCTTCAAATGAGCTCTGAATTCAATTTTCAGAAGTGCCCAGTGCTAGTTCTGCTCCTTTTGAAGCCAGTGATAAAATTTACAAAGTACTTTCATGAAAGTAAAAGAGTGCAAGATACTTAAAATGACTCGTGTCTTGGTGGCCAAAAAATTCTATGTTAAGGTTTCACAACACACAGGGTTTTCTCACCTCACACAAGGATGCAACATGTACCCAGTCTTCTCAGCAATATGAGAGGACCACAAGCAATGCAGACTTAAGGGACAGATAAAATCAGCTGGGGGAAAAGAACAGGAGGACAAGAAGGGTGATGAAAGAAGAGATAATGGAAAGAAGCAGCAAAGAGGAGGAAGAAAGACAGAACTGTCGACTTCAAGGTTATTAGAGAGCATGAAAGGAGGAAAGGATGAGGGAGGAACAGAGAATAAAAATATCAGCCAAAGGGGACAGAATAAAAAAAAAGTAAAAGGGAGAGAGAGAAAATTTAAAAGTGACAAGAAGAGACAACGAGAAAGGAAAAGGATCTGGAAAAGGAAGCAGTAGAATGTGGAAGAGAAATGCTGCAGAGAAATATGGATGGAAAGCAAACCATGGAGCAAAAGCAAATGGAGGCTTCTGCTCCGCTGTAGGAAAAATGGTAAGAGTCTGAAAACAGGGAGAAAGGGAGAGAGGCATTAGGAAAGAAAACAGGAGTGAAATAAAGAGGGAAGAAGTATGGATAATTGAAGCTTTATGGGGAGAAAATAAGAGAAATCGATCCTGATAAAACAAGGTTTTCATTGCAAATTCACAGATAGGTTGTCTATGTGGAGGGTTTTGTCTAGGTATCAAAAGAAAGAATCAACAATATAGGAGTTCAGAAGTCAAACACTATGGTATAAAAAAACAGAAAATAAAAGACAAGTGGGTAAAAGTGGAAAAGTATCTGTGTTGCTACTGGAATTAGAGCAGACAACAGCTTTTCTCCTGTGTCTTCATGAAGAAAAAGATCAGCAACGTTCCCACTTCCCGTACTTTGAGCTTGACAATCTATCAAAATGCCTGGGACTGAAAATAAGATTTAGAGATTTCCACATCCAGATTGCTTTTACAGAGCTGTCTAGAACACTGATGGCTGGGAGGCATTGGTCTGACTGCTCAGAAAGGTAAAGGCAAAATGAGTTGCTGGTTTCTGTCCAGTTCCTGCTAAATAGCTGTTTTCATAACAAAAACCACAACCCTGACTATTACTGATGCACCCGTGGCCAAAAAAATCTCCGCTGAGGACCACACAGGTCTGTTTATGATCTCTGGTGTTTTTGCCCTGGAGTACTCCCTGCAGGTCAGTGGTGAGATGCATAGAAGGAACTGGAGGAAGACTTGTTCTCTCTTTGGGCCTCTTAAATAATTAAAAAGGGGACTTGTTTTTCAAGAGCTTCTAACCTGTTTTTCTCTGAGAAGCACTCAAATTCACAGAGCTATAGACATACAATAAGCTTACCATACCTTACAGAAAGCTCCATTTCTTAACTTCACAAAGCTTCTTCCCTTTCTTGCTCACTCCCCTTTTTTTCTCCTTCCTCACATATTAAATCCAATTAACTGCAAACACAAACACTGCAAACAGGTTTACTTTTGAAACCTTTTGTTTCTGGACTAACTAGAAAAGAAAATCCCACAATTTTTTGTTTATGAATCTACATGTAGGTTCAGAAGACATACAGCTTTACAGATGCAGAGCGGCAAATAAGAATCTCTGCTTCTAGCCCATTTTCGTCTTCTGAGTAATGTCGTTTAACCTCTCTATGCCTCAGTTTTCCTCAGCCAAATTCTTCCCTTTTTCAAAGAACTATGATATTTTATCCATTAATGTTTGTAAAATACGTTCAGCTCTTCAGATGGAAGATAGAAATGCAAAGTACTATTGTCTCTGTCTTTCAGCCTCCCAACCTATGAATTCCATTCCTGGTGATTCAGTCAAATAAAAAAGAATCTCAAATACCTGGAAACCACCAGACAATAAAAATTCTACATTCTGCTATGAAAAAATCCCACAGGAAACAATTACATTTCTCTAACCTTTCTGAACCTTCAACAGAAAATCACACCTCTGCTATAGAGATTGACAGCATGGTCAAAATAAAACAATAGGAAAGATATAAATTTCTGTTAAATCTCAGTTCTTAGGCAGTGTGGAACATTCTGAAGAACCATTAGGAATTTTTGCGAAACTTACTGGTTTACTCCCCCATTCAATTCAATATGATTTTTCTTTTGGGTTGCTAGCTACATCTGTTTTAATTAGTTCAATTAGTAATTTACAGGGTGCATATTCTGTGTGGTAGACTATATTGTTTATATGTGTTTTCATTTACTTACACAAGGGACGATTGGATCCGCAAAGTAGTGGGTGCTACAAGACATGATTTAGTAGTTCAGCCGGTAGTACTGGTGATAGAAGGATGGTTGGACTAGAGAATCTTTTAGGTCCTTTTCTACATTGTGTTTCTATGATTTCTAAGTGCTGTAAACTAAACAGTAAAAGTAAAATCATTCTGTAGTCCTGATGCACCAGGTTGCTAATAACAGGTCACAAATGGTATTTTGTAGCAACCTGCTGCAATTGAATCCCAGCATAGTTTGGTGAGTCCTAGAAAGGATTACTATCTGATGGCTGTTGGCGTGGCCAGTGTGAGATAAATTAATGGCTTAATTCAGTTCCATGGGAGCAAATGTCCTCAGCGCAAAAATAAAATGCCAAAGCAGGTTGCCATTATGAGAATTAGCAATTCTCTTCACATTTATTAGTTATTATTTCTTTATTTTCAGAGTGTCCAATGAGTGCTAGTACTGATTACCCAAGAGTGATAGCTAAAAAAAGTCCACAGACAATGTACAAATGTGGCAATTAATGTGAAAACTGTCACCTGACTTAATAACATGCCTTTTCCTTAGTGAAGACCAGGCTGTAGAGATAAGGGCACTGAGGCTGAAAGCGTGCAGAGGGAGAGGGCTTGGTGCAGGGCATAGAAGGGGCTATGGGTGATTGAAAGGGCAAGAGAAAGAGAGAAGTTATATAGGCTGCAGCAGCTGAAACTGATGATTAAGGTAAACGTTATCACCCTACTTAAGTAAAAATGCAATCATGTGTTACAATGACCCAACTTTTGTGCTTGTGGTGTGCTGAATGTCAGCTTATATAATTGTAGATCCAAGGTTTCCATTCGGATTTGTACATATAAACTGGTTAAACCTTAAAGGCAACATTTGACTGAGATGGAAATAGAATTCAGTGTGTTGTTGAGTCTCAGTGGAGGGTTTCTGAGAGAGAGAGAGCCTGAGCCAAAGCCTGAGCCCAGGCACTGAGCTGTGGTCAGGCTGTGTGAACTGAAAAAAATTCCATAAGCTCTGCTTCCTCCCTAGGGAGGTGTAATCCTTACAGTTCCAAACAGCTGTTGTAATTTTGTGGTAAAGTCTCTAAGACTGTGGAAAAAAAAAAAAAAAAAAGACAACAAAGTTTTCATTATATTGCAGACTACTATATCTTTGTTTTCTCAGTATATTTTAGAGATAACTTATGCTTTAAAATAAATTTTGAAAGTCCACCAAGGCCATACACAAAAATGAGGACAAAATTGCTGCAGTTCTTAGCACCTCTGTGTAACGTCCTTAGTGGTCTCACACTGAGTTATAGAGGAGGCTCCGGGGAGACCTAATAGCAACATTCCAGTACCTGAAAGAGGCCTACAGAAAGGCTGGGGAGAGCCTGTTTACAAGGGCCTGTAGTGACAGGACAAGGGGCAATGGGTTTAAACTGAAGAAAAGCAGATTTAGACTGGATATTAGGAATAAGTTCTTTACAATGAGGGTAGGGGAGCACTGGAACAGGTTGCCCAGGGAGGTGGTTGAGGCCCCTTCCCTGGAGATATTCAAGGTGAGGCTCGATGAGGCCCTGGGCAGCCTGGTCTAGTTGGGGGTGTCCCTGCTGGCTGCGGGGGGGTCGGACTAGATGACCTTTGAAGGTCCCTTCTGGCCCACATGATTCTATGATTCTACATACGTGAGCTTATGTAACTCCTGTAGAGCCTGGGAAGATAGGTTTAAATGTGTATCTTATTTGTAGTCTGCTATGCTAATATGAGCTGGATTTCCTTCCAAGCTAGACTTTTAACTACTGGCATTTGGAAAAAACCTCCTAGAACCCATTTGGGCATTGCAGCTGTTCCTTCCTGAGCCCCAGGAAGTTCCTTTAAGCTGCTGAAAGTCTTTTTTAATTGCTGCACACTTAAGGTCTGAGGGTCCTTCACCCAGTGAAGAAAGGGTAGTAGGGCTTAAATATATTTCTCTGTTTGGCTCTCGCCTGGTTTTCGTTCCTGCTATTGAATCTAAGGCCAATACTGAATCCAGCTGCCACAGCTGTTGCTGTTCTGCTGCCTGGCCTGCTTTCTGCTTATGCTTATATTCCCAAAAAAGCTTCTCTGGGATGTTCTGTGATATGAATGGGACATCAGAGTGGTGCTAACTGCAATCCCTTTCACTGACAAGCTCTTTTATTTTGCTGGATACCCTGAATTTGTGTGAAGTGCTAGTGTGATATGTTCTCAACCTCAGTCTTTACAGGGTGAGTTCCTTTTGTCATCTCACTCTTTAAAGTACTGAAGTATTTCTTTTGCTGCAGTAAGCTGTTATGTAGAGCCTACAAATAAGCTTCTGATCCTGCCAAATAACATTTACTTTAAGTAAGCGAGGAAACTGTGTATCTCATTTTCCACTTACTCATACTCATTTTCAAAAGGTTTCACATAATTTGCCTGTTATAAGCATGTGTACCTATATTTTTTTGGCATTGTTGCATGTACATACGATTGGTTAAATCAAATACACGTAGGTAGTAGCTGACAGTAAAGTAGTAGGCTATGTGCTAGTCCTGTGCATGATCAGACATTCTGAAAACTGAGACTCACAATTCCAGTAGTACAAGGGCTTGTAATTGTCTCCTTACCTATCTGCTTAGGATAGCAAATAAATATTGTAATAACTTTGTAGTTAATAAGACTGCTCTGTAACTGCATCCTATATTTCATAGTGTTTATAAGCACCTCCCATAGAATGGAAACACCAGTAAATTAGAAATGTTCCAGGGTTTTAAAATGTTCTTATCAACTGCATTAAACTCTCATTTAATCTGTAACATTTTGGTCAATACAGGCTTATGAGACTTGAAAACAAATATTATAGTGCCAAAATAAAAATCTGAAAGTCTTTCTAAAACCCTTGCCCACGTAAAACATCTCTTATGGTTTAATCCAAAGTATGGTTTTAAACTGATATGAACTGTACAGAGCCCTTTGTGAAAGTTCTTGGTTTCATTTACAGCAGTATGATTTCTTCTTTAGCTTCAGTTCTTTAAGATACGTATTTTAAATGACAGAGAAATAAGCTAGTTTTGAAATTGTGTAAGACTGTCCAGATGGTTGAGGTGTAATGGTCTAATTTTAGGACTCACTGATTGGATATACTGATGCATCTTATAAATCATGTTCGTTAAGACATTATTAATCGTGCCTGCCTGTAGTAAAAGTCTTGGAAAAGACGGGGAAAAACATTGTGGATTTTTTATAATAGCTTATTCTGAAAAGGATTGAAAAGCCTGTAGAGAAAAATGTTGGTTTCAATTAGCATGGGTTCATAAAGAAGAAATCCTTGCAGTACCTCAGGCAGACTGCAGAGGAACAGTCTCGTGGCTCCTTGTTTGCCTTTATTCATTTAAATGCCATGGATATTTAGAGCCAAAGTTCAGTCAGTTCCTTTAATTAATTCTTATTCCAATATCTCTTCATTCAGCATCTTTAGATGCTTCAGTCAGGCTCTAGTGATGCAGCTGGTCTTGATGGAAGTAAGAAACTAGCACTGTAGATCAATGAAGATTAAAAAAACACATGAAGAAAGAAATTGTCTGTCTGCAGATCTGAAAACATTTGCTAAAAAATAATAATAAACAGCCAGAACATATAAATATTTAGATATAAAGTATTTTAAATTTCAGACTCTTTATATAACATGCTCTAACTTGTTTTTTAACTTAAAGTAATAGCCAAAGTTTGTGCTTGCCTTGAGCTGCCACAGCACAGAGTGAATGGTAAGGGCCATGCAGATGGAGCTGTGACTTTTTCACCAAGGGCAGTATTTTTTACATAATTTGTGTCAGAGGAAACTATGGAAAAATTAATCTTTTTATCTTTCTACAAGCAGAAAGATTAATGTGTGATGTCAGCCTACATATTGGCCTTTATAGATATTAATAATCACAGTGATACTTACACCTTCTACTCAAGAACATGGTCTTATACATGATTGTGTGCAAAATCTTAAAGCAACAGAAAAGGAAAATTGTCTTAAAGGATGTGGTTGTTTTCCAAAGCACACAAGTTGCTTGTTACGTAGAAGAGAAACTTCAGTGACATGATGAACCCCGGAGGTTTTACCAGCTTGCATCCTGGAAGTGCTACTGTATTTTAGTGCTTTGTAATGAATAACTCAACTGCTCCAGATGAAGACTGTACGAGAACACCATTTAACAAATTCCAGTTTATCTCTGCTAGTTTGCATTCATCATGTTTGAAGTTTGGCTCTGCTGAGTTCCTTAGAAGTAGGTAATGCTCACTGGCTTTAAAGGGCTAAAATTCAGTTTAATGGAACGTGACAGCCTCATTGCACTGAATTCTGGGTTCATTAATTCCTGATTTTAAGAAACTTCCAAGTCTCTGCAGAAACCTTTGTGAAACAAAAGTTTGCCAGTATGGACCATCATTGAGGAAAGCAACTAAAGGGTGAAAGCCAGAATCTGCATGAACTCTGCAGTCAAGTAGTGAAAGAATTCAATGTTAGCAGAAATCTGTTTTCGAATGCAACATCTGAATTTGTACACATGCTTTTTTGAATTTGAATGCTTTCTTCAAATGAATCTCTAAAGCATGGCTAAAATTCAAAACTCAGGCTCAAGAAAAGTGACATTTTGGAATTCACGTAGTATTCATTCGTTCAGTAAAATGAATATAATTAATTTCTCCTTTGTCTTTTCTGTGATTCAGTGTGGCAGTTCAAATACCAGCTAATGATTTTACTTAGCATTATAATTTAGCTTATTCTGTGGTGATCTCAATCATCTTTGCAATGTAGAAAACCCCATCCATTTTCTTTGATGACTCTAATGTCATTCAATCATTAGACATTCCACTGATGGCTGTATCAGCGACTCCTCTCTCTGGTGCTGTAGCTTGGTGCTTGTGAGTGTTTGGGTGGGTTACCATTTCTCTGCAAGAGGTCAGCATTACTTCCCTGGCTACACATCTCCTTTTCTTAAGACATGTCCTTCGCTTCATGGCGCGGTGGAGGGGTACCTCCATGGTGCGACTTCCTGACTCTGAGCTCTGATGGAAAACAAAATGACTCACTGTAATGTTAGCCATTACCTAAGAACACACCATGGCAATATTCCATTTGCTGTCAACCTTACTTGTTCCTGTTGATGTGAGGATGTCAGGCTGCTGCTGGAAATCTCCACCAATCTGCTGGTACTAGATGTATCAGGAAAGTGTTGGAGCGGACAGGTGAGGAGTAGCAAACAAAAACTTTTTATGAATGAAAAAGGTGTGTTTGTCCCCAGTGTGAGATTAAGCTCAGGTTTGGCAATGGCTAGAGATTCCCAGGGCTGGCACCTGTAGAAACAAGGACTGAGCCAATGAATAATTTTTAATGGGCAGTTATATCTTTCCAGTCAGTAACACTCTTCCATGTCTTTTCCATTGTTATTCCAGGTGTCCCACCCCTGGATGTGATGGCTCTGGACATATTACTGGAAATTATGCTTCACATCGAAGGTATGTAAAGAGAAGGTTTTGTTCCTTAACTCCAACAACTGAAGGGCTAGGACGGACCTCAACAGACCTCTCTTCCCTCTCTCAGTACTGAAGTAGGACTGAATGCTGTACATAGACATGGGTTCATAGACTTATTCTATTTATCACCAATGAATAACATTTTGCAGTTTCAGCATGGCTTACTACCCAAGTAGGTAGGAAGATTTTTGCTAATACCTAGCAAAATCTTTGTTGAAAATGAATCCAGGTTTTCTTACCTTCTCTATTAGCCCAGGGAAGCAATTCAACCTTCATAAGTTTCTGCTGCTTTACATTTGGAATGACTTAACTCTTCTCTTCACGGTCTCACCTTTTTTTGGACTCAAATCCCATTTCTGTACTTTTTTTCCCAAAAGATTATATTTCCTGATTGTTCCTGTCAATCTCTTCCAGACTCCCTCTGTTTTTCTTGAAATGGAGAATTGGACACAGTTCTTTACCTCCTCTCCCAAATGAAACCTTCCCTGCTTTAATCTGAGGGTAAAAGTCATCTAATATGCACCAGTGTTGTTAGTACGTTTCACGATAAAGCTTGGCTTGTTTTTCAGTCACAACACATTGTATGTAGCTGTGTCAAACCACAAGAAGAGAAAGAGAAAATTTTGGAGTAAAGCTGTTATCTTAACTGCCTCAACTATAACTGTGATCCTTACCAAGGACCGAAGAATGCTTCATATTTAGTAATTAGGGTATTGTTGGTAACCCCCAAATGATTACCAGTAGTATCACAGTACAGGTAATGCTGAGTAATTAGCAATTCCTCTGTGGCTGTTTGAGAACTATAAATCAGTAGAGAAGAGCTGCATCATATTTTGTAAATAGCTATCCACTGTTTAATCAAAGAATAATAGTGTAGCCCACCTCTCTTTTTTTACCAAAAGCTCTGTACTCCCGTGCATAGTGATACTGTTGATTCTGGATATTTGCTTGCCTCACCAAGTCCCCGTAGCCTTACAATTGGCTATAACTAGTCAATACACAAATTCCCAGTTTAAATATATTCCCAGTAAAAGCAACAGTTTAAAGTCAAAACATAAATAACATAGAGATTGGAAATGTGCCATACATTTACAAGCTGTAAAAATTAATGATAACAATAACAATTTCTGTACTGCACAGTTATACATCAAAAGTACAAATAACATTATAAAGGAGAAGATGTAAAAAATTTAAAACCATGTAAGAGATTAAATCATGCTTTCAAAGGGATTTAAGGTCAAATTTAGAACTACATTTAACTATATGTGCATTTATCAGCTCACACCTCTTCCAGCAGTATGCTCCATGTAGCTGTGCCCCAACTGTGCTATTTCAGGAAGCTGTTTATATTTGGTCATTTATTTTACCAGAAACAGGCAGGGCAGTGAAGATGCAGAAGGCAAAGTGTCACAAACACGAAACTTAAAAGCAAGCAAGGTGAGCTGGGGACAGTCACTACATGTCGGCTGATTTTCTGAACCCTTTCCTGGGCACTGTCTCCTGGCCACTGTGGACCGGACTATGAGCTGGGTGGTGTTACCAACTTTCATCTGTAAATTCTTGTAGTTTTGCAGATAAATGCTGGACCAAGTTTTCACTTAATTCTACAGCATTTAAATAGGAATTCTGCAAAACTAAATGCTATGGACTTTGTTGGGCCCATTGTGTTTTAACATAGTCAGAGTTTTGAAATGCCACCATCTCTGTATTGGCCACATAGCTCCTTCGTTTCTCTTCCCAAAGGCCTCCAGCAGCTTTTTGTCCTTTGGCTGCCTGTGAGTGTGGGGACACGGAAACTGAAGGAGTAATGTCTTCTTTGCTTAAAACCACCAATGCCCCCAGGACACCCGGGACATTTACATGGAGCCAGCTCCACACTGCTCAGGTCATGATATCTGTCAAGGCCATTTCTGAGGTGGTGAGGCTGGAAAAATACGTGCTCTTTAAAAAGGCAGCAAACCAGTAGCCTAAATCTAGAGGTGTTTAATATGAAAGACCCTACAGGATGTTCACAGTTAAGCTTTCTGAATCCCACACTGAAAATTAGCATTTACCTCTGCTTGCATCTGAGTTAGTATTTTTGTTTGCATTTGATAGCATCACTTACAACCCTTTCAGTTTCAGAAGGAAAGGAATGATAAAATTCTCTCAAATGGCTGCCAAGATGCCTTGGTTTTATCTGTATTTAAAATGGCTGCTCAACAGCAAGCACACATGAAGGCAGATTTTAACTCTGCCACAACTCTCTGCAGTTTCACATGCCCATTAAATGTGTGTGAGAAGTTATATCAGCATATACTAGTGCTGAATTTCCCTTGTTGTCTTTTATCTTCATATATAAGGAATTAAACTGATATAAAAATGAAATAATGTGTTTACTTTGTAATAGCTTTTGGTTATTACAGGATAAAAAAAAAAATTAAAGCAAAGGCTCATCCTTGACATATGTTTTCTTGGTGAATCTGCTGTGAGAGAAAAAATGAATTAATCATAACCTCAGAAGCTGTCTGTTGGAAATGTCTGTTTAGACGACCTGAAAGGTCTGAGAATTTTCTAATAAATCACAGCGCCAGAATAGAAAGATCTATTGCAAAAAGATGATGCACCAAAATACCAATAAGTAGGTGATAATTAAATTGATTGAATATGTAGAAAGCACTAAATCATTAGTCAAAGCAGAAATTCTTCATTCAGATTTTGTTATGAAAATGTCATCATCTACAAGCATACCCATCTGTACACCTACTATAAAAAGTATTGCTTTCTGAGGCATTTCTATTAACTATTTAGTTTTCAGATGCAAAACCTGATTATTCTCAGAGGGCTAGCACTGGTCTCACAGATAAGCAGGGGATATATGGAACTCCTGTCCTCTCCCCTTCACTTTCTGCAGCCCAGGTTGTATGGGAGACAAGTAGCCAACCTGTTCCTGGACCGTCCCCTTGCCCCAGAGCCTGCTTCTTCTTGTTCTAAATCCGTCAGACTCTCATTCCTCCTGCCTCTGCCTTCTTACAGATTATGATATTATTATTTT
The DNA here is from genome assembly GCA_013400055.1 of Nycticryphes semicollaris. Lineage (NCBI taxonomy): Eukaryota > Metazoa > Chordata > Aves > Charadriiformes > Rostratulidae > Nycticryphes > Nycticryphes semicollaris. The sequence goes on along the minus strand of VXBJ01005509.1, from coordinate 206,910 downwards.
CAAAGAAAACTATTTTTAAATAGCATAGGTTTTCTGAGGTTTAATTTGTAGACAGGGAGCTGTGGTACTTTGGAGTGCACTACGCAGGTTGGAATAAAGAGCAGCTTGCTTTAAAAATGAAAATTATCAGCTGCATTTGAACTAGAAAATGAAGTGGGATGAGAGCATGAGAGCACAGGTCCAGGCATCGGAACACAGATGCCTACACTATTAAATTGTTAGTATGTCCCCTGGCATGTTACTGATGCTGGGCCACTGAAACTTTCCCAGGCAATTCTCAGATATGATTTGGAGCTCAGTCTGCGTCCAGATCATTCTCTATAAGCATTATGGGTGTAGCTGTTCTGCTTTACAGAGACAGAGAGTTTAGCTATACAGATGTGACCTTGCTGGTCTTGGGTCAATACAGCAGTTCTAGGTCCCTTCCATTTACCACTATAGATGTAGCCCTGCCATCTCACTAGAAGTTGCCAGGTAACACACTATGTCCCATATCTGGCAATAACTTTCCTCCCTTTCTTTAAATGACTTATTTATGATTTTTTAGCATGTAAACTCTATTTTTGTGTATTTTTCATTTACTGCCACAGAATTCTCTCTGTGATTGCTTCACCCTTTTCAGTGCTTGTTCTTCCCAGTCCTCGTCAGTCTTGACATGACAAAACAAATGAAAAGTTTGCTGCCACTGTTGCTGTCTCCTCTTCCTGAAGAGAGGGCATAACTGTAGAGCCCTGAAGTACCTTTTGTCAAGCCAAACCCAAAATTTAATATTCTGTTTCTTTCTCAATGGAAATTTTTCTTTGGTGGTACTACTTTGTCTCTCTTCTCAATACCTCTGAAGGTGGTGTTTTACTGATGGATTTCTTTTTTAATGTTGAAACGAAAGTAACCCGTAAATAGAGCACAAAGCATGATTTTTTCATAGATATATTTGTGTCCTCAGATAGCAACTACTTAAAAAAATATTTAAATATCCATTAAATTAATTGTTAATCTTACTAACTGGTTCTTTATATGCAAAGAGAAAGCTGAGCTTATAAAATGTTAGAACAGATACAGCTTTTTCCATCTTGTATAGTTAAAAACATTCTCAGTGTGTAGTTAAATGTAACGTTGCTTATCCTTACATATAACTTCCTACCAAATCCGTTTGTCTGGGTGTGTTCTGAGCGCTTAAACTCTTTCTCAGGAAGACATTGTACAGCTGTGAGCTCTGCCATGGTTTTATTCAACGGTTCTATAGGATTCTCACATGACGATTGAGAAGGTTTGATCATGTTTCTAGTGTGCTCCCTAGAGAAATCTTTAGTCCTACAAAGACATCCAAAGAATCCTGGTTTTTGAACCCGTTCTTCCTTCCCTCTCTGACAGAGAGAGGATGTATTGTCTCTCAGCCCTGAAACACTGGCTTTAATTCCTTTTAAAGCTGTCACTGGTGCTGCTGAGTCAGCTGGAGGGATTATTAGGTGGATAGTTTAAGACCTGCTTTCCCTGGCTCCTCGGGGACTGACTGTGCGTGTGGTCTGCACAGTGCCCGCAGTCCTGTCCTGCATCACCAACCGAGATACACGGATTCCCCCTCGTGGCTGCATACTGCAGCTCTCAGTATTTAAAACACTTGAGCTTTGATTTTGGAAACTGGACAGGATTACCTATTCTGCCAGGTTTTCAGCTAGAAAGCGTATCCCTAGTAAACTGTATCCAAGAATGAGAAATTGCATTTTAAAATGTTCTCTTTCACTCAGTCTTTCAGGCTGTCCGCGAGCAAAGAAAAGTGGAATCAGGATAGCACAGAGCAAGGAAGACAAAGACGACCAAGAGCCAATTAGGTGAGAACAAACATTGTCAAAGGGCCTCTGTGTGTTTTATAAGGTCATATATTTCTTCAGCTTTTTATTAAGGCATAAATGTTATTGTGTGATAGTTATACAAGAGCAGATGGCCACACTGATTTCTCTAAGCAAACTGCAAATCAAGGATCTGTGCTGATTTTTTCTGCAAAGGATACAATATTCAGCCAGACACAATCTTCTATAATTGACAAACAGTTTTAAATATGTTTTTCACATGAAATTAAGAAATTACGTAGATCTGTATCTTCTAAAAATCCCCTTAAACACGTTTGCATATTCTAGACAAACCATGTGTGCTATGTAAAGTAGCAAAGGGAACACAGCATTGAATGTTTATGTGAGATTGCTGCAACCAATCTGACTTCCTGTAGTTGGCAAGGGGAATGAATGCCAACCTATAGGTCTTTGTTACTTCTTGCAGGTGAGATAAGTGGCCACTAAACTCAGTGGATCTGTGACTACTTAGGCCATTCAGGACTGGATCCTCAGTGGAGAATTGCAGCAGTATTTTAGTGTAACACAAATGGTGAAGTAACCAGCCATGTTTTGACATGTGTTATGTAGCAGCATACTGAAAAAACATTATTTTATGGAAGCATTTCTCTTTGAAGATCCTAAGCTGTTCCTTCTAATGCTGGTTACTTATTTTTTAGAAGTACAGGGTATGGGGCAATTCCCAAGTAAGGAAAACCATTGGATGAATACAGAACTGCCATCATTGATCTCTCTAAACTGTGGCGCATAGTTTGTTATAATCTCTTCTATTCAGAGAGTGGCTAAAGGTGCTCAGCATTTCTGATTAGGTGCTATGATCACTTCATACCTAACTGTTTATACCTAACATTTTTATTACTTCAGACAAGTCTTCTTTAGATTCCATAAACATAAATAAAATGTACCAAGGATTATACAAAGTAGTATTTTATGCTTACAGAGTTTTTATGGGCAATTTCCCTGCTGAGTGGAGCTCAGTAGCTAACATTTCAATTCCAGTGTAATATTTACTGTAATAAACACCTGCAATTCAAATGTATATCTCAGTCCTTTTGTTGCAGTTGCGCAATATCAACAGCTGTGACTTCATCTACTGGCTAGCCTCCTTACAGTTTATCAAAGAACCTTTTTTTTTTCAATTAGTAAAGTTTTTTTTATGTAATTTTACCCACTACAGGATATCTTAACTATTTTTTAGACCACAGCGCGTGGTTGTTCTTTTCATGTCGGGTTTATTTTGACTTTGTTGTAGAGGCTACCAGGTATATGATGGCAAGACAATAAAGTTTATCTCATCTATCTGCTATCCAGATGTCCAGTTCCTGGTTGTGATGGTCAGGGTCATATAACTGGAAAATATGCATCCCATCGCAGTGCATCAGGGTGTCCTCTAGCTGCCAAAAGGCAAAAGGATGGGTACCTAAATGGCTCACAGTTCTCTTGGAAGTCAGTGAAGACGGAAGGAATGTCATGTCCAACCCCAGGATGTGATGGCTCAGGACATGTCAGTGGTAGTTTCCTTACTCATCGTAGGTGAGTACCTATGGCTTATGTTTTTCGTGCATGCTTTTTTGTTTAAATTAGGTTAGCAAGATTTGAAATACAGCTTTTTCTCATAACATTTCTGTGTTTCTTTTGAATTTCATTGCTACTTTGAAAAATTATCCACCTATATATGTTTGTAGATAACTGGAAATCAAGACAGTGATTTTTGGATGTAAATCCCTGAAGGTAGACACCTGAAGCTGAATCTATAATACAAAGAAAATTTTAAGGAAAAGTGTGCATCACAATAACTGTAAATCTGCTACTGCCTTACTGAGTGACTCTGGACAAATTACCTCAGAATAGATTGTAATATAAATCTGAATCCTCCCGATTTCCAGAGATAGCAAACATATTGTTGATTCCCAACCATCAAAGCATGGAACTAACAAACTTAGCGAACTAGTTCCATAGAAACAAACTACTTTTACTCATTTAGTTATGCAAATGTTCACTCAAAAACAAAAATGTATAATACAGTGGATTAATTAAAACTAATGGAGTACAAATATTTGACAAAAGAAATACAAAGCCAAATTTTTCATAAACTTAGCAAAAATAAGAGAACTTCAGTGATGACATTTTTCATAGCTTTTAAGAGATTAATGAAGAGAAGGTGTCCAGTATATTAGGCATAAATATTGTTGCAATTTTAGATACTATCTTCTGAGGAAGCAACAGCGTTCTTGGAACTTTGGGTGGGAATCTCAACCTGAACGTGACTGAAATGCCAGAGCAAATTTCTTATTATATAATCACTAATATAAAAATCTATTACTTCAAATATGTGAAGCTAATGTGCCTAATTTGTCACCCTTCTCCAGGCAGATTTCAGTTGAACTTCTGTAGCTTTTACTTAGATAAAGCAACCTGACCTTGTTTTGTAGTCAGTTCTAGAGGTAGAGGTGAAAAGTGTACTTCTTCCTTCTCCTGCCCGTGGCTATTTCCTTTGATTCTTTCCTTGACAATCCTTTATACTTTAACTCAAAAGCCTTACCCTTACTGCAACCTCTCCACACTTTGTGCACATAGTTCCTGTTTATTGTTTAGATTCAGAGCTGGTTTTCTACTCAGTGTTTGTATGGTACTTACCAGGAAGGGATTGTGGTCCATGAGCAGAGGTGCTGCCTCAGCGGTCAAATGTCTTACACAGCCTGCAGCTTTGCAGGCTTTAGGGAGCGGCAGATGCAAAAGCCCCAACCATTTGTGCAGATGTCCACATGTGGATTTAAGTTTCTGACCTTCAGTAAAATATCAGTATTAGTGTTTATATTTCAGTTTAGCGTTCCTCGTAATGCTATAACATTTATTTAACTCATAGAGATCTGTCGTTAATATGTTGAAATGATTGTACCTTTATATGAAAGGTATAATATAATTACTGAGAGATTGTTTTCAAGGAGTATTTACATACTATTTATATTTTCAAGGAGAAAATTCTTGCAACAAAAATAACTAAATTCTAAAAGGAACACACTGATACTAAATTTAACTGTTCTTTGAAATTAAGGGACAACTGGTACCTAGAGATTTATATTAATAGAAATGTTATAATGAAAAAAATGTAAATTTAATATTTTTTTTCAGTGCAGAAACCTAAATATGACATTTAGCCACATAACAGCCATGTGCTTTCTTGAGTACTTTTATTTTACGTAGAAACTGAGACATATAAAGCGCTTATCTTATAAGACTGGTTTTGGGGCAAAAGATCCCTTGTGAAAGGAGAGCACCAGAGGCTGAAAGGTTGCTTAAAAAGAGAGATTGAAGTAGACTGATCTTACTTAATTATGTTAATGTAACGATGCCCTGGAATTCTAAGTCATTGTGAGCAAGTATAAAAATTCCTTGAAGCTTCCATAAGCTATGGCAATATTAATAACAAGCCTTGTTATTTTAAAAATGTGATTAATTCTTGTAGAATTCTTAAGATGCTGATAAAAGGGCTTAGTTTGCTCACACACACAAAAAAAAAGCACTTGGAGCTGGTTTAGATGCCTTAGGATAATTTACGTAGCCTCCAGCTGTTACTCAGAAGGTAGGTCCACTGTCATATTTATCAGGTTAATGATATGTCTTCTCAAAAGATATTTAATGCGTGTACATGGACAACTGAATCAAACTCTGCACATCGCACTGAAATTCAGAACAATTCACCACCCTAAGAATCTGCTTAGAGGTGAACAAGATGCATTTACTCCTCTTTCAGTGAGTGGAGTCAGTGGATCCTGGAGTGTTGTTCACTTCACTCGGTGAAGTAGAGACCTTTTAATCAGAGTTGTACCCTAGATGTCACCGAGTGCATCAACAGGGAGTGAGATTCCCCTGCCAACAAATTGGTATGTTATGCCATTTGAAGTGTTCATAGGACATGCAAGATGGCCATACTGGGTTAGCAAAAATGACAGAATATTTGAGCGACACTCCCATTAATTATAACTGCCGAGAGCTGATTGTGCTTCACAGGGTCTGGAAAGGTGCTGGCTTTCTGAATGAATGGGCCCCAGAGCTCCAGTGCTTCATGGCGCCTCTGACACATAGTTCCCATGAATCATAGAATCACAGAATTGTGGAATCATTCAGATTGGAAAAGACCCTTGGGATCATCGAGTCCAACAAGCAGCCCCACTCTACAAAGTTCTCCCCTACACCATATCCCCCAACATCACATCTCAATGACCTTTAAGCACATTCAGGAATGGGGACTCCACCCCCTCCCTGGGCAGCTTATTCCAGCGTCTGACCACTTTTTCTGTGAAAAATTCTTTCCTAATATTCAGTGTAAACCTACCCTGTTACAGCTTGAAGCCATTCCCTCTCATTCTATCACTAATCACCTGTGAGAAGAGACCAGCACCAAACTCTCTACAATGTCCTTTCAATTAGTTGTAGAGACAAATGAGGTCTCCCCTCAGCCTCCTCTTCCTCATACTAAACAGTCCCAGCTCCTTCAATTGCTCTTTATAAGATTTATTCTCTAGGCGCTTCACCAGCTTCGTTGCCCTCCTCTGCACTCGCTCCAGCACCTCGATATCTCTCTTATATTGAGGTGCCCAGAACTGGACACAATGCTCAAGGTGTGGCCTCACCAGTGCTGAGTACAGAGGGGCAATCACCTCCCTACTTCTGCTGGTCACACTATTTCTAATACAAGCCAGGATGCCATTGGCCTTCTTGGCCACCTGGGCACAGTGCCAGCTCATATTCAGCCTCTTGTCAATTAGAACCCCCAGGTCCTTTTCTGCCAGGCAGTTTTCCAGCCACTCTTCCCCAAGCCTGTAGCAATGCATGGGGTTGTTGTGGCCCAAGTGCAGTACCCGGCATTTGGCCTTGCTGAAGCTCATGCCCTTAACATCGGCCAATCGATCCAATCTATTCAAGTCTCTCTGTAGAGCTTCCCTATCCTCATGCAGATCAACACTCCCTCTTAACTTGGTGTCATCTGTGAACTTATTGAACTTTAAATGCAGACATTTAAACATTAGGTGTCCTAATCTGGAGTCCAATCCCTCCTAAATTACAGACCATGCATTTCCTTACCTAGGTATGAAATAACCCCTCATTTTTAGTGTACCTATTTTAATAGGCTGTGGTCTTATCTTCTGCCTCTAACAACCATACAACCATGGCTGTGAATCTCAGACGTTGCCTTCTGAAGAGAAGCGATGCTGTGACAGTTACACACTGAGACCAGGCTTATGTACAGCCTTTTGCAGGTATAGCTCTGTTCATAATGAGTGGGGAGAAAGCAGGGCTATGACCATTGACTGTGTCAATAAAAGCTCCTAGGGAACTAGCAGTTAAAAGTCTTCATTTTTGCCAGTACAGCTCACTTCTCTCCTAACAGGTGATTTTTCTTCGACAGTACAAATATATTTCTATCATCAGGCTTCTCTAAGCGTATATATTATTTGCATGTGTAGTTGTCCATTATGTGTTATTTGAGATTTTTATATTCTGCCATTCGTAGATAGCTGCTAATATGCTATTATCCAAGCAGCTGTAATACTCTGGGAACTGGAACAACAGGCTGGCTTGTGAAAATGATGCCAACTCCTGTATTAATTAAAAAAGATCTACATATTGAGGTTTTTGAGGCAAAGATTTCTTAGAGCCGCTGTTGCACCTTGTACAATACCAGTGGACCGTGGAGGTGAACCACAAGGGCTGGTAAATCATTACATGGTTAAAAACCTGCTCCAACTGATATCACATAGCCTAGAATTTGAATATATCTACATATTTGTATGTACATGCTTCTGAAGCAGAAATAATTAGTCAACAGAAAAAGTCACAAGTTTCAGTAAATTTTGAATCCTACCCTATGAACAAAGGCACCAACAAAGTTTCTGTTTGTTCAGTGTTTCCCATGTCTGTCTGCAGAAATTTCTATGAATAGTTTTATTTTTTTCAAAGAGTTTGCATAGGAAAGAATGGCAGCGTGGGGTTATCAGGAGAGGCTTGAAGCATAGAATTAAGAGTGCTGTGCTTCAAAATGAGCCTACGCCAGCAGGAGCGGCCAGTGTGAAATTAGGTGACCTATCAGCAATATAAAAAAGAATTGGAAGGCATGTAAGCATGGAGTCAGTGGATAGCTAAATGAAATAGGTTATAATGAAATGTAAATTGGTTATTATACTGTAGCTTTCCAGTCTGGTTCTTGAACAGGCCCTTACATCCTCACGTTTGATTTAAGAAGATTTTTCTGGACGGCACCATTTCTAATACTGTGATCAGTGGGGACTGTCTCAGAATATACTTGGATTTAGCAACAACTCTGCTCCTTAGCTCAGAGGAAGAAAAGTGCTTGTGCTGGCTTCAGTGGAAATTACATGCAGAAATGCCTTTTCAGATCTAAAACAATATTCTTGCTCCCATCTCCTGACCACTTTTGTTTAAATCAGCGTTCATCCATTTCAAACACAGTAACACAGCTTTTAAATTCCCCTTACTATGTGGTGGTTTAACCTCAGTAGGCAGCTCTGCCCCACACAGCTGCTTGCTCACTCCCATCAGGATCGGGGAGAGAATCGGAAGGGTAAAAGCAAGAAAACTTGTGGGTTGAAACAAAGGGAGTTTAATAAGTAAATCTTAAGCCACAAACACGGGCAAGACAAAACAGGGAATTCATTCACTGCTTCCCATTGGCAGGCAGATGTTCAGCCATGTCTGGGAAAGCAGAGCTCCAGCGTGTGTAACAGTGGCTTAGGAAGAAAAATGCTGTACCTCTGAACGTCCCCCTCTTCCTCCGTCTTACCCCATCTTTTATTGCTGAGCATGACCTCATGTGGTAAAGGATATCCCTTGGGTCAGCTGGGGTCAGCTGTGCCAGCTGTGTCCCCTCATAGCTCCTTGTGCACCCCCAGCCTGATCGCTGGGTGGGGTGAGAAACTGAAAAAGCCTCGACTGTGTAAGCATGAACAAAAACATCCCTTTGCTATCAACACTATTTTCAGCACAAATCCAAACCATAGCATCATACCAGCTACTATGAAAAAAACTACCTCTATCCCAGCCAAAAACAGTACAAAAATATATGCTAGTAGAGCTATAGATATTGTCTAAAAAACCTGAAGGGAAGGTTCTGAAGGGAAGGTTTGCAAGTGCCACCCGTAGTCAAACCTCCTGGTGCTGAGGGCTGCAGCCTGAGCCTGTGTCCGCAGAACAGCATCTCACCCCAAGGTTTTCTGGGGCAGTTGTTCACACACAGAGTGCCAAAGAGGCAGTAGCTCTGTAATACAGATGCTTTGCATCTGCACACATGTGCTGGTGGCTGCAAATTTGCTCCTAAATTATTCTAGAGCCTTCAGTCATTGTTTGCCTGAAGTCACCTCTGCCCTCAGACATAAAAATACTTAGCATTAGTTCATGAGTCAAATGAATCTTTTAGAAATGAGTTATATGGTTACAAAGGGCGGGAGAAGGCCTCAGCTTATCCCGGTTTTTATGTTTTGTACATAGGCTTGGAAACTCTGTTGCAAAATCAGTCCTGCAGAGTCTTGGACCCGAAATAGACTTTGTATTAATGCAGTGTTGTACAAGGCCTACGCTTACATTGCACTAAGTTGTCTGAAATACTAAATGTCAGATACTTCTTTCAGTTCATAGAGAAAGGCAAGTGACCAGAATTTAGGTAGAAGTAATCCGTTCCTAGCTAGTGTTGGCTATTTAGGCACGATAGGAGCTTATAGTTTTATTAAACAACTGAAAGCAACTGATAGTATAATTTAAAGGTATATCAGATCTGAGATTCCAGAGATATATATATATGATGCAATATTCACTATGGACTAATGCAAATTAAAGATATTGGAAGGTGCTTATTAACACTATGGTTTGGTGCTGTGAACCACGGTGCAAAAATGAGATGTGTCATGATAAAATACCTTGTGTAAAAACAACAAAAAATAATTCATATTATCATAGAATACCAGACTGGAATGGACTTCAAGGATCGTCTGACCCAACCTTTCTTGGCAAAAGCACAGTTTAGACAAGATGGCCCAGCACCCTGTTCAGCTGAATCTTAAAATTGTCCAATGATGGGGAATCCACCACTTCCCTGGGGAGATTATTCCAATGGCTGATTGTTCTCATTGTGAAAATTTCTCCTTTTGTGTCCAGTGGGAATCTCCTCAGGAGTAACTTGTACCCATTACTCTGTGTCTTTTCCATGCAACTCCTTGTAAAAAAGTGAGTCTCCTCTTCTTTGTAGTGCCCCTTTAAATACTGAAACATGGGGATGTTTCCCCTAAGCCCTCTTTTCTCAGGGCTGAACAAACTAAATTTTCTCAGTCTTTCCTCATATGGCAGGCTTCCCAGTCCTTTGATCATCTTGGTGGCTCTTCTCTGGACCCTCTCCAGCATGTCCACATCTTTTTTGTATAGTGGGGCCGAAAACTGAATGCAGTATTCCAGGTGTGGCCTGACAAGTGCTGAGTGGAATAATGATGTCTTTATCGGTGCTGGTGATGCCCTCGTTGGTGCAGCCCAGCATCCTGTTGGCTTGCTTTGCCACAGAAGCACACTGTTCACACATACTGAGCTTGTAGTCCACCAGGCCCCCAGGTCCCTTTCCACAGAACTGCTCCCCAGACCATCCTTCACTCCCAGCCTATGTTGCACTGCTGCATTATCTCTTCCCAGGTGCAAGACCTTACACTGGTCCTTGTTGAACTTCATAAAGTTCTTACTAGCCCAGTCTTCAGCCTATCCAGGTCTTCCTGCAGGGTGGCTCTCCCTTCCCCACTCACTAGCAAACTTCATCAGGGTACACTTAATCCCATCACCCAGATTTCTTATAGAGATATTAAATAGCATTAGGTCGTGTATCAATCCCTGGGCAAACTGACTTGTGACAGGTTGCCAGTTTGAAAAGGAGCTGTTTACCACCATTCTCTGGCTGCAGCCTGTCAGCCAGTTCCCCACCCACTGCACAGACCACTTGTCTAGACTGTAACACATCAGTTGGTCTAGGACGCAGCTGTGGGGAACCATATCACAAGCTGTGGTGCAATCAAGTTAGACAATGTCCACAGCTCAGCCCACATCAACCAAGCAGGTTACTTTGTCATAGAAGGTGATCAGGCTGTCAAGCCTGATTTCCTCTTGGTGAATCTATGCTGTCTTTGCCCAGATTTGACTTGTAATATTCCCCAGGAGGATGAGTTCCATAACTTTCCGACGGACAGAAGTAAGACTGATGGGCTTATAGTTTCCTGGATCCTCCTTTGAGCCTTTCTTGTAGATGATTCTACGATTCTACAAGGGTGACATTAGCCTTCTTCCAGTCTTCTGGGACATCCCACAATGTTCACGACTTCTCAAGGAGGGCAGTCTTGCCATGCTGTCAGACAGTTCTCTTAACACTCTCGGTTGGGCAGTGTCAGGGCCCATTGTTTTGTAGGGCCAAACTCCTGTAATAGTTCACATACCAACTCTTCCTTCACTGGCAGTGGGTCTGTGCTTGCATTAACCTGGATTTTCACTCCCAAGGCCTGAGGTTCAATAGTGTTAGTAAAGACACAGGTGAAGAAAACTTCAAGAACCTCTGCCATTTCAGCATTGATGGTGTTGAATTCACCTCTCCTGTTTTCCAGCAAGCCAGTATTTTCCTTCTGTTTCTGCTTGTTGTTTACGTACCTGAAGAATCCTTTCTTGCATCTCTGGCCAATTTCAATTTGAACTGAGCTTTTGCTTTTCTAACTCCACCTATGCATTCCCTGGCAATGTCCTTGCAGTTCTCAAGGGGTATTTGCTTTTCCACCTCTGGTACACTTCTCTTTTGGTTTTGAGCAGACTCAGAAGCTCACAGTTAAGCCAACACGAGGATCCTTTAAAGCACAGAGAATCCAAGCTGACAGATACATTCTCAGGATGCTCTAAACTTCCAAAATACCATGTTTGTGAGAAATCTGTGTCCATCAATTACATCTGTTGGGAACCAGAGGTTAGAAAACACTTTCAATAGGTGATCCTGTGCTTTGTTGAAGATAATGTTGAGAATAGTAAAAGCTTTGCAGAGATGAAACATTTTCTTGTTCTTCCATTTATCTCTTTATCTATTTATGAAATAGAAATACTCCAGCTTTGTACAAAGCTTTTATAGGCAACTCATTCAATTGTTTGATTGCATCTATTTCTAGTATTTCTAGCCAGGTCTCTTGTCAAGTCAACTCTTGTCCTTTTTTTTTGTTGTTGTTACTACAGTAAGTTGTCAGAATGCCACATTTGAGTCAAAATTCATTCACTCTTATTCTCATTGTTCTGGTTTTTTTCCTGGTAGGTATTTTAAAGTCATTTTGGAAGTTTGTTTTTAATCTGCCTGTACCTTCCCTGCCATTGATATACTTAGCTCTTTCTCATCTGTTATTCTTTTCCTACAAGCTCTATGTTGCAGTTCAGCAGGAGAAAGTCATAAAATGGTAAGAGTACAGAAGAACTAACCAAGCTCACTGCATTTAGCAGTAATTACAACTGACAATGATAAGCATTATTATGGTGATATTATTGAAAGATGACAGACATGCAAATGTGCTGACATTTCCAAGAAGGCAAGGAGAGAAAGGCAATTAAATGTAATAATAATATACATAAAGAAGAAAAATATTGAACTAAAATCTGAGAGGTGGATCCTGCAATACAAAGGATCTTTTTACTTCTGTTGACCCATAAGCTCAAGGTAAAAGGGTCTTTCTAAATTGCTTTTCAACATCTTCCTCTGCTCATCTTCCTCCTCTTGTACTGCATCTGTACCAGCCCTCCTCCCTTCTCTGTCCCTGTGGCTCCTGTTCCATCTTTTTCCTTATTCTGCGTTTCTCAGTCCTCAGAATTTGAGGTAGCTGGCCCTCAAGTATCTTCTTCTGAGTGCTGGCAGAACAGGACTCGCTTCCAGCGAGCACCCTTCTGCCCCTGGCCCTGCAGCCCTGAACAGAGATGAGGGCAGAGAAGGCACTCCCAGTTGTCACGCACACAAAGTACATGGAGAGTCTGGCAGCCAAACACCAGCTCACATCTAAGCATGCCCAAGTGATGGTCTGTCAGAGGGTTATGCCTCTGCCATATCTACGTTTGCTTTCATGAGGAGAGCAGAATGTAACGCTAAACTCAGAACCCTGTGAAATGTCAAGACTTGGTCCAATTAACAGCAATTAGAACTGTTCACTGTGTTATTTGGGCTTTTTTCCCCCCTCAGTATGGACAAAACAAGATATATGGACAAAACAACAGTATACAAATATATTCTGAGAAATTTGAATATTTTTTCCTATGACATTTGAAAAAAAAAAAACCTGAGCCTGGCCAGGCAGCTACCATGGAAGATTTCTTTCAGATCAGTTAAAATTTGGCAAAAGTCAGAAGTGACTAAATGCAAAGCCTGGTTGTTGAAAGAGTTAGGGCCTATGACTGGTTAGTTCTGCAAGCTCTTTTCATTACGAGCCAGAAGAAGAATGGAATAGCATTTTAATCTGATGCACAGTCTATTAAACTGGAAGGCTCCTAACAGAGAGCTAATCTAAAAGGACTTAAGAGGTTTACTTACCTTGGGAAAGTCAAGGAGAAAATAATATGAAATTCATATTAGAAAAAGCAGACTGCACAATATAAACAAGAAAAATCATTTTGCTGAGCAGACCTGACAAATGACAGCAGACAGTAATTTGTACAGGTGCTTGTGATGTGACATCTCCTTGATTTCAGGCACTTAGCAGAAGCTCTCTGGTTATAAGCCTGTTTGTCCTCATTCCAGGTATAGCCCTTAAAAAAAGCAGGGATGACTGGATGGCTTTTTAAATTTCAGGTGGGGAAGAATTTTCCTCTTGAAGTACCTTTTTGTCTATACTAGTGCCTAGAGAAACTGCTCAATTTGAAGTGCCTAAGTGAGCTGGCCTTGGTCCAGAGCACTAAACAGAGGTGTGTAGCTAGGGATACAACTTACCTTTTTCTACACAGGGAAATCTCAGCCTCTTTTCACCTTCACAATACCTGCCCTATTCAAATGACCAGTAAATCCACTGGTCTTCAGGTCATCTGTCCTGTTGTGTATAATAACAAGAGAGGAGAGAGGCTGATGAACTTTGCAGTAGCCAGCCCCCAGGTCCTGGTGGGCCATTAAGTGCACGCTCCTTTCCCATAACTTAGTGCTAGGGCCATCTGTAAATTGTGTAACGTGCCACAGTGCTGCTTCTCTCCTAAAGGAGAGATTTTTGAACAGTTGTTGCATCACTGGGCAATAGCCAAACCTCTTCCCCCATTCAGGGATTATACAGGTCAAAGCTCATTAACTTGTGGGTGAGAAGCCCACCCACAGAACCTCTTTGCTGACTAAGGAACTTTAATTAACAAATTATGATGTAAATTTGCCACAGGACTACTGTGCCCAAATGAAGGGCAACTTTGGCAATGCTTTCACAGTTCCAGCATTTCAAGATTCATTAATTCTTTGTTCTGGTGTATATTTATGCCCCAGGGGCATTCCTTTCCAATTGAGTCTGCTTTCTGAGCCTTTTCTCTCAGCTTGGCCATGTTTACAATTCTGAGTAATTTTTTAATTTTTTTTTTCTTACCTGGTGCTTGTTTTATTCTTTCGTTATGAGGGATAGGTATAATTAAACATTAACACTCTTTTGCCTTTTAAATCCCCAAATGAAAAGTAGATACCCTGTCATCTTCTGGGTTTCGTGGCCATTCACGCTACATCATTGTCCATTTGGTGCTTGAGTGACCGTATTTTAATGCTACTTCAACCCTCCCCCTCTAAAATTAGAAAGTTCCTGAAAGTCTTTCTGAAACAGTGGTAAGATATCATTAAAATAATTTTGTTTTAATCATAATGGCTGTATTTCTTTTGTAGCAACTTGGGTAATGTTTAAATTATTCTTAGTTTTGGAACCAATGCAAAGATTTATTTAAACAGAATTAAATCTCAGATACTTCCCTTAGCAGCTTTGGAAGGCAACTTGGATTAGGAGCTGCCACTTTCTACATTACATCAAGCTTTTAGTCTTTTTAAGTTAGATTTCCCTCTTGATTGAACGAAAAAAACCCAAAAAAACAACTTTAGCCTGGACCTAAAAAGGGTCACATTAATCAGAATTATTCTTTTTGAGTGAAGAATTCTGAAATTGAGCTGAACAGATAATTTTTTCCAACACTGCACAAAGGCAGTTGGGGTTGTGTGGCCAGTGGGGAGGAGGAGAAGTTCTTCTGTGAGTTGCAGCAATCTCAGTGCAAACAAAACTACCTTGTTTGCAAACCCTTTCTCCTGGACTACCTTTACTTCACAGCTCAGTAAGAAGCTGGGAAAAAGTCAATCACCCTTAAATGTAAATAAAAATGAGTGCTGGGCTAGGGAAGGTTCCTTTTATTTCTGCTGGAGTTGTGCATAGATTATTTCATCCTTTAAGGTGTGTGGCAGACTTTACTCATGGGAATAAGGAAATCACTAATGCTGATACCCTTCAACATAGGAAAAATGAGTGGGTCTTGGATTTAATATTAAACCAAGGATAGGGCTACTTTGATCACTGAGTTTGATCTCTTAACTTGAACTTCAAACATTACCAAATAGCTGAGGATCTTAGCCATAAAAAGAAAGTTTCATCCATTAAGAAAACAAAACAGTAATTTTCACTGTGATCTGTATTTCCCTGAATTTCAAAAGGATTTACATCTAGGACTTGTTTTGGATCTGTCTCTAGTTGAAAGAGGTCCCTTGAATGTGACATTTCTCTGGTCTATGGACAATGTTATTTTTAATAAACAGGAAAAGTGTTTAATTTTCTCAACTTCTTGAAAAATCTTTGTGGTAGTGAATCTATAAATATCTTACAGTGTTGATAAAGTTAGCCCTCAGGATGCTTTTTGGGTACTCCAGGTTGAGGCTCTGGTTGCTTGGTGTCACGTTCTTTCTTTCTTTGTAAAGCTGATTACTCACCACATATAGAAGTTGCATTTTATTTGACCTTTGTCTCCTCCTTTCCCACATCCCTACTTCTCTGTTTGGAAAATGTTTTCTTCACTTGACAAGCCAAGTACAATTCCTTCAGCTTCAAGAGGATCTGTCTGCTGCATCTGTCTGCTGAGGCAAAAAATGTATTTAACAGAGCACAGCTGGAACCCAGATAACTAAAATCAGTCACGCAGACAATTGCTTCACTTGATCAATGATCCTCCACTCTGATGGCCTCTCTTGTTTACATCCCTGAAGACAGTGCAATTACATTTTTGAGGCAGTTCAGGATTTTAGCCCGCATTTATTTGTTTTAAAACTAATTTTTTTTTGTAAATATGCACTAACCACTAGCTGGATGTCCCTTTCAAACTTTTTTTGCCTGTTAATTTTCCTTTTATTTTAGACTCAATTTCACCTTATTTTCTAAATCCACAGATTATATGGTAAGGCATAGGTTGCATTAATGTAACCACAGTCTTAAACAAGAAAGAAAATTGATTCTTCAGGTTGTGTTCTACTCTAACAGATGCAATCACCATATACTCTTTATCCTAATTTGTACATATAGTATTTCTGCATACTTCTGTTTTGCAGAGTTTATACAGCTACTAGCGATTTATGGCTGCATGCCTCCTCTTATGAAGTCTTCTTATAAAAACAAGCCTGATTAATGTAGGTTGAACTTGCATGGCATAAAACCCAGTCAGTCTTTCTACCTGTCAGTCCTACAGGTGTGTAGTGTGTAGAAATGTCTGTTGCATTGACAGTGCCATGCCCTGCAAAGCAAAGCTGTGTGATAGGTCCCAGCCATGCACCTCTCCATTTAGCTTCCATGCCCAGAAAAGGCACATTCACAATACAAATGGTATGTTATGATGTCAGAAGTCTCCAGGCAACCAGCAAAAATCGAAACCTTCTCAAATTTTAGCACATGCCTTACAGGAGGTTTGCAGGATCTGACCCTAGATCACTTTAATCTCGGTTTACTACATTTTTCATAGCGTTTTGTAAATTATGGCGGAAGTTGGCTTTTGAGGATGATCTGCCAGACTATACTTTTCTTTCTCAAATTAGAGATGAAGCCCAACAGTAGAAATTAAGAGAGAGCCAAGACACATCGCATCTCAACAAGAGAAGGTGCTGATGATCAGCTGGTTGTTGATACCTTGTCTGTGTGGCAGCAGCAGCTCACAGCTCCTGCTGAATCAGGAAGTCAAAGGAGCTAGGAGCTGGGCACTGGTGTTTCTTACAGCCCCAGCAAAATGCTGTCACTACAAGCCCTGTGGCTTCCACAACATGTCAGAGAGAAATGATGGCTCAGTACTTCTATAATGTATTTATTACAGCAATACCTCCAGCAGTGTTGTTTTCTGAGAAAGCCTTACTATGGAAAGAAGACCCAACTGTGTTTATATTTTCTTTTGCATGATTTCTTATGTGTATGAGAATAATGGCAGTAGCAAGTGAGATAACTGTGATTAACTTCACTTATTCTTTGCTGGAATGAAAAGTTGCAGAATTCCATGTAAAAGTCAGTGTAAGGTTTGTTAAAATACAAAAAGTAAACCAAAGCAGTATTACACAGTAATTCCACTTGTACCAGAAAACTTACGAAAGGTGTCAACTCTAAGGGCTTTAAATTTGATGTGAGGATAAGTATTATCCTTACCAAAACAACTAGCTAGCATGTTTTTCTTGGTCTTTTTTAAATTTCTTAAGTGTTTGAAGCATATTTTCTTTAACTCTCAAGGCACTGAAAAGGCTTGTACTTGTTCTTTTGCTTGCCAGTCATGGGAAGGCAAATAAAATCTCAAAATATTTGAGACAAAATTTTGTCATCTCTCTCCTCTTACCCCATGTCTTCTAGAAATCTTGGGCCATTCCCAGTCTCACTGGGATCTCAAGTGTTTTGGTTAACGTCGTACCTCTGTGAGGTTCAGCTATCACACCACAGCCCATGTCTGTTGTGATGTTGACTTGAGTCTGCTTTTCATCTTACCTTCTCATATATCCTGCCTTCTTTTGGTTGTTCTCAACTTGAAGAAAGAGAAGTTACCTTCAGGAGAAGTAAATATAGCAAAGAAGACTGCAATGACAATAAGACTGGAAGAGGTAGAATTTCCTTGCAGAGTAGAAGCTTATCCCAAATGCTGTAATTTACTTTTATAATTATTTAAAAGTATTCTTAGGTAACGTAATTAAGAACAGAGTTGGGCAAACAAAGAGTGTGCATATTACTATCTTTGTCTTATTCATTTCTGAGGACTTTTAGCCAAGTTAAATAAATCATAGTAGAACTCAGTCTTCTCATTTAGGTTACTAACTTAATATCTGGTTCATTGAAACTGTGAGTGCCTGGCTCAGGGAAGTGAGCTAATTCACTTACAATACAATATACATTTAATGGAGAGACAGATTTGCCAGTAAAGACCTGCAGAGGAATTTGATGTCATGGTCTTCCCCCATGTTGAATTTGTTACCTCTGGGAGTTGTGAATTCTCTCTTAAATTGCATAAAGCCACAGGAAAATTTAGGACCTTCTATTCGTTTATGGCCTCTTCTAAGAAGACAGACACATAATAAGCTAAAGGTAGTCATAATGGAACATGATGCATATGTTAAAACTGGAAGCATAAGGATCAGGAAAGCAAAAAGGGGAAGCTTGTGATTTGGGTGTTCAGTTGCATGGACAGAAAGCCTTTTGGCTGAAGCCCTCCTCTATCTATGCATATTGTATTAGACCACCAGCAGGTAAGAATAAAATTAATCTGGCTACAGGATATGAAGCTGCCTGCATCTTCACTAGTAGGCCCCAAAACAGGCAGCCCTTTGCCTTTCCTTTCACTAACTCATGACTCACCTGGGTGCCACCAGAAGAAGGTAAGTAATCCAACTCTCCAACTGTTCCTGAAGCAAGAATTGAGCGCAGGACCCAGATCTTTCTGTTTCCAGCTTAGGCCAGAGGACAGTACGCCTGAACTGCAGCAGAAGTGTACATGATATATATATAAGTGCGTAGCCTTGTGATAGATACCTTTCCAGAGGAGATAGCATGGGCCAGAGACAGTTGCTATTAGGCAGCTAGAACGTGACCACCCTATTTTGCAGAGTAGGAAAGCTCAGTAGTGCAAGTATGGGACATTGTGCCTGGGGCCTCAGGGTGTGAGCATGATTTGGAGCACCCATAATATACTGGTAGAGAGATAATCTTTCAGACAAGCTGAGAAGATACCTACAGATGTCGGCAGTCCTGAAAACTAAGTGTTCATAGCCATGGCCTGGGAATAAGATTTGGGTTTTGGCACCAAAATTTGGATGTAGGCACACTGAGTCTCACAGCAGATTTCTAATACCTGTGAACATTTTTTTGTTTGTTTGTTTCATGATTCTTCTGCATTTTCAGGTGCACTTTCAGGTGCACAGTGGCAACATCCAGGTTTGTTGTTGGTCTGTTTAGGGTTTGAATGCAGTACTTGTGGACTGTTTAAGGGATAATTTTATTTTGAAGGATCCCCAGGTTGTCATCGGTCAAGTCTTTTAGAGAGGAAAAGTCTGCAGACCAAGATGAGTAAACTAATACAGTTGTTATAATGCCCAGTGATGCTAACTCCTGAAAAAGAGTGAGGACAAAATATGAGGAAATTCATTAAATCATCTGAAAAGATACAAAAATTAAGTCAATTAAATGATGCAGAAATTTTGCATCTACCGTTATCTTTCATTCATTTCCCTGTGCCAACAATTCTTCTCTCCCAAAATGGCTAATCCTCTCTTCCTAAATCTTCCTGAAGGCTCCCTTTGTCACTTCCAAGAGGACAGTTTCTTACACACAGTGGGTCCGTAGCAGAGTTTAAAAAATAATCTGGCATCCTACCACCTAAGTTACAGTGAAAATCTGCTAGCTCATGCTTTTTTTTTAATACTACTAGTATTGTTTTATTCTATAACTTCTCAGTGGCAGAGCTGTATAAAATATTGAACACCAAATCGTTTGCCGAGAAAAAGATTTTTTTTTTATTTTCTGGGAAAAGTTTCCTTTTTTGGGTGACTGCACTTGATAGGAGTAGCCCAGCCTTCTCAGAAAACGCTTTCAATATTTGAAATGTCAATATTTTGAAATATTTCTATATTTGAAACATTTTCAGTAATCAACATTATATTTAAATTAGAGGACTTCATTTAGGAGGAAGTTGGGTCTTTACTTAAATAAATACTTTTAATCAAAGGTGCCATATTCCTCAGAAACTTGTTCCACATTGCAGAGAGATTATTTGAGTATTAGCTTTGAATATGATTTGCACAATCAAAAATTGTGAAAAAAAACCAAAACAAAAGTCTTCCTTTGGTTCTGAAGTGGAAATAGAAATGTGCCTGTGTGCAGTAAGAAGTATGTGACATTACTCAGTTGCAATGGCTATGAAACCTTAAACGTTGAAGCAATAAAGAATTGTTCAGTAAGTTTCCAAATTGCCTTCACTGCTAAAGCTTGCTCAGAATAAGGCTATCCATTGTTAATTAGATTGAATATGTGTTTTCTCTTACCTGTGATAGATAGTGCAATGACATTAAGGATGTAATTTTGAAGAGGGGGATTGTTTGGCATATAGTTATTTATAAAATAGTGAGCACTGTCTGAACATTATTTTTATTTTTCCAACCAAACCTGCTAAGACTGCATATGTTATCAAACTGGTTTGGATGATGTAATTATAAAGTTTAATATTTTGGCAATATGAGAGACAAGATAACTGAGTCTACATTTGTAAGTTTAACATATACCCTTTATAAGAGATGTATATCCCTCATCAAGGGAAATTCATCTTTATGGAAATGACTTTTCCTGGGCTTCAGCAAAAAGCCAACACATAGTTACTGCCTTTTTAAGAAACAATTTAGAAAAGGCCAATTTAGCCAACTCAGTAAGCGATATTCACAAAGAAAAGCATATTTTGTAAGAGTTAGTCATTTGGATGTGAGAGGTAGCTCACGTCCTCTTCTCAGCATTCAGTTCCACATGTGAACATACGAATTAAAAAGGGAGGAGGTTCAGAGCAGGGACATGTATGTTCAAAAGGGAGTATTTACACAGTTAGTCCTTGTAAAATAAAACCTTTTAATAAGAGCATTGCGTCTTTAGATAATTGGACTGTTGTTCCCAGGCTTATAGTTTTACAAGATATACCTGACTTGAATATTAGCTGTCTGTACAAAAAGAATTTGGAAGAAAGAATAAAATTGTGAAATCACTACTGGTAAGTTTTGGGTTTTTTTCAGACTAACACACTCTTTCAGTGCT
Source organism: Nycticryphes semicollaris (assembly GCA_013400055.1). Taxonomy (NCBI): domain Eukaryota; kingdom Metazoa; phylum Chordata; class Aves; order Charadriiformes; family Rostratulidae; genus Nycticryphes; species Nycticryphes semicollaris. Next base: position 185,768 of record VXBJ01005509.1, on the reverse strand, counting down.
AGGCAGTGAAGATAAACTTTATCTCTGATACTGTTTTTATTACAGGTTTGGATTGCAGATTTATTTTCAATAACTTATCAAAATTAACAGGCTCCTTACTGTTCACAGTTTATCAGGATGCCCCAGAGCTACTTCAGCAATGAAGAAGGCAAAGCTATCTGGAGAACAAATGCTAACAATAAAGCAGCGAGCCAGTAATGGTAAATTTTTAATCATTACATTTTAAAATACTACTTATTTATAAACTAAAGTTATCATTACTCTATTGGCTTTTTCTTTTTTTTTTTTTCCCGCATGTGCAAATCTTCTTTATATAAATAGTGAATTCACTGTTAGAAGGAAAACTGAATTTGTTGCTGTGGAAATCTGTGGCAGCAGTGGAGTGGTCAGACTGGTCTGAGTTATGTCTACATAAATCTAAACCACTAAAATATTTCAAAGTAGAATATGCCATTATAGTTTTCTGGTTCACGTCTCATTCATCAAAGGTGGATAGCTGGTGTTATAACATTACAGGACTCAGAAGAGGAAAAAAGTTTGATTTCCAGAGTGTCAAGTTGTCACAAGCTCCCTTGAATTCATTTGGAGCTGTGGCTCTGTAACCTCTGGCAGATGTAGATGGCCTTGTGCCATTTCGTCTCCTAATCTTCAATCCTGCTTGGGAACCTTAAGTTGCAGGGAAGACGGTGAAAATACCTCTGATAAAAGTCAGGATAGAACCCTGATAGTTGACGTCCAGCAGAAGCAAAACACGGGTCCTTCAGTTCAAATAAGTAACGCACAAAAGGCTTGTCCGGGAGGTGCTTAAGCCCTAAGTTTTCTTGGAAAACTTTGTGTAGTTGCTTTGTCTGTGACAGTGTGTGCCTTGTTGGCTCTTAGTGTTGACTGCGTTTGAGAGCCACAAAGCATTTCAACACAATACAGGAGGCATTTCAAGCCACGTTGCCAGCTCAGCTGGAGAAAGCATTGGCTGACTTTGTTCAATAGCTAGTAATCAGAGAGTAGAAGATTTGGATGTAATTTTCACTACAACCTGAAGAACTGTATCTGCCATGCCCAGGAAGAATGCCTTAAGGACTGTTGTATGGATATTTTGAGTACTTAGGGGGACATGTGGCATTACTCCTATTAGGCAACCTGGGAAAAATTATGCAGGATTCACACTAGACAGGACAAGAGAGTGGGAGCAGTTTCTCTGGTTTAGGAGTTCAGACTTTGACTTGAGAGCAAATGGGTCTGTCTCTTTCCAGGAGAATTTTATGCTTTGTTATAGTAATTAAAAGGATAAATAAATAAAACCTTTGTAGTTTACTCCTGTCTGAATCCTTAAAAATGCAGATACCTTTAAAATTCTGTTGCCCAAATGTTTAAAAAATGTTTTAAACACTCAGAAATCACTTCCATTTGGCAAAAAATTCTATACATCATTATTTAACAGCACTCTTTTGGATCAGGAAATCATTAAAAGCAACAACAGAATCGGAATATATCCCAGTACATCAACAAAACAAAATCACCGTGTTGGGAAAAAAAAAAGATCTTCTGAATCAGTTATAAATTGGTTTTGACAATGGTGTAGTATGAAGAGATTAGCATGTTTTCTTTTCCTTCAAAAGATCTGTAAGGGGACACAGCCTTTCAAATAAGTTACATAAGACAGTGTGGCAGAATTTGTTGCTGCAGGTACATTTCTTATAATACAAAGTTAAATTAGTATATATAAAGAAAAAGGTGTTTCTTACTGATCCTCTAGGCATTTTCAACACTTGCTGGAAAATTACTGCAATTTTAAAATGAGAAGTAGTGGAAAGTACATTGTTTTAGCTTCAAAAGAAAAGTTTGAACAATGCTTCCTTTTTCTTTTTTACTTTAGTACTTTTACTTGAAATAAATTTATTTTCAAAAATGGAATTAATTAATTCACTGAAGTCTGATTTAAAGCTTAATTATTTTAACAGCCCTTTTATTTTTATATCACACAGGTATAGAAAATGATGAAGAAATTAAACAGTTAGATGAAGAAATCAAAGAACTAAACGAATCCAACTCCCAGATGGAAGCTGATATGATTAAACTCAGAACTCAGGTAACAGTTTTATGAAGCCCTAAATTCAACTTCTTTTTTTCTGCGTGACTGATTAAAAGAACTATAGGAAATACATTGTTCCCTTTTATGTTTCTTACATATTAAGATTTCTATCTGTGATTTGCCATTTATAAAATCAGAAAACAATAACTGTTATGCAATTTCCACATCAGTTACCAGCATTAAAAAACCCCAAAGTTTAGCAAAATGTATTTTTTAAAGTAATGGCAAAAGCATGACCTGGCATAGTCAGCTTTGTAGTTCCCCTTCATAAGGCTGTGCCTTTTTAGTAGCAGTTAAAATACTGTGTGATGTGTAATGACCTAATCATGGTCATTAACATAAGTTACAAGGTGAAGGAGTTCACCTGAACAACCATGGCTTTTGCCACGTCTGTCTTACAGAGAAAATTTGGATAGGTAAGTAAATACCTGTTATGCTTCACTTCATCCCATGGTACGCTAAGTGCAGCCCTTGGCAGCAGTACTGGTTCCACAGATCAAGCTTAATTCCTTTTAGTTTCCACATAAATCTGTTTGAGGGGAAAAAAAATGAAAAAAAATAAAAAAAAAAAAGGCCTAAGAGAAAGACTATTATTTAAAACCTCGTTATTCAGCAGCCCTAAAACTGGATAAAAAACCAAAAGAAGGACATGAATTTGATTCTTTCCCTGGCAGTTTCCAGTGTCCAACTTAGCTTCTGGTGCTTTTTTCTTTACGTGATTTGAGTACAGTCACCAAAGGTGAGATTTACCATAGTTCTCACCATTCATCAGCTTTTAGTCCCATGGTCTAAATGGGACTAAATGATAATAACATCTAAATTATCTTAATGGAGAGAGAGTAAACCATTCGTTGTTACTTCTTTGTCTGTTCCTTGTGGAGAAGAGTGCCCCATCCATTTTCCTCCTCCTCCTGTTGTATACTTTTAAATAGAAGGCAGGATCTGCCACTTCAGCTTGGTTTTTCTTTGACTTCTAAACCTTAGTCAAATTGATACCAAAACCTCACTTCTATTTTATGTCTGTATTCAGGGTTCAGCCGTTACGGGATTTGACTTATGCTTTACATGGTTTTCAGATGTGACCCAGTATAACTGTAGGGTAATGAGGACAAAACCTGCAAGAATGTAAAGCAATAAGAATAATCAATGGCAGGAAAATTATATGTATATGTGCATATGATGGGGGAATTTGGTCCTAAGTTTTGCATCTGGCAGCTTCCAATCTGCCTTATATTTTCTTTTGCTTAACACAACGCTGTAGGTGCTATTCACATACAGTCTGATTTAGCTGAGATTTTAAAAAATGTGAAGCAGTTTGGCCATTATATGTACATTAGGTAAATGCTCCAGTTGTCAATAAATTTCTGTGTTTTTAATTTTATTGTTGGCCTGATTAATAAAAAAAATAAAAACTATCACAGGCATAAACCACCTATTGAGTGTCAAAGTTGTCGCTAGGAATTTCACATTAAGTTTTGATCTGAAATGAGTACAAAAGCTGTATTTCAGTGGTCTCAGTTCCAGCTTTCATTTCTCAGACTAGTGCCATTGTATACTCCTAGAAGAAATCAGATTAGGCGCTACCTGGGACCACTGCGTATTCTTGGTTAAAAAAAAATCAGGTGATGATTTTGCCCTGAAGTTGAAAGGATGCTTTGCACACCTTGCTGCAGCAGATTTACAAAAAAGGGTAGAATGATTGGCAAAACCACACTGTCATTAAATAATTAACAGGATTCTAGGAAACAGAGCAACAAATTAGCTTTATATGGATTTGCATCCCATATAATTTTAAGTGCCAGTGAAAGTTTTTCCTACAACAGGACCTTCCCTTCCATGTAGAATCTTTTATCTTTAATAAAGTGAGAAGTCTTGCTGCAGCCTTTTTCTTTGTTAGAGCATTCATAAGAATCTCCTTTATTTGGTTGCTTTATTTCCTTAAGACTTTGAAGAAAGTATTTTTAGTTTAAGGTCTTCCAGTAAATTTGTTCAAATTTAACGTCCAAGTCCAAAAGCATGGGAGAGGCATGTGTCCCCTCACACATAAAGGTGAGAGCGGGTCATAAAAATCTGCAGATAACTGTGTCTCTCATACAAGCAACCGGTTATCCTGTTCTCAGAGCAGATACAAGTGAACATACGTTAGTTTCAGGGTGAAAGCATGGGGAGGGAAATTTCAGCCTGGACTAGATGATCTTAAAAGTCCCTTCCAACCTAGATAATTCTATGCACCAGGTATCTTAAGATATTCACACACTGAAATTGTGAGATATGCTGATCAGCTGCCACTGTATTTGCAGATAGTCAGCAACACACATGAAAAAAGAAAAAAGATCTACTCAAGTGGCAGTGCTCAGCTAGCTAGAAAACCTATAAAATGTCAGCTCCTATTTAGGTTAGTGTGAGGCAGCAGCAGTGTGCCGTTCTGAACTGGGCCTTCATTGACATCAGACTCTTCACTTTGGTCTGTAATAAAAAAAACCAGCTTTTAAGGTAAATATTGGAGCATGATTGACTCTAATAAGCACCTTTGAAAGGTGTTTTGCATTTGCATACAGCATTGCTCTCTGATATAAACAAGCTGAAAGCAAAACAAGCGAGGAGAATGTGTTTGCAGTTTCAAAGCAGAAGCAAGTATTTTGCCTGCTATAATATTTTGTGGAAATAGCTCAGAATCAATTAATTGTGACAAAACCAAGCCCCTGCAATACTGACAGCTTGGATTAACTGCTATATAACCTGTAGTCAAAGTCAGATATACCTGAAGATAGTTTTATGTAGCTACATCGTTTGCCAAAGTTACTTCTATCAATTAGTGGCTGCATTTCCTTAAGCACATTGAAACTCTAGGTCCAGAATAAAACTCGAGACATCTAACTACCTGATTGTGCCAACAATTTCCTAAAATTTACTCACCCATGATCAAGTTAATATTCACTTAAGAAGCTTTTCCCCTTCTGCCTGCTACTACCACAAAAACCTCCAACCTTCCTATCAGCATTTAGATGGTATTTATACAATACCAAAGTCTTCCCACAGTGCACTGTCTATGCCAATCTAGAAAAGGATAAAGCTCATTTTAGGAATTCAAAACCTTGTGTTCTGTGGCATTTTTTCCACTTCTCTGGCATCTTCTTTCACCTTCTTGTCAATGCATATTTTAACCTACACATACACAAAAGCACACTGTGCACTTTGTAATAGATGTTACCGGTTGCCATCCAACATGGAAAGTAAGGACAGGTCTACAGAGGGAAGTGTAGACAGACACGAGTGAGCTCTGCATGTGCTCTCAACGAGCTGGACACAAGCCAGGGCTCATCTGAAATCCTTACACCTTTGTTAGCACAGTGCTCTGCACAAGCCCGGGTAAGTTGCCTCTCAGCCATGCTTTTTAGTTCAAGCAGGGTCAGAGCCAACTTGTGCCCCATCACCTGAGAACACAAGGCAGAGCGTGCTCTCAGGTGTCTTCACCTGAACGTGTAGTCACGCCTCAGAGACACGCTCTCCTGGCTATGTGCTAATTCCCTTTGATTCCTTCAGTTTTGCAAGTCATTGTATGTATTGGAAAACTTTCCAAATTTGTACATACATCGCAATAACGTGCAATTTTTCAGCTTTCAAAAGCAGCCTTGTGAATTTGTGTAGAATCAAATTGTACTTACAAGGAGCTAAACACTGGCAGCAAGGAGCTGTGCATGCTTAACTAACTAACTATATATATATACGTATCAGAAAATATAAGAAATGCATGACACTGCAGAACATGCCTCCTGTAGCCTCCTAGGAGTAGAAGTGTTTAACCACACGGGTGAACTTGCAGAACTGAGGTCCTTCTTAATGTCTTTCAATTCAAGAGGAAAAGCTGGAACGCAGTGGAATAAAATCCAGGTTCATTCGTTATTGGCAGTATTAAAAAGACAAGCTGTTAAAAGTCACACAACATGCAGTAGGAATAAAAAAATCCCAAACCCTTAACAATGATAAGAATTGCAGACTCAAGCAAAACCTTTTTAAGCATGAATGAATAGACCTTTTTCTCCTTTCCCTGGTATTTCTGTTATCTCTCCCTTCAAAGAGCGCATGCTTTATAACAGCTTGCCTTATATTACATTGTACACAAATTTGTCCATTTTAGATTACCACAATGGAGAGCAACCTGAAGACGATAGAAGAGGAGAACAAAGTAATTGAACAGCAAAATGAGTCTCTTCTTCATGAATTGGCCAATTTAAGCCAGTCTTTAATTCATAGTCTAGCTAATATCCAGCTGCCACATATGGTAAGTGATTGAGAGCACAAGTTAAGGAATTTGGAGATCTTCAGTTCACTTCATACAATAGATGTCTTTTTTTTATGTTTATGTTTCATCTACCAGTTGGATATTTGTGGTAACAACACTGAAACCATAAAGATACATTTAACTGCTAACAAAGACATGGAGGGCCTGTTCCAGTGTATCCTGTAAAATTAAGTAAGAACTAAATAGGCATTTTAAATATTATAAAAAATGGTGGCAATATGCCTTGA
>VXBJ01005509.1:159149-174149 GCA_013400055.1 Nycticryphes semicollaris | reverse complement strand
CATGCTGTTGTTTTATTTTAACTGTTTATCAGTACAATTTTGGATTTTTCTTACCCAGATGTTTTCGGCCATAGTGTCCTTTAGCAGATCTCTTGAGAAAGTCAACAATACATTTTTGCACCACATATACCTACATAGTTATGAAATTATTTCTGATACTAGATCGGAGTACCAGAATTATTTTTGTTATTAATGCATGACATGACGTTCTTTTAACATGAAGCTGCATTTCTATGCAGTCCAGAGCTGCAGGACAAAAGGGTTAAATATGCCAGTGTTGAATCCTGATAAGCAGGCAAATCACTGTGCATCAATTACAAAGAATATATTTAGCTGTAAATACAAGCCTGTAATTTTGTCCCCTCCTCCCCAGTAAAATGGATCACCATGACCAGAAAACAGGTACATCCAAGGAGACCCAATTCAAGTTCTCTATGTTAGTAGTCAGTTCATCAGTGTTAGGTAAAGTAGTTAATGCCCACTCCCTGCTTCTGTTTCCTGCCAACATTAATATTTCCTCTGAGAAATCATTTTGCCAAAGGATATGAGCCAACTCCTCTAGTCTCCTAAGACTAATTTTCCACTGTTGCGATCAACAGGCCTTTCTCTGTGTCTGTGGAGTTAATCCTCCTCAAACTTTATTGACTTAATCCTTTTTGAGCCCACTGTGCCCAGTATCAGAGAATCATTTGCATTGGAAAAGACCTTTAAGATCACCAAGTTCAACTACAAACCTAGTATGCCAACTCCAGCACTAAATCACTTCCCTAAACACCACACCTACACGTCTTCTAATACTTCCAGGGATGGTGACTCAACCACTTCCCTGGGCAGCCTGTTTCAATGTTTGATAACCCTCTGGTGATGATATTTTTCCTAATAGCCAACCTAAACCTCCCCTGGTGTCACTTGAGGCTATTTCCTCTCCTCCTATTTCCTGTTACTTGAGAAAAGACACTGACATTCACCTCACTACAACCTCCTTTAAGGTAGTTGTAGAGTGTGATAAGGTCTCCCCACAGCCTTCTTTCCTCCAGGCTAAACATTCCCAGTTCCCTCAGACACTCCTCGTAGGATTTGTTCTCTAGACCTTTCACCAGCTTTGTTGCCCTTATCTGGATATATTCAAGTACCTCAATGAGGGAGTGAGGGGCCCAAAACTGGACACAGTACTCAAAGTGCGGGCTCACCAGTGCCAAGTACACGGGGACATCATTTCCCTACTCCTGCTGGCCACACTATTTCTGATACAAGCCAGGGTGCTCTTGGCCTTCCTGGCCACCTGGGCACATTGCTGGCTCATGTTCAAGCAACAGCTCCAGGTCCTTTTCTGCCAGGCAGCTCTCCAGCCACTCTTCCTCAGGCCTGTAGTGCTGCATAGGGTTGTTGTGACCCAAGTGCAGGACCTCATACTTGGCCTTGTTCAACCTCATACCACTGGCCTCAGCCCATTCATCCAGCCTGTTCAGATCCCTCTGCTGAGTCTTCCTATTCTCAAGCAGATCAACATTCCCAACCAACTTGGTGTTGTTTGCAAACTTACTGAAGGTGCACTCAATTCCCTCATCCAGATCATAAAGATATTAAACAGAACAGGCCCCAGTACTTAGTCCAGGAGGACACCACTTGTGACCAACCACCAACTGGGTTTAAGTCCATTCAACACCACTCCCTGGACCTGGCCATCCAGCTATTTTTTTATCCAGTGAGGAGCGCACCAATCCAGGCTATGAGCAGTCAATTTCTCCAGGAGGATGCTGTGGGAAGCTTTGTCAAAGGCTTTCCTAAAGTCCAGGTAAACATCCACAGCCTTTCTCACATCCACTAAGCGTAACACTAGGTCTCTCTTGCTATTGTCCAGAAATATCTTCCCTGTTGTTAAATCATCATACGTTTTCTTTTTTCTTGCTTGTGATGACTCTTAGACCTGTGATCAACTGCTACATTTTGATCAAATTTTGGAATATAGACAAAAAAATTCTATTATCTCTAAGTAATCTCTAACCTTGCCTTTTTATTTAGTCCCCCACATCATCAAGATCTTAATATACAATATAACAATTCTATGCTGATCTATCTTCCCATCTTTGGTCATTTCTGGCATTTTTATTTAAGATCACTACTGAGATTATTTGCCTCGGTAGTACCAAAAAGAGAAAAACAATGGCAGAAACTATATTCACAAATAAATGAGCTCTGTTTTGTCACTACTATATATAGAAAAGTTTTACTTCCATCACAAAGGGAGTGATGATGTGGAATTGGGCATATGCAATCAATTATTCATTTAACATTTGTGGAGAAAATCAGATCTAAGTACAGAGCATGAGTTTTCATTGCAAACACTTTTTTCAACTGAGGCATTGATGCCTCAATAGAACATTTAACCCTCCTGACAGTAGACTTGATTTACATAAGTACCTCTCATGGATTGTTAGGAATAATTTGTGGATTCTCTGGGGTTCGCCAACTGTACACTGAAAATCATTCCTCTCTCAAATGCTTCCAAAGGGCAGGATCAGCCAAACTGTCTGTGGAAAGGATCAAAACAGAAGAATAAAAAGCAGCAGAACAAGTACACATGGTTAGTAAAAAGCAAAAGAAACAGGACTGAGTCAGAGCATCAAAAATGCATGTATCTAAACTGGAGAAAGTAACAAAACCAATAGGAACGGTTGTGCTATGGCATCACAGTTATTCCAAGAAGAAAAGGAATGCATGATATGGTGGAGCTGGAGGATGCAGGTGTTCCCAGGGGAGGCTGATCAGAAGCCATTTTGTTTTTCTGAATTTCACATATAAGCCCTTGCACTTATTACTTGCTTTTGCATTACGTTCTGGACTCTGCCCTGGTTTAGCGTCACTCCTTTTGCTATATGATTTAAACTGAGAAGCTTTAATTTTGAATTACCTTCAAAAGTGTCCTGCTTTTATGATTGGAAAATAAGAAGTTCTTAACAATGTAAAGTCAAACAATGCTTCAGTGAAATAAACAAAATTCTGCCTCCTACTGCACAACAAACGCTAGGACCGCACACACTTCCCATTGAGCACAATCTCTATTGTTGGAATTACTGATCAAGTTTCTTTTTGTAGCCTCAAAACATTGTGTGTGTCGCACGATCTATATTTGTGGGCGGCCATAATTTTGCTCAAGCACCCAATTTTCATTTAGCAATCAAAGAGCGAGTATCCCCCTGAAGAACAGAGCCTTGGACCGGGCTATCTTCTTTGTCAGATCTTGTAGCCTCTCATGAGGATGTCCCTTGCTCCTGACTCCTCTGGAGATGATAGTCCTGCTATGCCTCACCAGTAGCTCTGGAGCTGCAGGCAGTGAGAAGTCCCAGGGTCTTCAGGGAAACCACCAGCTGCAGCAGAGAGGTCACTGGGGTGACAGCAGCACTAACTGCTTCCAATTACACTTTAGAGAACACTCATAGTTTAGGTCCTTTCTGTGGTTATTTGTCATGAAAATGTGGCATCGATTTATATGCAGCAATTACTTATAATGGGAACAGTACAAGTAGTTGCATGTTTTTTTCTAATTTTGTGGAGATCATGAGATGGCTGTGGTTATTTTTAAATGGCTTTATTACTAGAATTAATATAAGTAAACGTGTTCTGTTCAATAGGATGTGAGCAGTGTGCTGTTCAGATAAAATGATATAAATAAAAATAATATGGTTTAAATACAATGAGCTATTCAGTGACCCTCCTAACATGTGGAATTGCTTCTACTCCATTCTTCACTGACTATGGCTTTTATAAAGAGAGAGCAGAAGTGCACAAGTCATTACTGGATTTGCACATTAAGGAGAAGCAGCAAAATGAAAGCAGGTTTTGATTTTATTTTTTTTTAACACATTTAAATCTTTCTCTGTATGGATCATGTTGTCCTTGCCTGAGACATCATTCCTAAAGAGAATTATTCCCCACATGCATAAAACTTTACATTTCATTTTCTCTTGTAATGCTAACACAAAAGTGTAGTGTGTACATACGTGCACACTAATAGCCTTAAATTGTGAAGTGTGCTGCTTCACAAAATCCCTGGCCATGCCCCAGAGCCCTCAGGCTCTGTCCAGATGGATGCCTAAGATGTATGAGCCACATTCATATTTAATCAGATCATTGTACACACTTCCACCAACAGACATGTTTAAGCCTAGGAAGAAGTAAGGTGCCCATTCTCATATGAGTAATTTCTAACTCTTATGGCTGTCTGACTGCACATGACGCAGTATTTGTTCACCTCTCATGTTGCTGTACCCATACATGTTTTTAGAGTTGATCTCCTGTGATTAAAAATGATACCCCAAAATTTCATGTTTCCTAGGAGAAAATGGATCAGGAAAGCCTTTGCGTCTTGGACCAAGAAAGAACTTCAGCTTTTAGTTCATTTCAGCTTTGAGTTTGCGTTTCACTAACACTTTCAGTAAGCTGCAAAATGAAAAGTTTGCAGTAAAATCTATTCTTGCTGCTCCACCCAGGAAACTAGTACATCAACAACAACAGCAGCAAATTTAACTAATTCAGGTCTGTTCAGGGGAAACTTGTTTCTCTCAGGTGTCAATGCAAAATATTTAAAATCAAGAGCAAAATGTCTAAAACCAGAGATTGCATGGTCAGCTGAACTAAGTTTTTGTAGTCATAACTTATATGACTGTGTATGATTATAAGCCATTTTGAAGTGACTGACATAAAAAGGGAAATTTTTTCAGGGTAGTTACAAGAAGCAACAGTAAAATTCATGGCAAAGGTTTCACCTCTAATAGGACATGCTGATTCAGGTGATGAATCGCATGCACGTGACGTAATCTTATCTATAGATAGGGATCAGGCAAACCATCCCATATGGTGCATCTTGTCTACACATGATCAGAAGCTGTCTGAACAGAGCTGCTCAGTACCCTGAAAAAATATTGTTCTTACATGCTTCAGTGTGAAAATCCCAGCTAAACCTTGATTTTTCAAACTGTAGTTTGAATTCACCCACTACTCCCTAAAATATCTGAAACTCATAGTTAAATGCTGTCACAAACAGATCCATAGATAAAAGATAAAATATATATGCTACCTGATATTATTAAAACTTGTCTGTTAAATGATCTCTTTTAAAAGTTCCAAGTGCACTCCCTCAAAATGTCACTGAAGTGAAGAGAAACTATGACTTTGATGAGCAAGACTTGAAAATGCGAGTATGATAAGGTCCTGAGCTGGCTTTGAAGAGGGTCTGCCTAGACGTTCTTCTCACACTAAGCTCTCCAAAGAAGACCAAGAAGATTTTAAACACAAAAAGACAGGTTTGAACAAAAGGAGGAGTTTTATTTTTTAAACATGGAAGGCTCAGAGCAGCTGGAAGAGCAATAAAAAAGATTGTACAGAAGTCCCCACATGCTCCTTACTTCCAATGACTAGGAAAGTGATTGTGACACTGGTGAGGCCTCACCATGAGCACTGTATTCAGTTCTGGGCCCCTTACTACAAGAAGGACATTGAAGGGCTGGAGCATGTCCAGAGGAGAGCTACCAAGCTCATGAAGTGTCTAGAAAACAAGTCCTATGAGGAGAGACTGAGGGAACTGGGTATGTTTAGTCTAGAAAAAAGGAGACTGAGGGGAGACCTCATTGCCCTCTACAGCTACTTGAAAGGAGGTTGTAGAAAAGTGGGTGTTGGCCTCTTCTCCCAAGTGAATAATGACAGGACCAGAGGAAATAATCTCAAGTTGTGGCAGGGGAGGTTCAGTAAAGTAAATTACCAAAAGAGTGGTCAGGCACTGGAACAGCCTTCCCAGGGAGGTAGTTGAGTCACCATCCCTGGAGGTATTTAAGAAACATGTAGATGTGGCACTTCAGCGCATGCTCTAGTGGCATGCTCTAGTGGCTGAGATTGTAGGGGTCTTTTGTGTGTGTATGGTTGGACACAGTGATCTCAGAGGTCCTTTCCAACCATGGTGATTCTGTGTGACTTTCTGAGTCACTGACTCAGCCCTTGCTTCAGCCCCTTGGTCCCAGGAAGCTCTTTGAACCCTCTCTCCTACAACTCTCTTAACCACCAGTTCCTCCAGTCCCCAGCATTTACTTGAAGGAGCAACCCTTCTGCTTCTGAACCACAGGGTTTCACCTTCCTCAATATTTTTTTAATAACACAATTTTATAACAATCATATTGAATGAACACTGACTCAAAAATAGAAAATGGAGTTAGGAATCACTCAAGCACCTCCCAATGTTTTGGTTTTCTAAATCTAAGACCTAAAAACTTTGTGCCTTGGAGAGAAAGGGCAGAAAAAAATGTTAAGAAGGATGAAAAAGAAAATCTGAAATGAAGAACTAATGACTGTGTCATTTTAATTCTGGTGCCTCTGGAAAAGTTACAAACTAGAATACTTAAAGTGTCTTGTTCTTGATGATATTACAAATAATACTTAGATTTGGGGGTTTTATTTTAAGGGCTAGTATTTTGTACTGTAATGTCAGTCAACTGTTGGTTTGCTAATAGATTCCTGATAAAGAGGACAGGCCTGTTCTTGTCTTCGCTTCTCCACAAAATTCTCCATTAGACTTTAGCAAATTGAATTTCAATGCAATTATATTTCAACATAACTGAAAAAAAATACTGGGCTAATTATAATATGCCATTTGTTACTGGTTCAATATGCATTTGTCAGGTCAGAGACATTTGGTGCATATTTACAATAAGTAAATTTGCAAAACACTAAAAATATTTTCATTTTCTGTGGGGAGAGAAGACATGAATTAAGGTTTCAGATTGAAATATATTTTATCTTTACTATAAAATATTTAAAATTAATGGAACATTTTAATGGAACTGTTTTTTTAAATATTTGCTTTTTTGATAAAACAAAAAACATTTTTTTTTTTTAAATAAACCCTTTCTTCTCATCCTTGCTACTTCCTGACAGCTTTTTTTTAGCTGTTATTGTTCTGCTGGGAAAAAAGACACAGTGAGGAGAATGGAATGAGAACTACCAATGAAAGTAAAACAAAGACAATCAGAAAAATCAACAGAAAAAAATCTAAAATTTCCTAATCTTCTAAAATTCTTCCAACTAAACAAAGTTTCAAACTATGTTAAGGATAAATAATAGAACCTTAACTCAAGAAACCAAGCCATAGTCTAAAGACATTGTTACTTCCAGTCAGAACTGGATGTAATCATTTTGCTTTCCACAGGCTATGCAGAAAAAAAAAACAAAGAACCAATTAGCTAAATGTCCATTTTGTGGATATTTTGTTTACTCTTATCTAAGCCTTGCATCTGGAAAGGCTGTTTTGCTCTCTGACAGGTCATTCTAAAATTCAAGGCTTGATATGAAGAAAGCATAGACAGTGGACATAAAATTTTGGTCATGCTACAATGACCCGAGTCACAAATCAAGCCCCCAGATTTCACTGCTACTATGATTTAGGGTTGGCCACCTGGAGCAAAGAACACGTTTTTGTTTTGTTCTCTCTTTTTAGTACTCATTTGTCTGCATTCCCCTTCCGAAGGAATGTCTTACTGTCTAAAATGACTTAATCCTAAACAGAGATCCTATAACAAACAACAACAGAACATCAAAGGTGACTAAAGGAGGAAGATCAAATAGGAATTAGGCAAGCCAGGGAGCAATTAGAGGACATCAAAACTACCCTGAGGGAAAGAACAGGACTGAGCTAGCCCACCCTAGTTGAACAGTCCTACCGACTTTGATCAGCCAGGAAAACATGGATGAATTGAGAGAGGTCTGTTGATAGCCCAAATCTCAGACAACCTCGCTGAACACACCCTCTTGCCTCTTAGTGTTCTTTGGTATCTGACCTGAAAGTCTGAGGAACTCTTTCTGGTTTATTTTTAAATACAAAAATCTATGTGGTAAACCCCATAATTTTCATGCTGAATTTCCAGTTAAATTATCACATTACTTCTGTTTTATAAAGACCTTTGTTTATAATCAAACTATAGTAAGTTGATTTTACCCCAGAAGAATTGCTGCATTTCACTGGGAGCTAAGGCCATGATGACTAGAGCAGATAATTCCAGTCCCAGATTGTGTCATACTGGTAAAGTTGCTAATGACTCACCTTTTACGCTTGTGAGGCATCTTGCCCAAACTAGTCACCTAGGCTCACATCAAGATAGACATTTCCAAAGGACGTATCAGCTGATGGCAAAACAACAGAGATGTTGGCTGGAGGGGATCTCTGAAGGCCTGTTGTCCAACCTCCTGCTTAGACAAGGACTACTGCCAGCACTCTCTAGTATCAGCCATGGCTTTGTCTAATCAAATCTGGAGAATCTCTCAGAAAGAAGATTCCTAGCATGTCTGTGTAACCTGTGCCAGTGCCACACTACCATCCTGGTGAAAAATATTTTTACACTATATTCAACCTAAACTTTGCAAGTCACAATTTACGTCCATTGTACCTTGATATATATGACAACTGGCACTGCAAAGAATTGTTTTGCTTTATCATTTTTTGCAGTTTCTCTTCATGATGTCACAGATTGTTGTTGCATTACAACCTTGCTCCCACTTCACCAGATGAAATAAGCCCAGATCCCTCAGGCTATGCTCATCTTGGTGGTCCTCCTTCCAGTTTCTCATCATCCCCCTTTGATCTAGACAGCCCAGAACAAGATGTGTCCTTCCAGGAGAGACCTTCACATGCATCAGCTGAGGACAGAAGCAGCTTCCCTTGATCTGCTGACGAAGTTTCTTCTGATGCTGCTCATTCTTTTAAAACTAAGAACAGAAAACACTTACACTTTTCTGGAGAGTCCAGTGGGGTTTGTCCAACACTACCTCTAGGACCCTTCCTAGGATTTGGTATTCCCATAGCCAGGAAGGGAGGATCTGGAAGCCAGGGCCTGTCCCTCAGCTCCCCAGCCAGGAGTAGGACAGCCATGGGGGGGAACTGTGACAGCCCCAGCCCTGGTCATCAGGTACATCTCTAGGAACTGGGATGAGCCAAGGCTGGACCAGGATGTTGACCCATGGAGTGGGGTTGGTATAAGGCCCACTGGGGGAACTGGTGTCATACAAAGCCCTGGGTTGGCTGGACAGGGCTGTGGTGACAGGGCTAAGCAGAGGCCAGATTAGAAATGGCAGTTAGCTTAAAAGCACAGCTGTTTGCCCAGTCAGGGGGGCTGACTTTCCCCACAGCAGCTCCCTCTCCTCGGGGTCTGGTTCTGCTCTTCCCAGGCACTCAGGGCACCCAGGTCCGTGATAGTATCCATCTGGGAAATGGGCACAGACCTCTTGCATTTGTCTGTTTTCAGAGAAGGCACCAGGTTATACTTATGCCTGCAAAACATGTGGCTGGGTGGTTCTGATCCTCTGAGGCCTCCAGGCACAGCTGTAGTACAAATAATAGCCTGGATTCTCTTCTGGGTGAGGTATTTCCTCAGTGTAGGCAAGGGATTAAACTAATAACACCCAATTTCCCGTTATGTTGATATTAAGGAAAATTACTCTGTGGGAAATATGGAGCTTTCTGGTTAGAGTACATTTTCCTTGGGGAAAGTCTCTTCAGAGAAGTTTTCTTATTTTCCTTTACCATTACAGGGTAACTTTTCCACTAGGTACATCGTTTGGCTATTGAGGAAGGACACAGGGTTTCTTACATTTTAAGCAGCTTGCCAAAGCAAGGCTTACTATCATTTCTAATTTTCATTTTTATTTTTCCCCCTAGCATATTGCTTAAAAAGCTAGGATAAAAAGATGGTTATCCTATTGTATTACCTACTTTTCAAGCCTAATTTCACTAGCAAATGAAGGTTAATGATTGTTTTACCCCCACTGTCATCTGTGATAGTTGTGTGCAGTCAAAAAAAAAAAAAAGCAAGATTTAATAGATCCACATTGCACAGTTAGTAAAAATCAAAGCTTATTGGCATTTCCTTAAATATCAGATAATGGGTTAATAGAGTCCATTTTCTACAGCTACACCCAGCAAACTCACTCTTTGAAAGGGAGGATATATTAAAACATGCTGTTCAAAACCCTCAGAAATATCTGGCAGATATAAGTTATATTGGCTGATTTAAGATAGGGTAAGCATCTTTTCTTGGACGCGCACAATAGCACCAGGTAGCCTGGCTGAGGTGAAGACTCAAAGACACTTTGGAAGAGAACCTTTGGGGTTTTTTGCCCGTTTACATAGAACCCGTCCCAGGAATTTCTTATAAGAAACTGACAACGCATATTCAGATGATCCACAAGACGTGAGGCAACTAAAGATACCCTAGCATGTTCCAGAGAATGGTAGACTCCTGTTTGAACTTGGAAGGAACCAAGTAATCAAGGAAATTCATATTATATTCAGGAATGGAGAATGGCAGCTTTTAAAGATATCAACAACATCAGTTTCCTAATTGGGAAGAAGAAGGGTATTTGAATCTGACTTCTGTATAGAGAATGCTCACAGTCTTCTTTGCTGGACTCGATGATCTAGAAGGTCTTTTCCAACTTAAATGATTCTATGATTGTGTATCATAAACTCCTGAATGCCCATGGTCAGAGAAGAAGTTATAGTGCCTCTGACCGATATATGAAGAAGAATGCAGGATTTCAAAAGCATGCGTTCGAGTATAGCACAGGCTTTCCTTGGTAGTTGAGAAAAGTTTATGAACAGACATTTATGAATTTAAATAATTGACTTGGCTCATACCCTGAGTCTATCACATTTGCTGACATACCATCCAGCTACCCCATGACATTTGCTTTGCATATGTAATAGAAATAAAAGGCACCACTATATGCTTTCAAAACCAGTCTGAATTTCACTTCTGGCTTTATAATCTTTATAAGATTAAATATCAGATGTGTTTAAGCTTTACTCCTGTGCTGGTATATTATAATAAAACCACTTTAAATACAGTTTTTTATTGTGCTTTTTATTTTGACAATTTAATCCTCTTACCAGTTACTGTTATTATTAAACAAAAGGGTCCTAACTAGGACATGATTCCAAGCCTACCAAAAGTCAATGCAAAGTGTTTCTATTTTCAGGTATTCAAAGACATACTGAATGTCTTGAATGTGTCATTGTATATTCAAAGACAGAATGTTAACATGGAGATATGAACTAAACTGAAGAGGATTTGCACTTATATTGCTTATATCTGATGGTTTTGGGAAAAAAAAAAAGACATATGTATTGATTATGTGATCTTTTAGAAAGTCTTTTTTATTACCTCAGTAAAGCAAAAGCTGCAAAAATAAATTACTAGTATGGAATAAAACCAGCAAGTGGCAGTATTTGACAAAAATCTGGGAGGTAAGTTGGAAACTTTTAAAAGCAAATGAAGATTTACACTATAACTAACTATAAGCTAAGGACTTCTGCCGGCATTCAGAAAGAAACATTTATCATTTGCAGTATAAATAGCTTATTTTTTTTATTAGGTCAACCCCTCAACTACAGAAATCAGAAACATAAGACAAATTTCCCATGGATATTTATATGCAGGGTCAGCAAAAACGACCCTGAACATTTTATAGAAGTTCTTCTATGAAAACTGGCTAAGAATAGAAAGAATATTTGGAAGTCTGATTTGTCAGAAAACATCCCCACCACCCATTTCAAACAGTATGCAAGCAATATTGAAATCATTATATTGAGGGTTTTTTTGCAGTGCATTTTATAAAAGAAGTAAGATGCAGATAAACCAGATTAAAAAGACAACTGCAATTTTAAATCATAACAGAGGTGTCAGAAGACCAAAAGGATGCCAGCGTTGTTAAGAAGTATAATTATGGAGCGATGTCTGTATTTTCAGCACCAAAAACGTGCAAGGACCATAACAAAGAGAGTTAAATTACATTCACTGCTCAAATTGGAGCAGTTTTCCTCCAATCTTTGAAAACTGCAGTTTCATGAATACCATAAATGACCACACAGAAGCCTTTGGGCCTGATTTTCTTCTTACAGCAGTCCCTGAACTGTTTCTCATTGATTTCAGCTATAGTAGTCCTGAATACTTTGTGGCTCAAGTTTGCTCAAGACAAACTTCTTACTTCTCTTATTTTATTACACAAAAATGGTTTGTGGAGGAAAACAAACAAACAAAAGTAATAGGAAAGATTTTGAGGTTGTAAAATCAGACAATTAAAAACTTGGGAAACTCCAGAAATGTGCTTTCTCCCTTGTGTAACAGCATTGAAATAGTCTTCAGTTACTTCATAAAAGACATTTTTCCTCAAGTTTCCTACTTTATTTAGTTCAAAGGATAAATCATAATCTAGGGATGAAAACTCTCTTGTTCCAGAAAGTTTGTGAAGAACAGTTAAGAAACTGTGAGGACCTCCAAAAGTTAGATAAATTTACAAGACATAATAATGTAAATACCTTTCCTATACAGCTTTAAGTAAAATGGATTTCCCTTTTAACCCACTCTCTAAGCACTTTTTTTAATTCCCCCTTTACTAGCAGAGAAAATCTCTTGAAAGCTTTTTTGGATCTTCTTATTCACCTCTGTGAAGACTTTTCAGTCTACCTATATTTCTCGCTTCTCTTCCCTGCCAAACTAGCATGTTATAGACTGAAAACAAGATGCAGTTCTTAGCCTCAGAAAATGTAGCCTTGACTCTTTAATCAGCGCACTGACAAGGAAGGAACTGACTGCTGTCTCAGCATTTCAATGAATGTCAAGTTGATCTGCATTATATTTTAATTAGAAGCATTAATATTCTAACCAGTGTCTAGTGCTGAGCTAATTGCATACCACCTCATACTCTACCAGATTCCACAGGGCATGAAAAAAGGCTAACTTAAATGACTTATGAGGCATTAATAATATATTAACTAAGAGCCTGGAGGTTACATGTAACTTAAAGTTAATGGCAAGAATGCTGTATAGGTTGTTAAGGCTAAATTGCCTAATTAGAGTGAAAATATCTATGCACTTTCAATCTCACTCTCAGAATTATGTATGTGTAGCATAGATACTTCCAATGCACAGCCCCTAAGTCCCAGAAGCTTTTCAGAACAATTTTAATTTCCTATAAAAAGCTTAACTAATTTTGACTATGTATGTTATTTTTGAAAATAATCCTTGTAAAGCACAAAAATGCCACAAAATAAACTGTCACCATATTTTTCTAAATGCTACAAATATCCCATGTTTGTGATCTCTATATTACTATGTTTAATTATCTACCCTCAGATGTTCTGCTGATTTTAGTATGGGTGCTGCAGGATGACAGATTTACAACCACCAAGATGCTCTAATGCAGGTGGCATTTCCGGGACGAAAACTTACTTGTGCCAACACTTGCACTTTGTAGGTCAAAAGTGCCCCAGCTTTTCTTGGGCCAGGAAACAAATTTAATTTTCAGATTAAGACATGTATAGGTCCCAACACCGATCACAAATGCAGAGGTGAGACACAGAGGAGCTGATTGTTGAATCGACAGTGAGGTGATGCACATTTTTACCTGCTTCTTCTGTAAACTCTCACAACCTTCCCCAGCCACTTGAATGTTGACAGATGTTTTAAAGGACTCTTTAGAACAAGACAGGAGAAAGAGTTCTGTGGTTCCATTGGCTATCTCCTTTTGAAGATATAAACACTTATGTCTCGCTCTAGAGAAGAGAGACATAGTGACTCAGGAAAAACATAGTCAAATATACTTCTGCAGAAAGAAAATTACAGATAATGACTCATCTCAGCATATTTTGACTCTGGGCCCAACAGTGATTTCCAGCCCTTGTAGCATGTTTCCATGTTTCCCAGCTCTGACTTCCTACATGATGTGTTTGACTTGGTGTTAAAAAAAAAAAAAGGGGGGAGTTTCCTGACTTGTGGTAAAACCAAGTTTTCACAGTGTGATGCAGAGTAAGGATTACTAAAATTAAGCTTTAGGCAAGAATGGCTCCTTGAAGAATAAGGCATGTGGACAACCCTGCAGAAGTGCCATGGTTTATTTCTGGGGTGGAACTAGGAGTGCTGACACCCATCATTTGTAAGAGAATATGTTGTTGTACTCATTAGGTTAGTTGTGATCACTACAATTGTCATCATTGAAATGACATTCCAATGTTTTCACCTGGGACAGTCAAACCAGAGAGGGATGGAGAAACGGTACCTACTTAGGACCTGGCACCACAGAAGAACAACATAGTTAGGACAATGTTAGGAATCTCAAAGCTAATCTAATCTCTTGTTCTCACACAAGATTTGTTTTAAGAAAGTGTTGATATCATGGGATTTTAGGCTGTAACTGTTACTCTTCTAAGTACAGTGAGGTTCTGGTGGTGCCTGTACACCTCCTTGCCAGCGTACACACTTACCTAAAAACATCAAATGAATTTAATTCAGGGTAAATCCAACGGATTTTCCTGGTTCAGCAGTAAAAGTTGCAGCACTAAGAGAGGGGTAGTCCAAGGGCCGTGTAATATTTAATTCTTAATATAGAAGACCAGGGCAGAAACGGGACTTTGTTGAACTTGCTTCTCCTCTTTCCCTTTTGTTTTTCTTTTTTTTTTTTTGAACTTGCTTCTCCTCTTTCCCTTTTGTTTTTCTTTTTTTTTTTTTTTCCCCGTCCTCCCCCTTTTTGCTTTCTGTCCCTTTTCCTCTCCTTTCCCTTCCTTTTTCCTTCTTCACGCCCCTCATTTCCCTTCATTTTCCCTTCCTTCTCTCCTCTCCCGGGGCACACACAGTCGCACCCCGCCCCGGGAACGGAGGCGAATGAAAGGGAGCGGCAGCCCGGGAGGGATGCGGCCGGTCCCCTCGCCCCGGGGGAGGGGGTGGCGGGACGCCCCGCGGTGCCGCGCGCAGGGAGGCGCGGAGCCCCGGGGCGCGGCCGCCCATCCCGCCGCTGGCCGGGGCGGGCCCACCGCCGTCCCCTCCTCCAGCCTGCGCGGGGGGGACGGGATCGCCCCGCCGCCGACCAGAGCGGCAGCCGCGGCCGGGGAGCGGAGCAGGCGGGACGCGGACCTGCTGGAGCCCCTCTTCCTCCTCCTGCAACATGGCCCGTCGCGAAGCGGCGGCC
>VXBJ01005509.1:93001-158492 GCA_013400055.1 Nycticryphes semicollaris | reverse complement strand
TGCCTTAATATACTGCTTAAAAGCACATTCAGTTGTTAGGAGGCTCGACGGGGTTGTGTGTAGCAGAGTGTGGGTTCTGAGACGTGGTGGGGATGTGTGAACAAACCGGGACCCGGCCCCCGGGTTTACCAAAGACTAAAGCGGTTCGGGTTCCTGCAAAGGACTGAGGACATGCGAATTTACAGTTCTGTGTCCTGTTTTTTAATTCACGCAGTAATGTGTCATTCCAAGTGCCCGGCCATTCTTCTGTAGGGTCTAGTGGCTGTTTTGAGTGGGACTGTGTTGGTAGTAAAAGTCACTGTTGACAAGGACCATTTCATTCATGTTGATTTTACTGCAGCCGTGACCTTTCCAGTCATTTTTGCCTGTAATAAGGGCAAATATCTAAACGAACATTATATGCTATTTTGTTCCGAGGCATACTGTGAGGAATGGATTTGTTCCACTGACCCGCTTTGTATGTTACTTGGGCTCAGAAAGCTCTTGGCACCAGCCCTGGCCTTCCCTTACGCACACTCAGCCGTGGAAGCTGAGCAGAACTTGGCCCTGGGAATTTTCTGCAGGGCCTCCTGTAATAAATTGACTTGTAACTTTGTCATATATTTTCAAAAGGGATCTATAATGCCTTGGTGTGTTTCAGCTTCCAAGTATTATTTAATGTGAAGAGTACAGTCATTTAACATTAACTGAGTCCCTCTTTGGCAAGAAGCACAGCCTTTTGGCAGAATGGGATTAGTCCTGCAGTACTTGTAAACCTTTTAGGGAACAATACAGGAAGTGGGCGGTTAATGTTTCTTACATTTGAAACAAAGTACATTTACAGAACACCTTTTGCCTTGAGATTGCAGGAAACTGTGTAAAGTTAGTTTTGTGAATCCTNAAAAAAAAAAAATAATAAAGCAAGCAAATCTTTGCAGTATGGAGTCAAGTCTTCACGGCTTGGTTTCACGTTAAAGGTAGAAGGGCCTGCAACAGCAGAAAGTATTAGATTAAACCTAGCCAGGGTGGAGCTCCCCTTACGGTGGGTATTTATAATCTTGTAGTGAGTCAGAGGAGAATGCATGAACAATGCAAGCTTTATGCTCATCAAACCCCACTAATATATCAAATTGTCTAGTATCCCAAATCTGAATTATCATTCCGGCATAATGCAAGTTACAGTGCCACGGAAGTAATGCAAAAGAAGATAAAAGCATTTTTTTCAGTTTGACAAAGAACAGTAATTCCCAAAATGTGCCTGCGGATGATCAGCAGTCTTCAAAACATAATGGTGGCCTTACGTGTCGTCTGGTAATGGGTATTCTCCTTTTTCACCAACACACTAGGTGACTCTTATAAATAAAGTAAGTAACACTATGTCTGTAAATTGTCTGTAAATGCATGATTACTCCTTCTGCTACAGTTCTGCTTAACGGCTGGGAATGGGGAGGAGATGGGCTGGAACACAGTCAGGCAATATGAATCTCTGGGACAAAGAACAAGGGTACAATTTATTTATTCATCAGTAGTTTGAAGGTACCAATTACAGGAATTGCCTACCTTTAGCTGTCGTATCTACTTTCAGAATAATTGTTACAGGTCTGAGGTACTCATTGAATTACCAGATGGTTTACCACTCATAACCTTACTGTTATGCTTCACAGTGGGTATAGTGTTGTGCTTCTTGGAGGTAGCCCCTCACCTCCCCCCCGAAGGCTTTCTACACTCAAGAATAGGGGTTTTTTTTAAGCATGAAAATAAGAAGCAGTTATTTCATCTCTGGTTTGACTCTTACAGTTTGTCTTTCATGTGGAGCCTATATATTAAATATATTTTCTCTAGTAGTGGTGTTGATAGATAATTAGAAATAGTGATTTGATTTCAATTGAATGCCTTCGTTTTTAAAACATGGATTTATGAAATCCTGTGAAGTGTGTTGCTGATGGGTTAAACCCATTTTTACTGGAACTGGTAAATTCCACATTCTTCTCTGTTTTATTTCTTCCTTAGGACACAGATTGACCGTGCAAAGTAATTTTGTAAAATAACATCACTGTAAGTTTTTCCTCCTTTATAAGTGATATTGTTTTTTTGCTGAGCACTGGTTCTGAAAACAGTCCCATTTTGGAAGCCGAGTTGACTTTGCTCTACTTCACATAGTATTTGTTATATGGATTAAAACAGCATGGGGCCCACACCAACAGTGCAGCCAAATGATTTCCCCCACATATCAAAAATGCCTCCTCCTAATCTCAGGCTTTCTTCTGAAAACTGTTCATAACATTACTAGTTGCTGACCTTGCCAGTGCTACTTCTGGCTGTACATTTTCTCACACTCTCCTGCTTCCTCCACTTTCTGGCACTTCCCCCTTCCCTGCTGCAGGCTGGGATCCACGGTTTAGATTTCTTCTGCAGAGTGGATCCTGCCAGCTTCGAAAGTGCTGGTGGAGCCTTGCGTGAGCACGTGGTTTCACCCAAGATGAGATGATTGCCCAGACTGTTCGTAGGACTAGGGCCGGCATCCCAGTCGGCAAGTCCTGTGCTGATTTCCCTTAAGAATGGAGACCCACTTCCAAAGCGGTTTGCAAAACCATTTCAAGCCTTAAGTCTGGTCCTGGAAGTTTCCTTTCATCTCTGACTAAATATAGCGTGCTCGTGTATTCCTGGAAATTGCTGAAGCATATTTATATTAGACCATTTAAGTGGCTGAGGAATGTAAAATTCTGGATATGCTACTATTGCTGTCCCCTCTTCCCTGAATTGTATCCCATCTTACATTTACTTAGGGGATTTCTGTGGTTTACAGCCATTTCTAATTCTTGGTGTTTGTAATTCTGACAAGGGTCCTTTGAGTATCAATGCAATATGTTACTATTTGTATCTTAACCAAAATCCAAACCTCTCTGCAAGACTAGTTACACATACTCAGACCAATAATAAAATTTGTTCACAGTTTTTCTTGGCAGCATCTGGACACTCTCTGTAGAAGCAGTTGGGTTTCAAAGACTCAACAAGAGTAGAAACTAACATTCTCCTGTAAGCAGAAAAGGTAAAACATGACAAAAAATAATCGTCCCAAAATAAAGTGGACTTGATTTACACTAAGAATGGCATACAAATTATTGAGGAAAAAATATATTTTGAAATAAGTAACTCATAATAATATTTGCTATGGGTAATTATTGCTTTGGCTCTTCTGCGTGTCCTTTATGAATAAAACACCTTTTCAATATGTGAGCATAATTTTGAGATCAGATCTTAAGAGGACTTTTTAAATTGCAGTCATTCCAGGTGAGTAGCTTTCGAAGGCAGTCACTGAAATCAAGGCCACAGTCTTGTTACTGCTTCTGTTTACATGATTCCAACGTATTCTACAAATTGGATAGGTTACAGTGCATACCTATTTATTTATTTAAATTTCTGTTTTGTAGTGTAAATGTCAAGGATCCACCCAAAGAAAAAGGGCTGCTAGTTGTTTTATTCTACGGTGACTTTTTAGGCAGCTGTCTAAGAAGTGCTTATGTTTTTTTCCATAGCTCCATGAGAATTTTTGTGGAAACTGACGTATACTCACAATGCCAGTGAAAAGCATTACTGGTGCTTTTCCAGAGCATCTGTCTTAATACAATTAAAAAAAAAAAAATGGAATTACACAAATCAGATGTCTGTTTGGAGTGTACATGAATTACCAAAGAGATATGGGTAATGGAAACTTAATGACATCTTGCATTTCAGTGTTGATTTGTGATAACATTATGCCTCTTAACAGAGGCATTTAGGGAAAAGAAATGGGTGCTACGTATGAATTCTGTCAGTGCAGGAGTCTCTGGGCTGTCATAGCAGAAGGATGCATGGTATTTGCAGATCTGCTGTTTGCAAATGATGCATTATCAGTGAGCAATCCACCAGCCCATTCTCATCTGAAAAATGCAGGATCCTTGCTTCTGATTAGGTCTTTGAAACCCTTTTAGAAAACTTCCAATAGATTAATCAATTAAGACAGAAAATAAATACACCTCAACACCCTGATGGACTGAGGATTGTAGTCTCAAATCTCGACTGTGGTTAAGCTCTTACCACTTCACTGCTGAGCATCAATTTACATATAGGAAGTAGTGAAAGGATACGACACTGATAGAAGGTTTCAGTTAGGACACAGAGATGTGTATATAGTTAGTGTTCAAAAAAGAACAGATACTGAAGGTTTACTTGAAGTGTTTGAGAATAGCTCAATACAGACACAGATATTGACAGACTCATGGCTGGGGAGCAAACTGCATTAGATACACATGAAGATTTGCTTGAATTACACAAAATAGGTGGAAAGCATAAGATTATTTCAGTAAGAATTATCTTGGGTCTTCCTTCATGGAAGTTTTATGACCAAATGCAGAATTCAATTTGACATTAGAGCACCTACGCTTAAGTCTCTAGGTAGGAGTCTACAGCCATGTTTGGTGTCTGAGCTTCCCTTTCTAGTTGGGTAAGAACTTAGCCAGTGCAGTCCATAGTGCCTGGAGCAGGACTTGGCTCACCCAAAAGGAGACACATAGGCTTCCATTCACTTGCTAACCACAGTATAACCATAGGGCCATTTGACTTCCCTTGAGAAAATAACTTCTAGCATCCAGCTGGCTCCCCAAAAAGGACTTGAGTCTCCCATTGGGCCTGTGTCATACCTGCTTGCTCCCAACAGATGTCTCAGATAGCGTAGGACATCTAAACCTACTATAAGCACCACTGTTCCGACAACTGAATTAAGTTGCTACTGTTTGGGCAGTTTATTCAAATAATCTCCAGGCTTCTCCAGCCTGAGTGTGTTGACTAGTCTTCTGTTAACAATAAAAGTTTAAACACTTGCATGTAGATGTTGATATTTATTTGTCTAAACAAAAAGCTCAAAATATTTTTCAGAAGAGAATGTTTTGGTAGTATGTTCAAAAGGAAGAAACTAGTTGCAGAGATCGGGGCTAAGGAGTCATACACGATACAGAAAGTAACTTACTTCAAAGTCTGTTAATTGTTGCTAAAGGGAGTGTATTTCTCCTCCGTTATGGCCTATTCTCTGGGTACCAACAAATCAAATGGAGACTGCAAAAAATACCAAACCTCCCCAGCGCAGCAATTTTGGAGGGTGTGTGGGATGCAAACCCTGCTAAAGCTGTTCCCAGGCAAGCTGTACTGCTGCTTGGATGAGCCAGGTCCAAGGCATGAATGTGTTAAGGAGACATTTGCAGAGCTTGCAGTTGTTCAGCATTAACTGGGAGACATTAGGCAAAGCTGCTGAGGAAAGCAGCAGAAGGCCCAAATGAGTCTTCATTTCAAGAACGTATCTGCAAGTCACTAGATCCACTAGTGGGAAAGTATTTTGGTCATCTCAGCAGCAACATAGCGCTCATCAAAGTCTTTGTTGAAGAATGGGAAAATGTGTGGAGCCAAATCATACCCATTGTTTCCTGCAAGTATCTTACTGTATATTTAACACAGTGTCATTGAAGGAATATGTTGTCTTGTGTTACAGTTAATAAATACAATTTCTGGTTTTGATCTTTTTTACTAAGATGTATTTTTCATCAGTAAATACATAACACTTTAGTGCTAAAATGCTAAATATGCATTTGTTTACAGAAAGATGTCTGTAACAAGTAAAATCAAAGATCCATTTGACCTAATATCTGTTGTTTGAGGGTGACAGAAAGGGCAGTTTATAAACAAGTAGACAGCATAGAGCAGCATATAGTGGTTCCTCCCTATAATAACTTGCAGTTTAGGGACTTTCTGAGCTAAAGATTATTTCCATATTTTATGTAAATCTTGATGAATTTTTCCTCCACAAGTGGTTAACCTCTTTTTTTTTTTTTTATCCCAACTAAACTTTTTTTTCCAAGCTGTTACATACACTGATCAAACTTTTGGTGACAAGGAGTACTACAAAAACTACATGGTCTATGTAAATTGTCCCCTCTTTTGTTTGAAGCCTGCAAGTTGTTAGCTTCACTTGATGTCTCCTATTTTCTGTTGAAAGAGACGGTGAATACTCTATCCCGCTCTGTCATCTCAATGCTGGCCATGACTTTATGACCTTTGATCCTAAGCTTCTCCTTACATTTCTTTTTAAAGCTGAGGCACCTTCTCACTGAAAGATTCATGTTATTAATCTCTCATCATCTGAATTGCTCCTTTCCTGCTCTGCTGTGTTTTGAGGTGAGGTAATTATAACTTTCCTCAGCATTTGTGTGGACAGATCTGGTATGTGGGCTAACTGGGAATACATGCAGCAGCATTGCGAATGTCTCTGGTTTTCTTTTCTGTTCCTTTCCTAATAATCCCAACATCATGTTTTCTTCTCTTGGAACTCTCATTTTCATGGGGTTATCAAGGGTAGCTTAAGATCTTGTCCTTAAGTAGTAACGATCAGTTCTAGGCCCACTGTTTTATATGTTAAATTTGTTTTTTTTCATATGCATTACTTTGTATTGATATACATTACGTCTGCACTTTAATAGCCATTTATGGACTGCTGACAGGTCCGTCTGCTGTTCTTCCTAGGCAGACTTTGTTAAAATACATGAATATCACAAGCAAAACTTTGTTCTCTCTGTTGTTCGTCCCTCTTCCACTTACGAATAAATAGAATACATCAGAGCTATCTGTGAATCTCTCCTGGTGACCTTCCCTGACTGTGAAAATTTGCCATTTACTACCAACATCTCTTTATATGTCATCTGGTTTGAGCAGGATATTTGCTTTCTAGCTGTTCAAAAAGATTGTTTTCTAATTCCCAAAGCTTTGAGAGTTTGGACTGTGGTCAGCACAAGATATATTTTGTTTGTTCTACGGGAATGTTTTATAAAGCCACGAAGATTATATAGATCAGTGGATCTCCCTTGGTGTTGTCGTCTAGGTCCCCAGTTGAAAAATCACAATTGTAAATGTTTTTCTGTCTTCCTGATTCTGCTAACAGCTTCAGTACCTTTGCTATTACTCAGTTTTCCCAAACAACAGCAAAATTTAAAGTGATGAGTTATTTCATTTTTCATCATTTGGGGAACTTAGGGGCATGAGGGACATTGAATAAGTTTGAGCAGCAGAAGCAAACATGGGATTGCTCACTGGGAAGATTAAGAAATGGAAGTTTGGGCATGAGTAAATGTGCTCTTTCTCTCCTAATTCCCAGAGAAGGCTGGTGGAAAAATAACAGGGAGGTGCCTATTCCTTGCATAATCAGGAGGTTCTGAATCTGAGGCACAAGGAGAGGGGGGACTGTCTCATCTAACATTGTGGTAAACACATGCCTAAGAGAAAAATATGACTAAAATATTCCCATCTCCTCTATTTTTCTGAGTAGCTCTTACTGCCCTCTCTCCTAGGTGAGGTCAGTGCTTGTTAAGAGATGAAATAAGAATGTCATTTATCCGGAAAAAAACTTAGTAATTTAGGTATTAAATATTAAGATGCCCATGTGTGCTTATGGATTGGCTTGTAATTAAACTTAGTTTAAATTAAACAGTTGAAAGTCCAGCAGAAAAGAGAAACAGCAAGTATAGCCAATAAGGAAGAGAACAGAACTCGAGGTAAAGATAGAAAGAAGCTGTGGAAAGAAAACAACACAGTATCATGGAAGAAATTGCTGTTGCCATTCTGACATGAAAAAATAGCAGACAACTATTCAGAAAATAACAAAATAAGAAGAGAAATAGTGTCTGATGTGTAAAATTACATATTTCATCTTTTGAATTACAAAATGTCCTTTTACAGGACTATTTTATTGTGTATAATGGGTAGAATGAAAACGCTAGATTAATGTTTTCAGTCCCCAATTCTATTGTGAACAATTGAAAAACAAACTATATATTCGCACCCATCTTGATTCATCTCTCAAAATGGTAGTTTTTCAATTATTTCCCTTTGGATTCCTATTTCTGAGACTTTCAAGGCTTACTGTAGTTTGTTTACAGTATTTTTCCCCACTTCACATATTCTTTTGTGAATAAGTATTTCATATGCTCTAGATCTCATCTCGCAAATGTGAATTTATGCTTAACTTTGTATACGTGACTAATCCCCAAGTTGCTGATTCTTCCTGGGCTTGGGTATTTGCTGCATCTCTTTCCAGCAAGCCGAAGTGTTTATGGCCTTATGGGCTAAGACTCCACTTACAGAAAAGGTCTGTTTATAGAGGTGACTTTTAAAATCTGTATTACACAAGTTAAATATTTATAGTTGCTTGTCTTTCTGGAGAAGTTTACGTATAAAAATAAGTTAATATTTGAAATACTTGTGTGTATGTCTGTGTTTATATATATACACATGCTGTACATATCTTGTGTATGCATTTGTGTCTATATGTATACAGTAAAATGGAAACAACTGGGGCAAATTGTCTTTATCTTTGTTCCATTTGGATTTGATGAAAAAAAAAAAACAAACCAAAAACCAAACCAAAACAAAAATAGCTTTATGAGCTTTATTATTGCAAACATGGGCAGAGTTTCAAGACAATCCAAAGAGATGGTGCAATGAGAGCTGGCTGAGCTGGAATGGAATGACTCAAATATTTCCTTTTCCTTCCTTTGCTTATCAGGCTGCCAAATTTGATATTTTTCATATGGAATGATTACTGTTCCTAATGACAGTCAAGCGATTCTTTCAAAAAGAAAATTGAATTAATGCTTAATTTATTGCAAATAACAAAGATTCTTAAACTTCTTGAGAAAGGCACATTAGGGAGAGACTGGTGTGGGCCCTCATCTTAATGTGGTTTTGTTTAATCTGTATTTACACAAATTAGCAAAGATGAGGACATTCAAGAGTTTATGCAGTGTCTTGTCTTGGTTTCTTGAACTTTCTGAAAGTTTGTTGAATCAAAACTGTGATGTTTGGTACAAAGTAGTGACCTCTCTTGGGGTTTTCTTGAGTATTTTTCTATGTTTTACTAAGCAAAATGATGACTGTATGTATTTAACTCCAAAATTCATTTTAATGATTGTGGCATTGCTCCCTTTTCTGTTGTGATCTGTTGTTTGGACCTTCAGATCTTTTATTCTTTTTCCAATTGCCACTCCCTGGATCTCTCAGAAACATTTTCTTTCAGCATTCTTTCCCCTTAAATCACTTATTACAACAGTCTACTCATTGCCTGGCTGGTCTAAAAAAGGAAAAGAATATTACTTTGTGCACTGCACTACCTTAAGTAATGACTCTTTTTGGTAAACAGGATTATGACTGCTAAGTGTCAAGTTATTTGCATTGTGTTAGCCAGACTGAATGATTTATTAGCATTTTATTAGCCATATGGCTGCCGGTTTCTTTCACTGGAGAAAAAATATAGAACAAGTGAGTCCATGTTTACTTTGACTTATATCTAGGCAGTGTGAAGGAATAGCTGGGGCAGCATAAAATTCAGCGCAAGCTTCTGAGAAGAGTTGAATTCAGAGGTTTATAGCCAATGTCCAAGGTCCACCATGCTCTACAGAAAGTAAATAAAATCCCACTCTGATATCTCATGGTGGCTTCTATTCAACGATTCATTATCAGACAAATTTCGTGATAATCAGTTGAAATCTGTCATCATATTTAAATCGATAAAGTATGCCTGAATGTGTCTTGAAATGTTTGGTGAGGAAACTTTTTTTTTTTTCAATTTTTCAAAAATATTTTGAAAAAGTATGTGGGGCAGTGTGTGGTCTGGTGCACAGATAACTAGTGATCCATTAAAAAAACAAATAAATACAAGTATATGCACCATTACTCAGATAATGGAGCTGGAGCAAAAGGCAAAAAGCTGGAGCAGCACTGTGATAGTGTAGAATAAATACACATATAGAAGATACAGAGCAATTGATTTGCTGCTGGGAAGCTGCCTATCAAGGCAGGATGCCTTTTAAGGGATATTTTGTCAGTCTTTGGGTTAATAACTAATTTGTGTTCACGAAAAAAGTTTTGGTTTGATGGCATTTTGGTAAGCCGAGAAATTTGAGAAATGAGAGTATTTCAAATTACTTTTTTAAAAGGATAAACCGAATCATAAAATTCAGATCTTTGACTTAGGTAGCATTCTCAGTCTCCAATAAAAAGGCCCAGGCGTTTGGTTTAAAGCACCAGAGAAAAGACAGACTTTAATGGGGCAGGAAGAGTTGCATGCAGAGCTGCACCAGGGCTGCAAGAGCCAGCGAAAGCAATTGGATTATGGGAGTAGGTGTTTTGTTCTCGCTAGATTCAAGTCATTAACTTTCTGATTTAATTTTATTAGCCTGGGCAAAGCTTAAGTAAGTGTAATAGCACCTATGTAGGGGGTAGAATCAGCTAAAGTAAATAAATTAAAATGTTTGCTAGATAGACTTTTATGTATAGATAAAGCATGTTTTATGTGTAGATAGAAGATGTAGCTGTCGGGAGTGTAAATAATTGCTACCAAGCACTTACTTGGCATGTGAACATTTAAAGAACAGATTTAGTGAATAACTTGTGTTCAGCATATGCTCTCAGGTACTCAGGTGTATTGTTTTGTAACTCCATGGCATGTGTTTATAATCCCTTATTCATCAAAGAAAGAAATAAGAACTAGTTGGGGTTTGGCACTCACCATTCAACAATATCAAGTTGAATTCAAGTTAGTTTTGTCTTTTCAATATTGGTAAAATTTTGAATTCCCACAATATATACAGTAGTATCTGTGCAACCCAGGTTTTTCAGGTAACAGTTTTCCATTACCTTTCATTTACTTTTTTTTCCTGTGGATATCCACGAGGAATTGTTTTATAATAGTATTACAATAGAGCAAATACCTATCTTACTTCTCAGACATTGTTTATGACAGAATTTGGTTGATCCTGATTGATTGCTTTTGTTTGAGGGTTGGTTTTTCTTGGTGGTTTGTTTTGTTTTGTTTTGTTTTTTACCCTCATAAGTACCTTCCCAAACTTTTTTCCTGAAAATCAGAAAAAAATTACATGTCTTATCATTAGCCTATAATAAATACCTCTTATTCTGTTACCTGAGGTAGAAATTCCATTTATGGGGTCCTTAAATATTAAAAATATCTTTTATTTACTTATTGGCTTTTGCAGGTTGGCTTTGCTTTGGAAATACCCTTATTTCTCTGAAGGGATATTTTCAGGACCCAATCTTCTGGACAATGTAAACAAAGAACTCCTTTTAAAACAAGCTGATGATTGGGATGGAATTAATCTAATTTATTTTTAAGTATGAACATTGGAGATAATTGAACATGATGGTAAATGCCCGTAAAATGAGATCTGAACCGGTATGTAAGAAATTTACAAGGGCATCAGGATTTTAAAAACTTGTTGAAGGCCTTTGTGGATTTAAAATTTGCTTGGTTTTCTTCTTGATTGGTGTCTCTTACATTTCATAAATCTGTTGTTTGTAAGTGCATAGTGACAAAGTTTCAGTGGGTGTGAAATAAAATGACCAGCTCAGCCTTAACTTTACCCCTATGGTTTGGACATGGGAAGGATTAGTCTCTCCAGAGACCTGAGCAAGTGTATAATCTCTCAGGAGGGATTTCAGCCACAACACTACTATAGTAGAAGTCTAATGCCTGAAGAAGCTTTACCATTAGAAATTTATGCACTTAGAAGGTTAGGTGCTGGGTTTGTGGCTTGCTCTCCTCGGCCTCTCAAATTCTACTTAAGGTGTGGTAAGCATTTGTGGAAATCCCAGCTGTAAATTGGCATTTGTATGCCTCTGGATGAGAGGGTATATTTGTGCTTCTGCTTAGTCTTACAGCAATGATAGTTTAGTTGTGTGTCCAAGAAGATTCTTTTTCAGGTGAACTTAGAATTTACAAACACCCTGTAAAGAGGTACTTGGGTTTCTTCTGGCTGCTGGGTGCCAATGGTAGTGGCTTGTTCCTGCGCTTGGTGTTCTCAGTCAGTTTTCAGAAGCAGCTGAAAAATAAACAAGGGAGACACATTTGGTTTCATTTGAATAATTTCCCTGGTTTTGTGGCCTGTGATGCCCACAGCTACATGTGTTAGTCCCGTTGAAAAGGTGGCCTGGCAGGAGGGGAGGAACTGCTTCCTGAGGGAACCCATTAACCTGCCCCTGGGGCCTCGCTGAAATAGGCCTGCCCTCAGGGAAAACCTTAAAAAATTAGGAGTTTGTGGTAGAACTTGAAGGACCAGGTTCTGCACACACAGAGGACTGGAAATGCCCCTGCTTGAGACCTCCTTGCAGAAAAAGTCCCCTTCCACTCTCCATCTCGTCTGCCCCCTGCCCTGCTCTGCCCCAGCTGTGCTGCTCCTGCCTGGTGGCAAAAGCAAATGTCGGTCTTTGGAAACATTTGGAATTTTAAATTTCCTGAGTTAATTTTTAATTAATATCCTGTGTATTGAGTTGTCATGTGAAGTACTTGTTTTAAAACATCTGATTTTCCTCAAAGGCAAATTTGTATTTAATTTAATGTTTTAGAGATATTTCCTATATTTTTTTTTTTTTCAGTCTACTTTGGCAAGACTAACTGTATGTTTTAACTTTTCCCATGTTTTACATACACACATGGTTGAAAGCATTTTCTTTTCTGTTTGAACACCAGGAAAGACCCCTTCAGAGTCCATGTTAGCTCTCATGTGTTACTGGGAAGTCTGTGAAGTTGCTTTCCACGTGGCCCAAATGGTATTTATATGGCCTGAGTGACAGCTAGTTGTAACTGATAAGGGGTTATGATAACAAGGATGTAAGTTGAAAAGTGTTCAAAATGGAAAAATCCGATTGAATTATTTCTGTGAAAATGGTATTAAACTGTGAAGGCTGAAGTAGTACAGAATTGTCTTCACTAATACTCAGAAATGAACTTTCTGGCCTTAGGAACAATGTTTAAGTGTGTAAAAATATTTTCTCTCCAAAAGCGTCCTATGCCTCTTTCTGGTAGATTTAATAAATTGTTAATGTGATGAAATAATTACAGGCATATTAAAAAGTGCTTTCTAATTAATTGTTGACTTAATACTGCCAATATTAGAACTGCTTGGAAGAAGGTGCTTGACTTAAAGCAAAATAGATGTGATCTTCTGAAGCCGTAGAAATTTTAAATAGCTAGCATGCATACAAGACTAGTAACACTTATCTGGAAACTTCAGACGTGTCTGTAATTGCAGCAATCCGGTTTTCCAAGTTTTTTTTTCATCTGGTCAATCCAGATATCCTTTGAGTAGAAAAAGAACAATATTAATGTGCAGGGAAAGAGGTTGTAAGCATTTTATTTAGTTCAATCCTAGTACTGGCATGTGAGGTAAAACAAGATGGGTGTTGATTGATTCTACATTTTGTGGGATATGATTTAAAATACATAAAGCATAATACTTATTATTATACAGATGCCTGTGCTGAGGCTGCCTGCGCTGATGAGGAGATAAATATTGGAGGATTCCTAATGCAGCCCTGTCTCTCCCAGTTCTTCTGAATTTGCTTGCCACGGGGGGCTGGAAGCAAAGCAAGAAAATAGCTAACTTATCATCTCTGGCAGACCTTTGTTAACCTCAGGAAGTAGAAAATACGATTCCAAGAGCTGCAGCCTTTTCGGTGAGGTGACCTGGGATTTTCCATAAGTGGAAGGAAGAGCCGTCGCTTTGTCTGAAACCAGGAAGCCTGTCGGCAAGCCAAGTGATAGAGTACCTGAATTTTTGTTTTTACTCTTTATGCAAGTGAATAGTGCTTTTCATATTAATGGTAAAACTTCCCAGAAATTCTATAAAAACAAGTACCCAGATAAATTCTAACACTACCTCTGAGTTGGAATCTAATACAGCAATCTCTGTATTGTAAATAACTGGAAAGCACATAACAGTTGGAACTATGTTCTGATAAAATCCGCCTAGTAGAGAGGGAAGAGTGACGCATCGATTTACAATGAATAAAGGTTTTTGAGTCAAATTTAGATGTTATTTTTAGATGCAATAATTCCTTCAGTTTTCCACATCCTTTGGCTTGATGTTGATCTTGTATTGCAAGACTTCTTTTTGAATTGAAGGAGACAAAATGGGCATTCTTTAATAAGGTCATTGGCAATCTAGATGCTGGATGTTATTTATTGGTATAATAAATGCAAGCTTACATGCACTGCATAGAATCATAGAATTGTCTAGATTGGAAGGGACCTTTAAGATCCTTGAGTCCAACTGTCAACCTTATCTGAAAAAAACACTACTAAACCATGTCCCTCAGCAGCGCATCTAGCGGTCTTTTAAAAACCTCTGGAGATGGCTATTCCACCACTTCCCCAGATAGCCTGTTTCAATGCTTGACAACCCTTTCGGAGAAGAAACTTTTCGTAATATCCAATCTAAACCTCCCCTGGTGCAACTTGAGGCTGTTTCCTCTCGTCCTATGGCTTGTTACTTGGGAGAAGAGACCAACCCCCACCTCCCTACAACCTCAATGAGGCTTCCTGCCCTGAGGAAAGAAACCCCCATAACTGCACTGATGGGAAATCACACTTCCACACCAGTATATTAGTTTACCTGCCTGGGCTATCGCTTCTTTCCCAGCCCTATTTTTAACTGTAGGATCTTCTGCTGCTGAGAACTCATTACCCTCAGCTCTGCACTGCTATTGCCCGGTGTGGGGTTTACCAGCTGGGTGCTCCTGTGGGAGAGGAGCTTACATGTCAGCCCTAGGAGGCTTAAGAAGTGATCTGACCTCTGGCACTCTGATAAAAACACAGGTGACACTGTGCATGTTTTCTTTTACAAATATGCAGCCTCATTTGCTTGTATTGCACCTGCATCCATTTTCCTGAGAGTAAAGAAAGAATGAACTGATTCACCAGAGAACAAAATCAGACAAATGACTTAGAATTGTATGTTTTCCTGCCTTTTGAAGTTTTAGGATTTTATTTATTTATTTATTTGATCTTTAAGAACTGCTGCAAAAAAATTCCTGTATGAACTTCAATTCTTAAACTCCTGTTATAGTTTGAGAAAACTCCTAATAATTTATTGTTGTGCAAACAATTATTCTATCGAGTGATGACACCTCCCCACCCAGGAAAAGGGAATTGGGGAACACAGAGACACGAGGGTTGAAATGTAAGTAGATTTAATAGAATAAGAGTAAATAATACTAAAGAACAAGTAGTAATCCCAATACTGATATAAGATATACAAGATTTATACTCGGCCAATTCTATCAGCAGGAAGCTGTGCACTGCCAGCAGTGGACAGCAAATGTCGGACACTGCGAGTGCAATGGCTTTGGGGGCAAAAGAAGGCCTCAGCAAACTTCTAGTTTATAATGAATGTGATGTTCATAGTATGAAATAATCCTGTTGGCCAGCTTGGGTCAAATGCCCAGGCGTTGCTCCTCCTCATCCCTGCACCTGGCAAGGCTCGCAAACACTGAGACCTTGAATCTCACAGAGCCTGACTGGCCATAAGGTAAATATTTTCATTAATTCAGACACTGGAGTCTAAAAGTGCAGTTTTCGCCAGCATTAGAAGAAAAGTTAGTCATGTGTCTCAAACCAGGACAACTCCTCTGGACCTGTTTTAAGAAAACTGGTCAATGCTGCTCCTCCCAGCTGTTTACTTCCAGTGGGTGCAAACTGGAGACAAACACGCTCAAGCTGGAAGCGGGGTGAGACTATCCCATTTTTAACAGTGAATATAGTTACATGCTAGAATGACTAGCAAGTCGTTAGGTTGATTCATGTGTAGGAGGTCAGGAGGCGATAATGTTTCTTTCTGGCTTTCAGTTCTTTCCTCTGAGAATATCAATTTTTCATGGATATAGGGCTTAGACTTAAGCAGCCCTGTGAGACGGAGAGGTGCAGAAACATTATTTATTTTGCAAAATGGTAGATAAAGGGGGAAAAAGACTAATTTATGACTATAGCATAGAAGCAGTATTTCTGTGGGGTTTTTCACAATAGTAATTCACATGACTATTAGCTACAAAACCAAACTAAACTGTTAGCACATTTGCTTCGGTGGTTCATGGTGTTCCATAAACTAGTCAGCTTCCCTTTTTGGTGTCTTCTTTAGCCTGCTGTAGAGGATAAACTTTTTTTTTTTTGGATTGAGAAGTACAGTTAGAACAATAAATATTGAGAAGGAAACCAAGAAGAATTTGCATCTGTAACTATTGCTAATGCTCTAAAAATATTCCAAGGTATCATTAGCTCTTAACAGTACAGACTGTGCTACCCATTAGTTCACTCTTTGCTTCATCCAACACCTTAACCATCATGTATTTGTGTTAGCACAGCGCTCATGCGCAGCTACCATGCTCTGTTTTACTGGGCACAGTACAAATACAGGACAAGACAACAGCCCTTACCCATGGATATTTCTGTCAAAAATCATTGGTAATGAATCTTATGGCTGTACTATCAACAACCTTTTTATTGTTTGGTTTTAGAGATATATTCCCCCCAAGAGAAAAAAAGACAGATTTTGCCTTTCCTTGTTATTTTTCCAGACTGCAGAAATAGCGTTGCATCTCTTTGAGTTCTACCCGTGCTAGTAAAATGAGGGATTTTTGATTGTGTTTTGGGTTTTTTTTTTTCCTATTTCTTTGGGGTTTTTTTTGTTTGTGTTTGAAGTTTTTTTGGGGTTGGTTTTATTTTGGCATTCGGTTTTTCTTTTGTTGTGGGTTGTGGGGTTTTTTGGATTACTTTTTTTTTGTGAGATACATGAAATTAGAAACAGTTATAAAATGAAATTTCTGATTTCAAAATAGCAGCATTTCTGTTGTGGATGCGTTTTGAAAGACTGAAGGTGGATGAGAGAAAGCCATTACCACGCTAGAGTAAAATTTCTGTGCGTAATTCTTGACAATTAAGCCTGCATGCCTAAAACTTTGAACCAGCAAATCCCACTTGAGTCCTATTAATGGCACTGCATAGCTGGTTGGAAAAATTGGCAACAGGGGCAGCAGAGGGATCTACAGACTTAGGAAGACAATACTGTATTGCTTTTCATTGAGTTAACTTTGAAAAGTTTTCCTTTCAACTCTAATGGGAAAATAATTGTTAGTTAAAACAAATCCTTAGCTCTTGGAGCTACACCAAAACCGTACCTGATAAATATATTTTTTAAGACTTAGAAACTTGGAGTCTCTTTCAACCGATCTTATATATTTGTGCAAATCAGGTATTATTTTAATAATCCAGATTTAATTCTTTCTATTTTTTTAAGCATGGTTTTATGATCAAGGTGAGTACTGACAAATGTTCTGCATCCTGTTCTATAGATTTCAATATTTCTGTGATCTCATTTCTTTTGTTACTAAAATTATGATATACTAAATATTATTGAGTATTGATTATTATGATACCCACTCACCACACAAGAATTACGCTTTAGGTTCCCATCTAAAAATGCAGTGGCTTTATCTTAGTGCTGGGTGCTGATGTAGAGATAAAAAAAATCTCTCAATGTAAATTAGAGAAAATCACATATTGTATCTAGTAATTAGACTGGGGAAGAATTAATCAAAAAATGAATTGTTAAGAAAAAAGGAGAGTAATGTAATTTTGTTTGTAAAAGAGTCACTGGGGCTAAATCTTAAAACCAGGCAAAAAAAAAAAAAAATCATCTTCGTTCCTCTGGTATTCTTGAAAAGGTTACGCTGAGGGCAGTGAGGATTACTATAAGTAGTGCTATAGCTGAAAGTGGGGTTTGGTTTTATTTTTTTTAAAGTGGTGGCCTTCTCTTTGTTTGTTCAACAAAGTGACACATTTTTTTACAGGGCAGTAGTTAAAGCAGCATTAAAGTGCCATTGACCTCATCCAGTTACTGCACTGACTTGATTATATAACCTCTTTTGTGCAATTTTCATGCTCTGCTCTGTTTGAATGTTTTTACTGTGCTGATGGCTGTTTTTCATTTCCTGCTGGGATGACCTTGAATAAAACAAGAATAAGAATAAAGTAGACATAAGCAATGTAGTCTTGCTGGCATTTGCAGATCTTTTGTTCTGTGTTGAGAAACATAGTAGTTTGGCATTTATGGTATAGGTTATTTCTGCTGGCTAGTAATTAATCTTCAATGATTACAAAAAAAATTAATGATTTTCTCTTATTTTGTTCTTTTGAATTTGCTAATGGCAGAGAGATCTAGTTATGGCAATACCTACCTTATTAAAAGATCTGAAGAGAGCAAAACAAATGAGAAATGCAATGTTTGTTCTTTAACTTAGATTATTAGTTTAGCCTATGCAATCTAATAGATCTACAAACCTAGTATTTATCTATTAAATTGCTCCCTCCTTTTTTTACAGGAAAAGATGATTAGCTAGTTTGAACTTTTTTTCCAGCTCTAGTGTGTATCATGCAGCTGAAGGAATTGTTATTTTTTTGTTTTGTCACTTCTTTTTGCTAACAAACATTTCGTAACTAGC
Organism: Nycticryphes semicollaris; assembly: GCA_013400055.1. Taxonomy (NCBI): domain Eukaryota; kingdom Metazoa; phylum Chordata; class Aves; order Charadriiformes; family Rostratulidae; genus Nycticryphes; species Nycticryphes semicollaris. The sequence continues at coordinate 140,150 of VXBJ01005509.1, read as the reverse complement.
CTTACTGGTTAGTAAGATGAGTAAGAGTGCATTTTCTTTCACATATGCATCTTTTCCAGGCTTTTTATATCTCTCAGAAAGTTATGACAATAAGAAGTTAATCCTTTGAAAGTATTTTGCATTATTCCTGCTGATCCTTAAAAAACCAAAGCCAACACCTCCTTTTAATTTGTCAAATTAAAGTAATAAAGATTATATTACCATACAGTTTACGATCACGTATATGGGGAAGAGTTTTAGTTTTAAATAGTTTTCACTGGACCTTTTAAAAGTTTCTACCTATGAGACAGAGAGTTGGGCACAAGGTTTGTTTTTTTATGATCCACAATTAACATTTGAGACCCTTTCAGTTTTTAAGATAGTTAAGAAAAATCACCACAGCAGCCAAATGGAAATATTGGAAAGGATACTACTGTTTTATCTGAGAAATACCTCTGAATTTAAATGAATGCTGAAGTACTGGTTAACCCTTGAAATGAGGTAATGAGATAATTACCTTCGTTACTAATAAAAAATCAAGATTAGTTTTCATTGGAAAATGGTTCAATATTTTTCTTTTTAATGAAGATTTATAATAGAAGTCATTAATGTGTCAACACCGTGTATCAAATATCAGTGTATTATATGATTATATTGAATTCATCCACATTGCCTTTTTCTTGTGCAAAGGTAAAAGATAACCGAATACTTCCAATTTAAAGTGTGAAATCAGATGCCTTCAATACGATAGGCTAACACAAATGTAGATCTTCTAAACTTTAATTTTTTAACGTTTAAATGTGTTGCTCTAGTTTGCCAATGGTAAATCTGATGCTTTGGCTTTTTTCTGTCTTGATGGGTACTGGTTTTGGAGAAACTGGGAAGTCCTGCTTTTTTTGAAATTCTTTTGTTTGTTTGTTTCACTAAGTCTGATTTTTGTGTAGTGTTTCTTACCATGAATGTACGAATGTGATGTATAATCTATTATATCTGAGAGGGGTGTACTGGAAAATAGTCCTTCAGAGCAAATTGGTAAGTGCAAGTGTACCATGGTCCGTGGTGTTTACTTTGTTCTGTAGATTGCATTTATCAGTATTAAGCAAAGTAACAGAATATTCTAATTTATGGACAAGAAAAACTTATGGCAAATGCTGGGAGATTACCAAGTGATTAAAGGGATCTTTAAAGTTTGGAAATAGAGGTGATGTGGAAAAGTAGGCCTACCCAAGAAGTGCTAAGACATAGTCTCATATCATAGAATTATTTGGCATTAGTACAAGCAGTAAATGATTGTTAGACTAGCTACTTTTTTCTCCTTAGCCTCAACAGCAAAACCAGTAACAAATACAGGTATTGTTTAAAATTTATTCTTAAATCAGAAAGTGAAATAGGCTTGATAGCTTTTTTTTTTTTATTTTGCATTGATCTTTATCAAAATCAAGAGAGCTAAAACAGAAGATGAAATTACTTTTTGTGCCTAAAATTTTCAATTTGTATGTAGAGTTCTCCTCTCAAGCATTTTTAATTATAGAACAAAAACTATGCAAAGCAAACTAAGTTATCTCCCTTGCTTAGTCTAAGATTTCACATATATCATTATGTGGGAGGTGTGTTAGGGATTCAAGCTGTTAAAGTTGGAAACTATTTCCCATATTACATTTTAGAAACGTTATTGCTATGCCCTAGCAAATGAGTCTTCAGTTTTATTATGTTTTCATTTCCATCCTTTTGCTGGGAAGATGGGCGATAGATAACCAAAATTATGAATGTTTTCAGTGGTGTTTGCTCTTGCAAAGTATTTTATTTAAAGATAATATTCTGAAAGCTTTTGTGTTTGGATTTAAGTGGGCTAGAATTAAATCACAGAAGACTGTATAAAAAAATAAACTTGCATAACCTTTAAAAAATGCAAGAATAGTTGTAGTTGCGGTACTAGACTTGAAATCTCTGTAATTGCAGCATTTCTGTCAGATGTGTGTGTGACACATAGAGTTCTTTGCTAATAGGCTGATGGTATGCTTTGCACAAGATAAACACTTTAATTAAATAATCACATTATACAGTGTTTCTATATCCATGTTAGAATTGGCTAATTACATATGTATGTACAGAGAGACATGGTTATGAATGAAGCAGTAGCTTAACATGCTCTTTTTTTTTTTAGTTTTCCTTTTCTAAAGATCTTAATATAATGATTTTGTGCCATGATAATTTTTGTGACATAAATTAAAGTTGAAAAAATGGAAAGCCATTCCCTATATGCTCTCTTTATAGCAATGAAGGGATCTTGGGGAAGTCCTCTAAGCCCTAACAAGAGGCAGAGTACCCAGTCTGCAGGCAGAGGTGAGAAGGACATGGCTGGGATGGCACGAGTAGAGGAGAAGCCCTGGTGTCCTCCTTCCTGATGCTGCTCCAGCAATTCTTCATAAAGAATTTGCCCAGTTGCCCTGCTTGGGGCAACACCTTTTGTATTCACTTATTACTTGGTATCAAATAGGTTACCATTAGTGGGGTGATTACTGGGGATGACTGGTTTCGGTGTTGAGTATCCACAACTTGATCCACAGTCTGCCATCTTTTGAGGTGCGTGAGAGGGTTATATGACGATATATTGGCAGCCCTACTTGAAATCAATTTAATTTAGAACAGTTGATGACTTTTCTTAGTTTGACGGTGCAACAGAATCATTAAAAGTCAAACATATGCAAAAAGGAATCTGATTTAAGATTATTAAAATCCAATCTTTTATAAAAGTCTAAAAGACTATTACCAAGTCCAGTCTTTTATAAAAGTAATGTCATATAAAGCCTTAAATCTCCTGCTTCTATGTTGTTTTGCAATAACTTAAAAGACCATATATATAAAAGACAACTTCATTTACTGTTTTTTTTCGTAAAAAACTCAGTTTTAATTGAAGTGCATGATTTGTTCTGAGTAAAACCAGTCCCTGCTCTGAAACAGATTCCTGTATCTCAGAGAGTAATAAGAAACTTCTTTAATTGACTTTCCTTGTAAGTTGCTTGATGTTTTGGGCCAATTTATGTGAATACTGTATTGTTTGCTGTGTAGCCTGCATGATTTTCATATTCAAAATATTCATTTAAGCCTTTTGGTATTTAGTGCTCTATTTATTTTATAAACTATTATTTTGTAAACTTGCAAGGAATTTCTGTCACAAATATTCCCTTGGCCCATCAGGATGTCTTAACAGAGAACCCACAGTTTTCATTACTGTGGGCTGTGAGTGCAAATTTTAAATAAGGTGTTCTGAAGTGCCAGAAGCTGCCACAGGAGCATTGGATTCTAAGGGACAGGAAAAGCTGCATAATGTTCTTTAGAATTTATATATTTAGAAGTTTTCATTGTGTTTAATTGGATAAAAGTCCAGTTAAAAGTTAGCATCCAATTTAGCACTCAAAAGTTGTTGTTGAGAATGGGCAGTCTAAGGGGAGAGACAATGGCCGCAGTTAGTTCAAATAAAGAATTTATTAGGAACAGAATTAATTTTCTTCCAGAAAAAGGCCTCGGCAGCACAGTTCTTGTTTGCTTTGTCACAGGAAGGAAAAGATAGAAATACTGTATTTATTTCTATGTGTAGATCGTACAGATTTCCATAAAGACTCATTCCCATAAGGGCACGTGGGGAGGCTGCTAAGCCCCACTGCGTGCTGCTTGGCACCCATCCTGACCCATGGCTGTCGGCCGTGCTCTGGGATCCTGACTGGCCGTTCCCAGGCACTGGAACGCAGCTTGCAGGGGTGTCCAATCGCTAAATTGTCAGCGTGCTCCCGGGCACGTTCTTGGCCCCTGCAGCCTCACGCTCTGCCGAACATTTCCTGGTCGCGCTCCATGAATTATCACGGAGCAGATGACACAGGGCCAGGAAAATAATCCTGAGAGTATTCAGTTTACTAGGCATCGTCAACGTGTTGTTATGTTTGTGCTATTCAGGGGAGATGTAGTGCTTCAAAGAGATGGGCTTAGCTTCTGGGGAAGTCTATATGGCTGAAGTATATTTTTACAACTTAAATCGTTAAGCCGTGAAGGGTTGCAAGAAGGAGGAGAGTGGTAACCATCAGTATTTATGACTTTTTGGTGAAATGACAAAAAGACAAGTTTTAGGCCTTTATGGAGAGGGGAAAGTTTGTTTTCATTGTAATGATTTCTTTTTTTACATGTATAAATGCATATGACTGTGTTTGAGGATGAGAACTAAGAGATAAGCAAAGTGTACTGGGAGGTCAGAGAAGATGCCCAACTTCCTTTGAAGGAAGATGCTTAGGTATAGGACCACAAGCTAAGAGAATTCAATACAAGAAAGCAGCAGGAGCACACTCTTCCCTAGAAGTATTATTTATAAGCATCTCTTTCTCATCAGGGATGTGTGTGCTTCATGTGTGATAAGTGAGTATTTCTTGTGTGAGTGATGAACAAAATGCTGTTTAGCTCTAACTAAAGAAGGTACTTTCGTCGAGAACAAATTCAAGCTATGACAATTTGTGCTTCTAAATCTGGAAATCCTCAGTTCAGCTGGGAGTTGAGTTAAGGGGTCTGTCCTCCATGTCTTCGGGCAGTTTAACAACACATCTAAATAAGGGGTAGCAGCTTGCATCCCTTATTTATTCCATTCACTGATCAAATATTTTGGTGGAGCGTAATGCAGATGGAACTGCTAGTCTCATTCTTTCCTTGCAATGAACAGTAGGCCACATCCTAAACCACTTATGTAGAAAAAGTCCTTCTGAGGCCATTATTCCAGAGATAAAAAGCCTGGATGGTCTAATTCCTGAGGAATGATACTTAAGTGTGCTCTTTGCAAAGACTTCAAGCAACTATACCCCCCCATCAAGTACAACCTTAGTCAGTGAGGATATATGGGATTACTATGCAGCTGACTTTTTGTCTGCTTTTCTATATTTCCTCAAACTAAACACCAAATTGCAGAGAGTCTTCTTGATAACCTATCACACTGTTAAAACACAGTGCATGTTTATGCTTTAATTAAAACTGAATTTGGTGCAAAAATTGAAGTACCTTTTTGGAAGCAATTGATAAGTGTGTGTTCTAGGAAGGACAGTGCAATATTTGTCTCAAAGTCTGTCAGATTTTATGTACTTTGTGTTTGCTTCCCTTCTGTTCGCTTGCCAGAGACTATGAAGTCCTGGTGCCCATGGTCTGCTGCTAGGGAAGAGAACAGACCTGGTCCCAATCTTTCTTTGTAGTCCCTCTCCCCTGTGTCACGTCCCAGCGTGCCTGTTCAGTTTCCTTATCAGGCAGAAAATTATTTCCTGGGATTTTTTTGCATGGGTTTATTGCTGGTCCTGATGAGTTGGTTAAATGGGTTTCGGAGCTGCTGGGAGCACGACAGCCAGCGCAAGCAAGCGGCAAGACCATGGGACTTTGAGCAAGGAGATGACAGGAGTTGGGCAGAGGTGGGAACTGCTTTCAGCAGGAGAGGAGTGAGAGTGGCCCAGCTATGGCAGTTCCCCACGTCCCCATCCTGCTGCTGCCTTGCTCCCTGTCCCAGGTTGCACTTCACTTGAGAAATCAGTTTCCTTCTTCTCAGAAAAGTTCTCATTAAGCTATAGATCTAACAAGAAACTGAAGATGGTAAAAACATATAAAAAACTAAGTGAAGGTAAAATTAAACAAGAAAATAAGTAGCTTCAGGCAGCTGGATTTACAGGTTTTAAAAGCAGGACAACATAAGGCACTTAGGCCTCCTTACTCAAAAGAATGGCATAGCTTAAAAGTCTTGAAAGTTGTCTCTTTTTTTCCTGAGCTTTTATCTGATCCAGACTTTTCTATATCTGTTTATTTCCACGCACTTTTATTCAATGTATTATTTACCAGCAGCTTTTAAAATACAAGGACAATTAAATTTAGTGAAATACGAGTCAGCGTTACATTACAAGTTGCTTTGCCGTGGAAGAGCACCATCCTTCATGACTGCAGGTTCAACTGAGATGCATCCTTCAGTGTTGTCTGCTGAAGCTGGATTTGGTCAATCTTCTACTCAAAATTCTCAGCTGCAGTTTGGATTTGTTTTGCTTTCTCCTTTGGTAGAAAGCTATGGTTTATGATGGAGGCTTGTCACAGTGGTCACAAAAGACTTGTATTTGTTTCTTTGTTTTTGTATTTTGTTTTGTATTTGTTTTTTTCATATGAAAAAATACATAGATTTTTTAATAACGTTTCTTCTTTCTTTATTCTACAGAGACCTAAGATTCAATAGGATTAAAGAAATCCAGCCTGGAGAGTTTAGACGGCTTAAAAACCTGAACACACTGTAAGTTCTTTTTCAACCCTAAGGTCCTTTCCCCTTTTGATTTAATATGACTAATTTGATAATGTGCCAGATTTGCTCACTTATCACACAAATTTCAGCTGTAGTATTTATACAGGTGAGGGAAGTGGGGTTTAGGCCCAAAGTATTTGAAAGCAAAACCAGCTATATGTCTATTAAAAATTAAAAAAAAGAAATTATTTAAAGCCAAATATTTTATTAACATACTTTAATTGGAGGTATGAAAAATACAGACCTTTACTATATAATTTTTTTCCCAAATTTTGCTAAATTCCTTTGGTGGAGTATCACATAATAAATCATGGAGATACAACAAAGCTGTTCAAGAGCTTAGATGTGCAAATGTGTTGGAGTTACAAAATATTTGACAAACTAAGGTTTTCAACTTTCCAATTCTACTGTGCTTGCCAGGACTGGCAGAAGTTGGCAGGTTTTGTTCCTACTGAGCTGCCTTTTATGGAGGTCTTTGTTATCATATATGTTTGTGGAGAAGAGTCTGTGTTTCCTAAAAGATTTTTTACAAACTGTCATACGAATAGTATGTGTATTATAGTTTTAACTTAGTATCTCCTTTGTCATCCCTTCAAACACAGGTTTTGAAACAAATGCATGTGTGTGTTTCCCTTCTCTAATATATTAGGAGACATGAGGAGGAACTAAGATGGACTGTTATTTTTACTTTTAAATGTACATAATTTTGGTTGAAAATTTGACAGTTTTCTAGAACACAATGAGTGTGTGAAATGAATTGCAGTAGTGGTATCTGATCTTTAGACCACTATTATCTATTTATCCTGCAGGTACATAATACATATGTTGAAACATATTGTACTGTATATTAACACCAGAAGAAATGATAAGACTTTCACCCAAAAGTATATTGACCAAATCTGCGCTACCGAGACATTTTTACTAGCTAAACCTACTTACAGTCACCTTTGATCATACCTCTGTTTGCTGTTGATCCCCAGTTTTGATTCATAATTTCTGTCGATATCCAGCCTCAACTTTTAATTATCTAAATCAGTGATCAGAGATTCTGAAGGTCAAAATAAAGACAGGATTCATTAAGTTTGGATTCCCTTCTCTTCATAAAACCACTCGATGAAGGATGAGTGCAAATCTCTTTATACAGACAATTGTGTTCCTGTATGACATAGGCATTAAAAAAGTCCCCTTAATGTACCTGCTAATGATAAACCTTTGTTAATATAAATTTTATCAATTTCAAACTGATGTATAGACGTAACACCAAGATTTCACCCCCCCTTTATCTCAGATATTTACAAAAGGCCATATTATATCAGTTTTAAGATATTACTTTTTCTTCTTGTATTTCTGTGTAATTTCCCTTGTAAGTTAGCAACTAAGCAGCTGTAAGCATGTCACTACTTCTTCTAACAGTTACTGTTAGGCGAAAAAACATTTTTTTGTTTTTGTTATATTTTTTGAAGTTTTCCTTTTAATGGTATATTACACCTGCTGTAACATATTTTTTCCCCTACTGTTCCTGTATGTTAAATAAATGTCTGTTTATTTCTTTTTATAGGCTTCTAAACAACAATCAAATCAAAAGAATACCTAGTGGGGCATTTGAAGACCTTGAAAATCTGAAATATCTGTAAGTTAAATGAATGTCACTTTCCATCAATGTATAACTGAACTTGTTGCATAAGAAAGTGTTTTAGTCTGATATTGCTTTAATCTGATTCACTATATCAGGAGATAAGCTACTTTGAAAATCTGTGAATTTAATTCATGGAGTGGGGACAACTCTGAGTCTTTTTCAAAAAGTAGGTGCTTTGAGACTTGCTAATATGAGACTGATATCTGTAGGTAGTAGATGTTAAAGGACTCGCTAGTTGCTATTTGCTACATGCACTTTAGAAGCTAAATTAAAAAGGGATATGTTGAAAGGCTTAGGAAGTCTCCTCTGTAAAGGTTCACTGAAACTTTCATAGAGGTATTTTTTAAACTTCTGTTTTGAAAGGTGGTTTAAAAGCAGCTACTCCAAGATTTGTCTGTAGAAGTTTTAACATGTTACAAGTGGTAACTACTTCTAAAATAAATTTGTAAGAGAAAAATTGTCAAACACAAAATTATTATTAAACCTGTAAGATTTTCCATAAGTTCTATGTCTTCAGACACCCTGTATATATATAGACTAACTGCTCCCATTTGAACAAACTTACCAAGTATATTAATTATCTGAATAGGCATCAAAAATGTTGGGTTTATCTGTGTAAAAGATTAAAGATTAATAGTAAGCTGTCACGGATTTTCAACTCTAGTCTCAGAAGTCCTCTTTAGGTAGTGTCATGTAGAGAAGTTTCACTCCATTGTCTTTGAGTATTAATCATGCTTGAATATTGTACAGAAAAAAAAGAGAAAAAGGTCACTTTGAGATTTCATTGTTTTGGAAACAATTCAGAAAGTTAATTTTCCATCCAGTGTTCAAGAGTGCAGCTTTAAGGAGGTGAGAGAAGGGAGGAAAATAAAAATCACAATAATTTGTGCAGACACATTACCTGTTTTTCCGAATTGTGTTTGATTTCATTTCCTGACGTCATTTTTATGTGTATTGTCTTTGAGTAATGAAATTGTTTAATCTATATTCAATCGGAGGAAAAAGAATATTGAACAGACTATGCCCAATGAAGTATTAATTAAAGTCTGTGATGACTGTCCATTAAAAAATGTGTTTGTATGGTGGATCTGGTAGTGGAGTACGTGAGTGAAGTCTACTAATTCAGGATAGTTGAGCTTCTTTCCACAGTCAGCAACTCTGTACAAATACTACTTGGTTCTTACTAGTTCTTTGTTTTTACATGCTTGCCTTTGCCTAGCTGTAATAAGCCTGAGATAGAACTCAGCTATGCACTCTGTTCAAGTCAAGAAAAGAGGGAAAAGCAATGACTGAAAAACAATTTGTTTTCATATACAAGAGGTAATAGTTATCTAAGTCAGTGTTGTTAGGAAGGTATTTTCCTTTTCCTCTTGTTCCGTGGAGAATTTGAATATATAGTTCAATGTGGTAGTTCATTCAGCTTCAGACAGCTCTTTAAAGCCATCCCCTGTTTTGCTAAAATATACTTTAAGAAGATCTTTTTGCCTGTTTCAATGGCTGTGATATAAACATTTAGTTTTAAACTGTACAGCCTTGAAGTTATAAAAATGCTGGTACTGGTCAGATAATCAATACAGAAGGGTTTAATGTATCAAATAAATACAGTTCCGCTGTGAAAATTTCAGCTGAGTAAGTGCATGCTAACATCTGCATTCTGTGGAGACAAGGTAAAAAAAAAAAAAATTCTCCTAATAGGGTCAGCTGAAGTAGAAATGAGGGAGGGAAGATTGTACAAAAGTTATAAATGTTGTTCAGGTTTTAGTATTAAGCCAAATCATCTGCAATAATTGAGGTTTTGGATGGCCTGATCCTATGAATATTTGCAAACCTGACTTGTATTGTTGTGTTTCAGAAAATGAGATCATTAGTCCATGATGTTACTTGTGTTCTTATGAGATTTCAGGTACTGGATTGTAGACAGTTCTGAAAATTTATAATTCACTGAGTAATTTAAAAAAAAAAAAACAAAACTGTCATTTCGCAGTGGCTTTGCTTTAGCAGAATATAAGTATATATGAATATAAAATGTATAGCTATTAGTAAATATGAATATATAACTATTTATACTATACTATGTATTTATATATAAAATATGCCAGTATAAATCATAACACAGTGTATTTATTTAAAGAAAAGCACCAGAGTCTGAGAGGTAGATGTCAAGGCCTATTCCTGTATCTCTGCTGAGGATCAGTTTTTGTGCTTTCAGATAAAACCTTTTTTTCAGTATGTGTCGAAGAAGCTCTAGAACTTTCAAATGCTTCTTTGTACTATTTCTTTCTGAAATCGAGCTTAGATTTTTATGAGGTATCTATATTTTCAAAATTGTCTGTAATGGTATTTTCTCAATTTTATATGCATTAAAAATATTCATCATTATAAATGTTGATCTTTACTTTATAAAAAGAAAATTATGCACATATGATTTTTGAAGCTTATTTTTTAGGAATATTTGTTGTCCTGTTCTTTATATAAGTGAAATTTTGATAGATCAATTTTCCTTGATCTTGCTGTGCTGTTTGTGGTAACAATTTGTCTTTGAATTCAAATACTAAAAGTTGAAAAGCAGGAAATGCAATGACTAGTGTTTTGCTATGAAACCAAGAGGATTTTTTTTTCGTCTGTCTGTCTTTCATTTCATATACCTTAGTGTTGGCAATACGGTTCTTCAGTGAGGATCAAAAAGGCAATAGTAGCTTGGACCCTGCCTATAATATAGTTTCTTTCTGCACTTCAGTGATTCTGTGTAACTTTGTGTCTTATGTTTCCCCTTCTGCAAAGGATACTCTAAGCACTCACATCTAAAATAAACTTTAAAAGTGTCTTCATATGAGCAAAATAATTGCTAACATGTTTGTAATTCATTGCTCCTGGTACAAGTTGTATATGTGTACATGATGTATATGGTACACTGAACTTATTTAATTGACTTCCTCTGAGTTACTCAGTTTACTGACTAGAGGTGGTGGTACAGGAAGACGAGAAAGGAGAGCTTTCCAACCTCATAATAGAGATACGGGCAGATTTGTGGAAATTTGATAGGATAATACTTCTTGATCCTGAAAGTAACCCGTTTATTCTCCAAGAGAACAGAAAATTGGGAATTGAAGGTAGACAAATACTCCTGTTTTAACATGTAGGATACTAGAAGATTTGGAATCAGCAGTGGAAAAAAATGAGGCTAAGTTAAAAAGAAAGAATTTAGGGAGGATATATGGAAAAATATAAAATATAGATTAGTGATTTAAAAAAAAAAACAAAACCTGTCCAGATAAAGAGAAGGTACTTGGTATTTATAGAGCAGTGAAGAATCTAGTGTGAAGGACATAAAAGTGGAGAATGAAAATAACTTTGGCAATAACACTGAAATATGTTCACTTAGCAAGAAATGGAGAGGTGAGGAATCAAGTTGTGACAGCATTGCAATAAGCAATGGAAATTAAGACTGTCTGAAAAGTATCAGTTTTGGAAATGCTGAAAGCGAACACTCAAGGTTTGTTTTGCCTTTAGTGAGTGAAGTAATAGTAGTAAAAGAGATGATATTGTTTCGCCAAAGTGCTGAGTTGCTGACCCCACCCTTCCAGGAATAGGATTAGATGGCTTTTCAATCTGTACTTTCTGCCACTGTAGCTGTTGTGGTCATGTTACTGTCCTGTGAACCCCTCCAGTGATTCCGGATCTCGTTGCTTTGCACTTCACGTTGCTAATTCCACCATCTCCTTTATGTTTCTATATAAATCTCTCTTTACTATAATTATTTACTGGTTAGGTTTAATTACACAATGCGTGATATTGCTGTTACTTTTTACCTTTATTTTTCCCCTCCAATTCAGAACAAATATATCTGGATCTTACTTTCCCTAAATCACGTGACTTATAATACAGTCCATATAAAAAAAAACCTAAACAGAAATTATCCTCATAGGGAATCTGGCACACTTTTAAATTAAAACTACTTTTTCTTATTTTCTGATTACTAGTTTCATTTTCATTCCTTTCCCAAATGTGACCAATAACCCTGGCCTTTATCAGCCTTGCTTACATTTCTGGAAAAAGGCTAATTTTTTAACTCTTCTGAAAACCATTAGTAGTAATTGCCAGAAAATAATTTCATGTCTTAATAGAATATATCCCTTCATTTTCTCAATCCACAGTTTATTAATTCTTTGTAAAATTCTAATGGTTCAGTCTTGTAAGAGAGCTTTTTGGTAAATTAAATGATAAATTACTTTTTCGCTAATTATATTCTAAATCTGTTTTCTGCTAATGTGACTGGAATAAATTTTGAGACTGTTTTTGTTAAAGATTAGTGCAGTGTTTACAAAACTTTACTTGTTAGGCACAGTAGCATTTTAGAAAAACATAAATTTTTTTTCTTGAGTGCTACTTGTTTGTATTGTATTCTATCCTCTCTCTCTCAAAATATTTATGTATTTTTCCTTTCTGTTAATATTCTGAGGCAAACATCTACACAATTAAATGAAAGTCTGGTTAACATATTTGTCACGGGACATACGTGTTTGTAGTCTTGGGGTTGTAGGGATTGTGAAGGGGTGATATGATAAACTGAGGTCAGTTGAGTGTCCTGTAGCTGAGGGTTTTCTGATCAGAATGGACAAAGTTGCAATTTAAAGCTGAATTCCAAATGACATCCCGCTACAGGGATTTGGTAAGAGCTCGAGAAGCAGACACAAAGGGCTACTCCCTTCCCTGCAGTGTGGTGGTAAAAGTCTGCAAAACTACAAAGCCATTATCCCAGTCTTCCTCATGCTGCCTTACTTTCTATGCAGAAAGTAAATAAAAGTTACATGACTAACCCTGGCTTTTTTTTTTTTTTTAAATTTGATTAATTCAGATTTCTTGAATAAAACTATTCAGATATCCACAAGAGATACTTAACTGAGGTTGGTTATTTAATCCGTCTGATCAGAAGTTCACTGGTCTGATTAGAGCTTTAGTACCCAGAGGAACAAGAAGAATTTTCATATTGAAATGTGGAGTGTATTAAGAAAGGTAAATAACACTTCAGCTGTTCAGTCCTTAAAATTTTCTAAGGAGTGAGAAGAAACGGTGCATTTAAAATTCTCACTGGAAAATAAGTTAGGAATTCAATATCACACAAAGAGGAAAATTAAGAAGAGACAAAACTGCAATGACTATGATCCTTGAATTGGTAGATCTGATTCAAAAAAAGTACTTGAATAATCGAGAAATAACATTTTTTTTTCAAGAGAATAAAAAACCAATTCCACATCCAAAAAGTGTTTATTCTCTCTCTTTTCAAATTACTTTTAAAGTTTTTACAGTAATTTCATGATAGTATTTTTTTCCACTTTAACTTGTTCATAATTTTGAGCATTTAAAAAAAAACTCAGACATGTTTGCTTCCTTGTTACTTTGTTATTGGGAGAACTTTGCTTTTTGTTCAGATGCATATCTATGTTAATGAAGCACACCCAAGTCTCTGTATAGGTGGTGTAGTCTCAGCAAACACTGAGGGAAAGGATACTACTTTATACAACTCCCCCAAAGTTGTCAGGAGTTGAACATCAGATATCTACAACTCCTTTCCTAGTTAGGGCCTATAGTGAAATGTTGCCCGTTGTCATGGCAGTGTAAAAACTCCCACCAACTCCAGCACAGCCAGTGTTTTATCTGTTGCATCAAAAGAAGTTTGTATTATTTCCAGTAAGCTATTGAAAACTGTAATAATGGAAAGGCCAAAACTACTACTAATAAAGTGCCTGCTAATAAAGCCATTTGTGACCCAAAGACTCTTCATTGCTTTTTCATAAAAATCCATGCTTGATTAACTGAGTTTCAAATCATTTGTCAAATAATTGTGAGAAAGTTCTTAACTGTGAACCTGTTCCTAACCTAACACAAAAAGAGAGTGACCGACATTGAACACCAGGCAGAAACTGCAGTCGTCAGCTAAACCCTGTGATTTTTCTCCAACACCCTCTCACTAAACCATCCTTGCTGTTAAAAGCATGATGAACGTGAGCACATACACTGATCCATCCTTATTTATTTTAATTTTGCAGAAAAGGTATAGGCAGCACGTGAACATACATGTACTCTGCATGTGTTTATTCTGTTTATTTCATCGAGTATTAATGGGGACTTAATGTCCATCTTATACGCAGTGATAAAACCAAGATACAATGCTATTTAATGGATGTGATACAGATATCCCTACTTGTTTGTTGTTTTGTTTGTTGGGGTTTTTTTTCTTGTTGTTGTAAATATCCAAAAGCTGACACATGCAGAGTTATAGAAATTTTCACAGTTTATTCTCCAAGTCCAGTAAAAAGACTTAGCCCATCGTAATTTGAAAATTTGTACCAGTATCCAGATGAGATATTTTAGAGAAACCAAGAGGCCAATGGCATCCCCAGCGTGTTCTGGTAAAGACATTTCTGATGCAATTCTGTCTCACTGAGTTGAATTTATTTTGACTTTTGGCAAGCCCATCAAGAAACTGAGGGGCAGAGAAACAGTAAGTAATAAAAGTGAGGACTGGAAAGCCCAAGATCATCTGGGCGACAGCCTCAGGGCCCATAAGGTCCCAAACTTTTGCCTTTCCTGGCAAACATTTGGGATGAAATCTCAAGGACAAATTATTTTTATGTGTATGTGTTTAGGTTTTGGTGTGTATTTTTTTTTTTCCTAATATGTAGTTGAAAAACTGTCTTCACGTGTCAACTTAATTCTTCTTTTCCACCTTCATGTAGCTCTTGTTTGTGTACTAATATTACTGATTGTTTCTTGTTTCAGCTATTTGTACAAGAATGAAATCCAGTCAATTGACAGGCAAGCATTTAAGGGACTTGCCTCTCTAGAACAACTGTAAGTGCCTTTTCTCTTCTGTGCTGTCATCTCCATGGTTCCCCTGCAGAGGCAAAGTGCATGCCATGATCCGTACATCCTGCCTGCATGCTCTGCATGTCTGCACTCCCTGGGTTGTTGGGCAGAGTGCCCCATAATCATTTGCATGTGAAAAAACACAATTGATCTCTGTGTCAAATTCCTCATTTCTGTGTTTGTCTTTTATTTGTGATTTGCATTCCCGGTGTCCCTATACATTGTTACATAGCTTTGACCAAGAAGAAGCAGCATTATTGTGGAAAATGTTGAAAACTAATGTATATTGCTTAGAGAGAGATTCTGATTTCATTTCTGTAGGTTTTATAACATTGCAATGCCTTTGACTGCAGCAGTTAATTTGTTTTATGCAGCATAACTAAAGCTGAATTAGTGTCTTGAAGTTTAACCAAGTTTTGTTATATTTTAAAACAAATAGATTTTAAAATTAAAACCTTACTATTATTGATATGTGTTAATCATTGCCATATACGGATGTTTAAAAAGTAAGAAAGTCTGTAGTTTGTAATGTAGATGTTTCAGTAATGTCTTCTGGAAAGACTGATTGATTAAAAGCATACTCTTTCCTGCATAATGGCTGGAGACTAATTTCCCATTGGAAAAGAATGAAAAACGCAGTCCTTAGCTTGACTGCCAAATAACAGTACTAGACAATGACTTTTGTAGCATATAAATTTTGGGGCCTGAATATCTTTCTTTAAGGACCAACATAAATTTGTGTAGTATCAATGTATTCCAAGTTTTTTAGGATATGTACCATTTTCCTTGCACAATAAATCTCTAATGGATATTAGTGGATACAGTCTGTCTGACATAAAATGACACTTTGGATGGGTACAAAATCATACAAGCTCATTTTTGAGGGCCATAGGTACCTTTTGAAGGAAGTTTCCATATAAAACAAAAGTGATAGTTATATAACATACATAAATGTGACATTTGTTTCCTTAATGCCTTTCTCTTCCTGTTCCTCCTACTCTAGAAATGATTACTGCAGCATATTGACAGCAACTGGTAGAGCTTACTTGCATGCTAATAGCAATTCTTAGTTCTCTGTAGATTTTTAAAAATTGAGGTCCATTTATTGAATTATTAATGCTTCCAAAACAATATTCTGCCCCATGCCACATGCCTGATATGCTGCAAGTGGCAACTTTTTTTTTTTTCAGCTCTATTCCCTGTTGATCTACGTTATGACTGAAAGAGATAAGTCACTTTGGAATATTAACACCTTCTGAATGTCCTTTCCCGTTCGGTTGCAGTTAAGCTTCTCTGCATGCAGTGATATCACAGTATCAGCTTCAGTTCAGACTTGAGCCATCAACATTATTTTGTATGAAATGAAACTTTAAACAGCATTTGAGTCTCATCTCTGGCCGGGAATTATACAAATGGAGCCTGGCATGGTCACTCCTCAGTCATGGCAGCAGTTGCCATCAGTTGTCAACTTGAGTTGTGGCGTCAGTTGCCACAAGCAGCGGCTACGGCTGGTATGGTGAGCTGCTACGGGAGGTTGCTGCCCTGCTGTGGGTGCACTTCAGAAAGCTCACTTCTTTTGGAGCCCTTCTGCTGGGCAGATCTTAGAAAGAATGCTCACCAGGTGGGAAAATGGGAGGACAGGAAGCAGGCCTGGAAGTAAATTCAATATGAGGGTATTCATTGAGATTTGTAGTTTAGAAGAGTTTATGAGATTTGCCACTTATGCATCTTTTGCATGAAAGCATTTTCTGACTCTGCTGAGTCTTTTGGAGAAAGACTGGGTTTGTCAAGTCAAAGTCAAACAAAAGTTAGGCGTAGTGAACCAATTCCCAAGTCCTCTAACTTCAATTTGTATGTACTCAGGCTGCATTGACTGCTCAGTACAATGTTTCTGCTTCTGAGGCTTCCAGGGCCTTAAGTTACCAAACACATTTTGCTACTGGATGTGTTGACTCAGCCAAATGTTCTTCTCAGTTCTCAGCAGAGCTCTCGGAAGCGGATGCTGCAGTCCACATCTGGGGGAAGATTCGATTCATAGTAATTCCTTGTACTCCAATAAAGGAGGATGAAACTGGTATTTAAAAAAGAACAACCAACCAAACTAAACAGTAAAGCAAACGCTTGTCTGTTTTGGGGTTGGTTAGTTTGGGGGCTTTTTGTTGTTGTTGTTTGGGTTTTCTTTGAGAGAGAAACTGTAAATATAGTTTCATTTAGGAAGCCTGTTGCATGTATAAAGGAAGAAAAACCCCAGTATTTGCTCCTTCCGGCAGGATCCTACTTAAACTTCCATGCAGAATTCTTAGCTGCTGATGTAGTAGAAACAGCTTTTTCTTTCAAAATTTCTGCCAAGGGAGTAAGATCTTTGAATCACATCTTGAAACTTGCCTGTGCTAGAGTAAATTCTGAAAAAAACTTGGCAGTTTTAGATGTTTGAACACAGTGGGCCATACATATTTCATCACCTAACTCTTCAGTCATAGCAGGGCATGAAGGGAAAAGGTCAGCTGATGAAAAGGAGTACCAGTTTAGAGCATGTTAAATCTGCAAGATGCATGTTTGGGTCTGGCAAATGTCACACAAAGCTGCAGGAAACTTGCATTTTTTTGGAGCAGCAGCCAGAAGGCATAGCACCCGAACGGCAACAAAAGCTGCCTCTATGTGCTTGTGCTTAGACGACTGCTACATGCCTTTATGTGCCTGTGCTCAGACAACTGAATCCCACCTGAAATGTCACAAATACCTGGCTTAGGAGGTTGTGAGTTTGCTGCCTTTGGATCCCAAGATCGAGCTCTAAATGCAGTCTATTTCCAGATGTGTGTACATTGCTTTTCTCTCAAATATTATATTTTTTGAGATGTCAGCTTAAGACCTCTATGTGTCAGGGATAAAAAGTATTCTCTGCAGTCCCTAACTAGTAGGATGCCCAAATACTAATGGAATTATTTAAGTCTGTTTACCTAATCTTAGTGGAATACTAATTATGCATTTCACTTTAACTTTCTTATTAACATACTAATTTTGCTCTTTATAAGGTGTTATTAGAGTTATGCTGTAGTTTGTGTACACATGTGCATATTAGGGGGGAAATAATCAATAAAGATTCAATCTTACATATAGTGATGCAGATTGTTACATTAATTTTGTTTCCCTCAATTCAATTTTCAGTAGCTTTGAAATGTTGCCATGACTTTTTTTTAAGTTCTATATTACAAAGAGTTCCTGGTTTTTGCATAACTGTATGTAAGCTGTTATGAACATTTAACACAGTGGAACCTGATGAAAGTCTCATTGCTGCTAGAAATACCTGTGGTTAGGAACAATCAAAGAGAATTAATTAATAAACAAACCCAAAATGTATGAAAGGGGCATTGAGAATTACAAATCCTTATTATTCTAAAATACAATTAGCTAGGGACAGCAAAGCTAAATGACTGGAAACAGATATTTATCCAGCCTTATTTTAAAAATCTTTAAAGACAGAATTCCATAACCTCCTTAAGTATCCTCTTCCAATATTTTATAATATTACTCTACATCTTATTTAAATCTCCTTCCTTGTGGTTTAAGTGTTTTACTTCTTGTCATACCCTTGGGCAGGGAAAGGTCTTGGATAAATACGGGTTAAATATATTTGTTCATTCTCTTTCAAGTAATCAAATGACAAACAGGCCATTTAAATATTTAGAACATAGATTATACTCAACTGATGGATTGTAAGTACTTCCCCAAAGATGTGGAGCTAATATTAGAATGAACAATTGGCATATATGATAAAAGTAATCCTTTACAAAAATATTATGCTACAGAAGATGAAATCCTAAATTTAGTGCTGTAAAAAATGCCACTGGGACTGAATGTCAGTTTTTATCCTCCAAGGTTAATAGTAACAAAGGGAAAATCTGTACCATGTTTATTTGATCAAACCTTTATCTTCCTCTTGCTGTCTTTGGTTTGGATTTTTTTGCTTTCAGAATTAAAAAAAGGAGGACAGAAGGCTATTTAAAAGTCACTCTTGCATGCTTTTTCTTTAAATTTCCATTCTGAAAGTCCTTTTAAGATCAAATTCAATACATACTACTACTATTTTTAAAAGATTTTTATACTCTGAACATAAAAGATGGCTATAAAGACATGAAAGTGAATTTCCAGTCCAAGAAATTCTCATATTAATTAAAATACTAAAAATCCTTTGAAAAGCGTTAATGTGGTCCATAGAAGAAAAGAATGTGAGTGATAAAATGTGATTAAATTGTAGGTTGTAGCCTTACAATGCAGTTTGGTTTCTGTATCTATTTTTGTTGGGTTACACTTGTTGCTAATTACTTTGCCCCTATATTTAACACCTTGTTCTGTTTGTAATTTGCCTGACTAGTTGCTCAGGCCATTTTTAAGATGGAAATAATTTAAGGTCATAATTTAAAGACCTGCAAAACTCAACTAACTTGCCACATGAAGCAGTTAAGACTATTTTCCAGTTGGACATCATGAGTTGATTTTGTTGAGCTACTTTAGGCACCATGAATTCTGATGAGGTGAAGTTAACAGTTTTAATGTGCTTCGGTGTCTGAATGGTTTGAGGTTGTAAACAAGGCAAGTTTTATAACGGCAGTACTGTTTTCATTAGGCTGATTAATTTGGTTGGAAAAACAAGATGAATTTTCAGACACATAAAGTATTTACTTCTGTAATTATAGTAGTCTTGAATGCTAAACAGCAGTTACAGGCTGTTGCTTTGAATTTCATGACTTATACATCACTTAAGGCGTCTGAGAGAGGTGTCCTTTCTTTTTCTCTCTTTGCTAATCTCACCTCTGATCCATGGACGTGAAGAGGGGATTTTGTGCCTCAACGTGCCTGCTTTTACCAATGTTATTTGTTGCTCTAGTAAGAGCTATTACGTCTACCTACAAATCTTGCCTTGTCATTGCCAAGGAAGAATAAGAGATATGATTGCAAGGCACTCGTGAATCATAAAAATGCAAGTAGAATTAACAAAGTTTAAAAAAAAAAAAGAAAAAAAAATTCCTTGTTGGCTGCACAAGAAGTTGTCTATGTAATTTTTGCCAAAACCAAAGCTGCTTCAGAAGTTACAAACCCTATATTTGTGCCTGATTTTTCTCTTCTTCCTCTTCCACTTCAGTGATTCCCACGTTGCCTTGCTGCTGATTCTGGGGAGGTGGGCAAGCAGAGCTCTGGCTCCTGGTGAGCTGTGCCTGCACATGGGCCCTGCCCATGGGGCAGATACTGGCCCTTGTCCTGCCAGTCCTTCCTCAAGGCTGGACCTGACTGAGGTCCCTCTTCCCTCCACTGGTGTGTTTAATGAACCTTGCAGGAATTACCTGTCTTTGAGACGTCTGGCTTTTTAATTTAGATGAAATTGGCCTGTATTTTAAAAAGGCAGATGAAGACTGGCAGGCATAGCATGATTACACTATTCCTGTTTCCTTATGCAAACTGGATCATACTCTACAGTCACTACAGTTTGTGGCCATGCATTTGCGCTGGCAGTAAGCAGACTTGGTGCTCCCATGTGCCTGGTTCAGACCTGTGCTGATATATTGGCTTTTTCTGTGGTCCCCATTCACTGCTCCCTGGCATCACTCACTGGCTCGTGCTGGGGCTGTGCTGCTGCTGCTGGCGGGGGGTCTGGGACGCTGCCAGGCACCGGGCTGGCTGCCCTGATGCACGCGCCTCCCGGGGCTTGCCACGATCGCTCTCCGCCCTCATCGCCACTTTTTCCCGCTTTCTTCTCTCCACGGTGACCATTTGGCTCAGGTCAGAGAGTAGAGCACATGACGTGTTTCCAGCACAAGGGACTACCCTCCATCCTTTTACTTTTCATGCTGAAGGACTGATTTTTTTTCAGGAGATTTTGGGGTCTGAGATTTTGTCTTTGTTCTTAAATGATGAGCATTCTCTGAGCATTCTCGTTCTTGAGCCCACAGTGATTTCTAGATATGCACATTCTCCAGATGTTCCCGAGTTTTTCGGAGGTCAAATAGGAAACTTTAGGAGGTTTGGATACATTTGGATAGAATCAGGGTCTGAAGTCTATAAAACATTTTCACAGTTCTTTGTGCAAGTCTTATCAATTACTTCTTGTTTTCTCATCTCTAAAGTTATGAACTACCTCCATGACATAGCCGAGACCGGAATGATTCTTTTTCACTGTCCATTTTCACAGCAGTTACAGATCAATAATCTTGTTGCATTAGCCTTTTCAGTTTTACAGGATTAACAACTGTGTAAATTTGTTGCTGTGTAATATTAATAAGTTCCATAAGCATCAACAGAGCACAGCTGTGGAGGTTAATTGTACACCGGTTTCTGGGAAGCCCTAAATCTAAAAGCAATTCAACAGAAGTTGGTTTTATATTATGAATTTGTTTGGCCTTTGAGAGTGTTCATAGATTTAAACGCCAGTATTCATGGACTAGAGGAGGATACCTCTCAAGATCTTTTGAAATCTTTTCCAAGAGGGAAAATTTTGAAATTTTTCATTCAATGTGATAGCAGTGAAAACGGTTACCCACTAAAAATGTTACTCTCTTGGAAATCTTTAATGTTTTCTAACCAACCTGCAACACTTTCCAGTAAAAAAACCAAAACAAAACTTTTTTTTCTGTATGTATTTTTTCAAATGTGCATACTAATGAAAATTAGATGTGGCAAAAGAGTGTTCATAATAGTATCTCCAAAATCTCCAAGTAATGGTTTTCAAGCACTTTTTTGCACATATATGTACAGCTACACACAGATACAGACACACACACACACACTATAGTGGTCTGCAAACCCTTCTTGTTTGTCATGTCTTGTATTTCTCAGATTCAAGTACAAGTTTCATGTGATAACAGAAGTTAAACCGTTTAGAAGTGTTGGTGTGTAAACAATAACAGATGTTTTATTTCTTTCAGCTTCATTGAAAACACTGTTTCAGTATTTTTCTTTTTGTTTAACATATTTTCAGGTATCTGCACTTTAATCAAATAGAAACGTTGGAACCTGAATCCTTTACCCATCTTCCAAAACTTGAAAGGCTGTAAGTTTGTTTTTCTTGGGGCAAGATTCAGAAGTCAGCTTGCTTCTTTGTTTAAGCTAAATCAGATGTTGGAAAGTGGAAAATAATATTTTTATCAGTCCTGTAGATTATTTTAATCTAAATTTTTTATTGTAACTGCTACATAGTCTTTGCCAAGAACACTTTGGTCAGGCTGACCTTAGAGGTATGCAGGAGTGAGCACTGCCTCTGGTGTATTTTTCTATTGCAAAACTATTTCCCAAAGAGCTGTGATCAATGTTTGACCTAAAATAAATGTTATGAATTAAGAATTAGAATATTTATATTATGACTTTTCTTTTTTCTCTTTTTCCTTTTTATTTGAATGTTTATGAACTCCCTTCCCTTTGGTTACTTTGTCTTTTCATGGCTTCTTTTTCTCCATATGGACACATCAAATGTACCTTGGAGGCTGCTTAAAAACTGGTATCCAATGAATTGCTGAAAAATGTTCAATTATTTTTTATTTTGTAAAATTACTTTCTATTAATGGCCTTTCAGAAGAATGTAGATTAAATGAGTGAGTCTCAAAATCAGAATTATTACATGCATATTTCTGTGCTTTTTAACAGATTTTTGCATAACAACAGAATAGCTCATTTGATTCCTGGAACATTTAGTCACTTAAAATCTATGAAGAGACTGTAAGTAAACTGAATTATTATTGAACTAAAGAAAATTTAAATAATCTAACTATACTGCATCTCATCTTACAATATTTATGTTCGTTGCAAATCCCTTTCATTGTGTAATTGTTTTAAATGTTGAATAATTTTTATTAAGCGGTGTTCCAGTTGTTTATATACATGGACTGAGACCATATCCTACTGTCTTTAGTGACTGACTAAATGCTTTTATTTGTTTTCTAACTTGGAATTATTAGTAATCATGTGGTCTTATTTTGTAGAGTAAATAATATATGTGGACCTTTCTTTGTTTTATTTTTGTGGAGTTTCTTCCTCTTGCCTATATCTTACTGGGTGTTCTATGATGTCTTTCAATATTTGATTATTCTGGTATTTTAATTGTTTTACTTGCCCTTATCTGGTGATAAAAATATAGTTATGAAAAGGTGCTCAATGTTTCAAGAATACAATTATTACTTTTAACTCCAGAAGCTAGTTCTTCTTGAAATGCTGTTAACTTGGAAAATTAGGGGCGTCTTAGTCCCTCAGTAGCACTTGAGATCTTCAGCTTAGGTGTACTGTAGTGAGGTGACTTTCAGAGGGTTGTTGATCCCTCACTTGGATCTCCATTGATCTAGGATAAGCATTCTTTAAATGATCCACGGCTACTGTTTCGAGAAAGGCGGTGGTGCACTCATACCCCCCTTCCTGGGAGGACTGCAGAGGGTGTGCTGGGCAGTGAGTCACCAGGGAAGAGATTGCAAGGAATGTAGCATGAAGGTGGTCCTTCTGGTTTAGGAACAGTTGTGAAACCATACCTTTAACTGTGGGTGAAAGGCAGAATGAAGTAAATTTCCAGCGCTTCCAGTAGTAGCTGCTTCACTTACATCTCTCTTAAATTTTTGTGGAGTTCAAGTGAACAGAAAGGGATGATGCTTCACTTAATTCCTAGGTAAAGGGGAATTTTAGTAGTGGCTATTAGTGGAACACAACACTGGGCTAGATTGATTTGGGACCAGCTGACCTGGGACAGCTTATTCCCAAAGGTCACATTGTGACTTTCATGTTCCAGATTTAAATTCTGCCAGTAACATCCAATATACTGGGAGACATTTGTACAGTAACTTTTGGAATAGTTTTGCTTGTTCTTCCCTCTTTTTCATAAGAGAAAAGGGAAGACATAGTATCTGGACATTTATACAAGAGGATAAAAAAAATATAAAAAGTCAAAATTATTAAAAAGTTTACTACCCCTGAAGATACACCAAACTGAAGTTTCCTTTGCCATGCAATTTTATTTCCAGTCTGTATATAGATATACTTTATGGTACAGATTTCTGTAGTTAATGTTTTCTTTTCCTGCAGGGCCCTCCACCAGAAAGTGCAGTGCTCCATGTAGTAACAGGGCCCTTCACTGCCAGAAAGAAAGTCAACAGAAGTTATTGGTGCTCGTTATCTGCAATAGGCAGGTGTTTTACAATGTTACTGACCCACTGAACTCAGCCAGAGCTTAATGCTTAAATAAAACTGTGGGTCTTTGTCTCAGTTCCCTGATCAGCAAAGTGGGAAGTTGTAAAAATGTCAGGTTAGCTGTGAAGTTACTACAATAATAAGTATCAAGCAAAAAAAAAAAAAAAAAAGTGGGGAAAATGGTATAGATTCCTTATTTAAGCAAAGTCTGCATAACACTTAAATAAAACCCAATTTATTTACTGAATGCTGCGGATAAAAAAACCCAAGCTTTTTAGATGCTTGCTGTGTTGAACATAGTCCTACCTGTGCAGTGAAAATAATATGCATTTTTATACTAAAGACTACCAGAATGGGTATAAGGAAGTGACCATCACTTGTATTCCGTATTGCCAATGGTCTGTATTCACAAAGGTGGTGCTGGTATTGCAGAACCACTTTGATCCTAGCAAAAAAGTGGAAGCATGCTATAACAGGGGCTGTGGCTGCTTTCTTGTTTCGTGCAGGCGTTTGGATTCAAACGCTCTTCACTGTGACTGTGAAATCCTGTGGCTGGCGGAGCTGTTGAAGACATACGCAGAGTCAGGTAACGCTCAAGCAGCAGCAACCTGTGAATATCCACGAAGGATCCAAGGAAGATCAGTGGCCACGATAACACCAGAAGAACTTAATTGTGGTGGGTTTGTCACTTCCCAATGGCTTCTTAATGTACTAAACGTTTTTGTTGTTGTTAGAATTTGTTTTCTGTCCTCTTTGATAACACTGAACACCTCTGGTTGATATTGGTAATTTCCAGAAATCTTCCTGTGTTCCTTCTCAGTTGTCTGCTGCTGAGACAGAACTGATTGCTTTTACCCCTCAGCCTTTTTCTAATGAAACAAATGGATGGAGCCGTGTTTGAAGTTTCTCATTGAGGAACTAAATGTGATTATCCAAAAAGAGTTTATTTTTCCTTTTCTATATTTAGGTTTGATCATATAAGGATTGTCAGCTAGGGTCTTTGGAGTTATGGTAACATTTTTTGGTGTCCTGTATTCTGCACAAGGGAAAGGGAAGAAAGAAGCTGTACAGAATTATTCCTGATTTCATGGATCTTATTGTTAAAACTCTTGTTGATATTATTGGAATTGGGGTTAGACCACTGGATTTCTTTTTTACTCAGTTATATTTACAGCGATAGGCACTGCAATTCTCTGTCACTGAAGAGTAATAGATAAGCATTTTTATTATAATCTGTTTGTATTCCTTCAGTCAAGGGATGCAAAGGCTTGGCCCTGTGGGCACCCCAGGGCTCAGCCAGCCCCACACCTCTTCTGTTTCAAAATCAAACTGCATATTTCTCATCAAGCTATAGGCATGTGCCTGCCCAGCCATATGATGAAGATAAGATATAAAATAAGTAAATTGTCCTTTTAGTTATGTATTGGATATAATTTTGATCATGACAATTATGGTTGTAGCCATCTATCTGCAAGGTTCTTGAAAAAGTTAGTAAAAAGGGTATTTGTTGCAAGAGTAATTCAGATGGCATCTTGCCAGCTCTCTGCATATCTAAGGAGCCTGAATATGAAAACTGCAGGAAACAAGCTGGACAAATTATTCTCTAGGAGGCAGGTTAGGCACTTATACTTACCTAAAGGAAGCTATTTTAAATGGCATTTGTGCCTGTTGCTTTAAAGTTTTTCTTTCATAAGCAAATTGAGGCTCTGTTCAAATAAATAAAACAGCTACTTTAAAACCTGATACAAATGTTCACAATCCATTTCCAGTCTGCTAAAAGGTCCTAAAGAACAATGGAGGAAGTCAGAAAGCCTGCAGTCCCTTTTGCATAAGGAAAAGTGCATTTAACTCTGATTAGGCATATAAATATTGTAAGTTAAAACATTTGTGAAAAATACTTTTCTACAAGGTGTATGGAAAACTATTTATTTACCATTCTTCAGAAGTTTTAAAACAAGTAAGAGTTCCTTATACATTTTATTGTTGATACAGAGAGGCCAAGAATTACATCAGAGCCTCAGGATGTGGACGTTACCTCAGGGAATACAGTGTACTTCACTTGCAGAGCTGAAGGCAATCCTAAACCAGAAATTATCTGGCTTCGAAACAAGTAAGTTTAAAAAGAGGAAGAGAGAAACGTGATGTAACTGTTTGAGTGTGTGAACATTTCTGGGTGCATGTCCCCATGTGTTATATGCTAATATATGTAATAATTACAGCAGAAACATAATTAAAGAAGTATATGAAGTAATCACAGAATCACAGAATCTTAGTGGTTGGAAGGGACCTTTGAGATCATCGAGTCCAACCACATGAAAAAACAAAAACAAAAAAAAAACCAACCAAAAACACAACAAAAAAACCCCACACAAAAACAAACAGAAAAAGCCACCCACCAACTAAACCCCACACCCACAACCCCACACACAACACCCCAACCCCACGCACAACACCCAATAAGTCCAGATAAGTTGTAGTAGTAATTCTAAACACTGAAGAGCTGATAACTTCAGAAAATATTAATTTATGACTGTAATACGGTGTGTAAGATTTTCAATTGTAGTTACACCAGCAAATTTGAATACACCTGTGAAACTAAAGCGTTTATATGTAAGTACCAGGCAATACAATATAGACAGTTTGCAGGGGCCTTTGTGGGTTAGCTAGTGTTTGCATACAAGTTGAGGTAGAGCAAAAGCTACTTTTTTAAGGGACTTTAGCTGGATAAGAGTTAGGTTTCAAGGAAGGTCTTACTTAAGCCCCAGCTCCTGAGGGGCAGCTTTCCTTGAGGTCTTGAGGTAGCCTTCTGCTCAAAAAGGATCATACCAGGTTGCTTTATCCAGATGGATCTTGAAAGCCTCTAAGGACAGAGGAGGCACAACTCTCTGGGCAACCTGCTCCATTGCTTCCCCTCACTGCTTTGGGGATGAAGGGAAGGGCCTATAAAGGACGTATATTTCTCAGCAGACCAAGGGCCAGGCCGCTGCTGGAGCTCTGACTGGCTCCCTCCAGCAGTGCTGGGCACAGCACGGCTCAACCAGCCACGTGGCAGCACATTGCTCCCGTTTAGACTGATGTGAGCACGCAATGGACATATGAGTTGTGAGTTTACCGCTGGGTTAATCAGACTTTGGCTTAATATTGCTCTTATACAAATAGAGAACCTGATGTGGAAAATATATTCCCTTACATTTTATATTAGCAAATGAATCATTTTAGTTTGATAGTTGCTGATAAAATGGAACAATATAGAGTCCTGATTCTGTAACTTTGTGTTGATGTCAGTGAGAACCCCACGTGTAGCAAGGGCACAGTATTTATGGAGCATGTCGAGAACAGAGCCTTGAACTTGGATGGTATAATTATTTCATGAAAATTTTCTTTGGCTCATGTACTTTTTATAATAAACAAAGAAAACATGTATTCAGAATACACATATGAAAGAGTTTTAAGAAGAAATTTGAGCTTGGGGTGTGGGATTATTGACTCTGGCTTGTTTCCTGGCTGCATGAATGAGAGCAAAGCTCTTTGCAAGGTAGTTGAATATGGCAAGATTTCAGTCAAAAGCCATTAACCTGTTGAGCCGTATGTTGAATAGATCAGCAGTCTGGCTGGGTTTTGTACACAGGGGATGAGATCTCATCCCTCCTCTTTGCTTTCTTTATCATATAGTGAGGGATGGAGTGAGAAACAGTTCCTTTAATAAAACTCCCTAACTGTGCTTATCTAATGTCACAGAAACATGTCCATGATATCGCTGGAAGATCTGAGCTTAACTTATGTTTCAAACCAGTACAAATTATAAATACACAAATTATCATTAGTGCTCCTCGAGCAATCCAGACAGATGTTGGCTCAAAGATGGTTTTATAGCAACTAATCCCTCTCCTAGTAGAGAGAATCTTCAGTCTTGAACTTATACTATATATTTCTAGCAGAAACATTTTAAATTTTTTTGCTAGTTATCCTTAAAAGAAAATCAAACCGGGTATGTGTGTTTTGTTCACTTTTTTTTCCCCTGTAAGCCTTTACTCATAAAAGTATTTTGACTTTTCATGTTGAAAATGTAATATTTGCATTAGCAAAATGGTTAAATGGTTTGTTTTTAGGTTTTTCCTCTCCTTCTCTTTAGGAGGAAACTAAAAGTTCTGTTATTTTACTTGACACCATAACACTCTCCCCTCCTCCACCCCCCCATTTATTTTGGGTAATATATTTTAGGTTTTATTGTTTGGCAGCTTTCTGTGCTTGTGATTTAAAGTTTTAACTCCAGCAGATTGTTTCCTTCACAGTAATGAGCTCAGTATGAAAGAAGATTCCCGTCTAAACTTGCTAGATGATGGCACATTAATGATTCAGAATACTCAAGAAACAGACCAAGGCATTTACCAGTGCATGGCAAAAAATGTGGCTGGAGAAGTGAAAACTCAGGAAGTTACTCTTAGATACTTTGAGTCACCAGGTAAAGAACATCAAGTCTGAATTTTGCAATCAGAGAATTGTTTTGATAATAAGATTGCTAAATATAGGTTGCTTTGTATGTCCTCGATGTGTAGATTTCTCATGTTTGGGTGACTTAAGAACTAGGTCATGAAATTCTAATATCCCCAGAACAAAAGTAAAAGTCAGCTATTTAATATCTTTATTGTAGTGTGCAATTCTGCTGATAGTCTGTTTGTAGAAGGGTTAGGAAAAGAGGTTGTTGCATTGGGATGTTGTTCAGTGCAATAATGTTCTCTCTCTGGGTACCTGAAAGCTTTGGCATGCCCTGTGCATCCATCCTTGCTCAGAAGCTTTTTAGCCTGAATCTCTGTCTGGCCAGTGCTTCATGTTTGCAAGCGCCAAATTCCTGTCCAGAACTGCAGTGTTTTTAAATTCCAGTCTTTGCTGTGAGAAAATGTTGTTTTGACATTGAGTACCAGGTAAATGTCACCATTTTGCACACATGCCATTGGGAAAAGTTACTAAATGTAGCTTAATGAATTTTGCCCTCTTGTGCTTTTATGGCAATTTTTGGCCAGTTTGTTTTCTGGGTCTCAGTGTGTATGCCTCTGAAGAGTCCTTTACAAAGATCAGCAAATGTGAACAAAATGTTTGAAAATTGTTTTAATGGGAGTTAATCAATGCAATTATAAGAGCTTTTATTTTTTATCTATTGATATTTATATATATCTGCAGCTCGATTAGGCTTAAAATGAGGAATAGCGTGCACCAAGATTAGAAGTATGTTGGACCAGAGCTGTTAAAAAACCCCTAGATTCCCCTAACTATTGCAGTATTCAGCTAAGTTACTGTTACACGAGCTAAGAGTCATATTTAAGTATATCACTCTTTTCTCACAGCCCGGCCAAGTTTTGTGATTCACCCACAAAATACCGAAGTGCTAGTTGGAGAGAGCGTTACCTTGGAGTGCAGCGCAACCGGGCACCCTCAGCCGCGAATTACCTGGACCAAAGGCGACAGAACCCCTTTACCAAGTGACCCTCGTGTCACGATAACTCCTTCAGGAGGACTTTACATACAAAATGTGAAGCAGGAAGACAGTGGAGAGTACACCTGTTTTGCAACTAACAGCATAGATAACATCCATGCGACTGCCTATATCATAGTCCAAGGTGAGTAATGTTAAACTAGGAGTGACATGCCAAAAATCAATCTATATCTAAAACATATAGAAATAGTGTATTACTTCTGAGGTTTTATCTTTTTTCCTGAATTGCCAGAGCCAACTGAAACCCCTCAAGTTTTTTCTTTTAATTAAACTATTCAATTGTAGTTCATAGGAAAATTGCTATACGTTTCACTCAGGTTAAGATATTACATACTAATTCTCTGAAAGTTAGGTTTCATAGATTATTCTCGAAAGTTAATCACTGTTGTTTTGTTATGTTTATTTCTCATTAGTTTTGTTTGCCTGTAGGAATAAAAATACGGTGTCAAATTTGTGGGGGATTAATTTTTTTCTGTAGCAGGCAGCAATCCTAGAGATTAGAATTTGTGCCCAGAATACTTCAAATGGAGCTTTGAGTACACATCTCTGCTGCCTTTCTGTTCTAGACACTTCAGTGACTGTGGGAACATTTTCTGTTGCGTTTCATGGAAACTATCACTCTGCCAGCTGAGGCATTAGATTAGCTTTTCTGCAAAACAAAAGTCAAAGTATTCTAATTTACTGCGATCACGATAATTTTGGTATTATATGTCAATAGCATGAATGTAAAGTATTTACATTTATCAAAAGCCTCATATGTTTATATATGGAGAATATTTTTTGCAAAAGTTTTCATGCTGGAACTTTTTGCAAAACATTTTGAGTGACCTTTAAATTTAAGTTTGGTTCTGTTCTCATGGTAATATCTCTAGCTGGCAAACAGTCTACGTTGCAAATTCTTTGTTAATGAATTCCGTTTTTTAAAGCTATACAGAACAACTTGTCTGTGTGGTTTGATATTTATTATTCACCATTAGATGATTGTGTTTTGAGAGCTGAACAAATTGCTTCTCACACTGTTAATGCCATGATGTTACTGCAGAAATTGGCCCCCACAACACTTGCTGCTTTCCTTTTTGTGTGAAGAAAATAACAGGCGGCTCAGGATAGCTTTGGCTACATTGCATTTTCTTCACAATTTAGCTGAAGATTTTTGGGGAGAAAAAGAAGAAAGTATTTTTAATCCAGAGAACACTGTGTTTGATTCTACAAGTCTTACTGCACCTTTTATTTTGGATCTATGGCAGTAGTTCCCAGGGGTCTTCACTGACACTAGGGCCAGGTTGGGAGGGAGATGTTCCTGTTGCCCAAATGACAGCCGTGTTGAAGTCACAGTATAAAAGAGCCCCATTAGCATCTCTTTTCCCAATATATGAGCTATTCAAGTCACACAGGAAACTGTACATAATTTCAGACAGTCGTATATTTTTCAGTGATTTTTTCAAAAACCAATTTATTTTCTCTTCTGTAGCTCTACCTCACTTTACTGTCACCCCTCAAGACAAAACAGTGATCGAGGGCCAAACTGTTGATTTCCCTTGTGAAGCACAAGGCTATCCCCAGCCTGTTATTGCCTGGACTAAAGGAGGTAAGTATGTTCCATTTTTGTTTTTAAACTATTAGAATAGCTGTCATGTTGGAATCACTCATACAGTGAAAGGAATTGCATGTATTTGTTCAGATGCTTCAGTCTCTGAAGGAAACAGAGCTCATCTCTTTCTGCTTTTTCTGCTTTAGCTGGAAAAGGCAAGGTGTCCCACAGAAGCGAGCTGCCCAAGCATTTTTCATTATTCAGTAAAAAAAGTCACTAAAATGTATGTCTCTGTAATAGATTCCTAATAATGAATGTTTAAGAAATATGAGACAAATCATATGTGGCAATACCTAACACTGCCAGTTAACTGCAGAAAGAAATGGAGATGTCTGTCATTAACTGGAGATCTGAAATTAGGTGGGATGTGCTCTCTTTAGAAACCAGAATGGTCCAACCTGTAACTAGCACCAGTATAACTGCATTTCTGCCACTTAATGTGGATTGACAAGAACACTAGGGTATACTTTGCTGACTGTTTTGTCAGGTTGTGGCTATAAAGGCATTAAGCCAAATCTAGTGGGAAGAAATACCATAGTGGATGTTTTACCACTAAGTAAATATTCCAGTTGAATTAAATGAAATCATGCTAGCAGGTAAAACAACTCTTCGGTAATTCTAAATTGTGGTAGATAAAGCAGATTTTTAACAAAATCTTGATCATTTTGGTGCTGATAATGTCTCTGTTTCTCCCTCTACCAAGATCGCTTTAATCAAAAGTCCAGAAAGGAAGAAGAGACTACAGTCAGTGATGTACTTTTTACATATTTTTTTATTATATTCTATTTTTAAGGGTTGTATGTATTTTCCTATGGATTCGCTAAATGACCTAGGCATAAAAGATTAATTGTGTCTTACACACATGGCAATCATATGAAATGAACAGTAATAGCTGTGTCCACTCTTCTTATGATGCCTTTGCATTTAGATGCTTTATCACACTCCTGAAATGAAAATATTTATTTCTTCCACAGAGAAGAGATCAGAATTATGATTGTGTGCATATGTATGTTTTGTTTGCTTTGTGTGCTTATCTTCTGAGAAGTAAAGGTTCCAAACTTCTTTTTTTAAGAGACTTCAATTTTTTCCAATTTGTCTCAAATGTAAAATCTTCTGAATTTCCCTTTTTGTGACACAAAGGCACTTTGTTCTGCACTGCTATACATAGCAAATGCTGTTGCTCTGTGTTTCAGGAGGCCAGTTGTCTGTTGACAGAAGACACTTAGTTCTATCCTCTGGAACCCTAAGGATTTCCAGAGTTGCTCTGCATGACCAGGGACAGTATGAATGCCAAGCTGTTAATATTATTGGATCCCAACGAATTGTTGTGTACCTGACCGTACAGCCTAGAGGTATGTTCCCCATAAGCAGCTGCTGGAAAAAAAACAATTGCAGAAGATGTAAGCTTACACTAAAATACACGGTACTGTGTTTGATTTCTGGTTTCTTTTTTCCTAAAACATAAGATTGAGAGTGAATTATTTTTGGCACAAAAGGTTAATATGAAGTAGTTCATCTTTATTTAGAATTAAAAAGTTTTTGAAACAGTGCTTGAATAGTGCTGGGTTTTTGTTCTTCTGCATTTTACAATAATCCAAGTTGCTGGTTTTGAATTATAAGGTGTTTTATTATTAATTTTTAGAAATTGAGCATGTAGGACAGAGTCCCATGACAGACTTTGTTGAAAGTCAGTTGACAACTATGGAAGATTACAACTTAACATGGCCTTTTTGATAAAAGCTTGTTAGAATGAGGCTGTATCTTGTTTAAAAAACCTGGACCTTGAGGGTATTGTACTAACTACTTTTAGATTCCAGGTGGTTTTTACTAAATAACATTCATGTATTCTTAGTATTTTTACTGAGCATCATTCTTTTAGAACAGCCTGTCTCATGTGAAGGAGGTTTATCTGATTTATTCTTTTGTAAAGAATGGAGGTTTCTTTTGAGGATGACAATATTCCTATGCGTGGGAAAATATTTTGTTTTGTGAAAAGACCATTTCCTTATAAGACTCTCTGCTATTAAATAAACAGAAACAGTGTTATTAACATAATGTTTGGAAACAGAACACTATCGTACATAGGAAAATGACCTTCACGATACAAAGCCATTCCTCGTACTTAAAATAAGCTGACACAGGAAAAAAACCACCCCACACCATTTCCCTTATGCTTTTCTTCAAGTACGTTCTAAGCAAGCTACTTCTAGGATTAATTAGAATCACACTAGTATTTATAATTTAGTTATGTACTTTTGTGTTTAACCAAGCTTAAGGAGATTAAATGTTTAATTCAAAGCATTTCTTGATAGTTACCTAATTTTAAACATTTTTAGTAAAAGGGGCTCAAATATATTCCTGAGCGTAGATGTTTGTCAAAAAAAAAAAACCATTGATTTTTTTTTTCTTAACTAACAGTAGTACTGGGAGATTGATTTGTCAAAACTGAGGGGGTTTTTTATATATAAAATTGTCTAAAATTCCATAAAACAGAATTCAGTTTTAAAAAGTTTTACAGCCTTCCAGCTGTGTTAAGCTTCACTAAAGTTGTATAAAGTTTAAAAAATTATTTTTGTGTAGCTCAGGTTGCAAAATCCAGTCACCAATAGATAGTTAATATAAGCTGCATACGCAGCCTGAAATTGCAGCTCTCCATACATTCATTGCAATGCTATTTTCGATTGTGCAAGAAGAGAAAACTTTTTCTTCTGGGCTTCTGACAAAAGGACTGTTCATCTGAGGAATGTCTAGTCAGTGGTCACTGTGGCTAAATCTGTATTAATGAATATGGATTAATGGTCCAGGTCTGTTTGCTGGTACAACACAGCTCACAGCCACAGAGCCAGACTCTTACCTCCCGTGCTGGATGCCTGTCTCTGAATGCCTTGTTTTGAAATGGTTTCTTGATAGCCATTTGCATACAAACAGCTTAACACCAGGGTCAGATTTGACTCATGGTATAAGCGTATGCTACGTGCCCAAATACTTCTCGGTCACAGCACAGCCCCCTCCCATTCCCCCCGAAATATTGATATGCTACAGCAGAAATACAATTCTTCATCTTGTATGTGCTTCTCATGATAATATCCGAGTGCTGAATGGCAGTCTGGATTTGAAGAAAATAAGGATTAGAAAATGGAATAATTTTTTTCACATTGGATCTAGGTAACTGTTTACCTTGTGTCCTTGAAATTGAAGGTGATTTTTTTTGTTTTAGGACCTAGGGCACATTGGTGGCAGAGGGGTAGGAGCTCTGTGGAGGTTTAGCATCTCAGTAAGTTGAGCTGGGTGAATTCCAGTTGAATAAGTTATGGAAAGCTTGGCTTTCATCTAAGAAATCCCTGTTGTTGCTATTTAAAATGTTAAAACTTAAAAAAAAAAAATGACAGAAGTTGATGGGGTGTTCATTCTGGTGCATTTGTTCAGATTTAGCTATGCACAGAAATTTTTTTTAGAGCTTTAAATTTATGGAACTTAAGTGCTTTTGGGAACTGCTAGTGTGTGTTGTTAGAAGTTAATAGTACTTAAAAATCAGCCTGAAACACACAACAGGAATAAGGAATTTCATTCTAACACAAACTTACAAGGAAACAAAATCTTGCAGAGTAGGGTTATAGATTAAGAAATTTTGGGTAACTAAAGAAGAAAAAACAGTGCTGACCTCTCTTTAGTTTGTCTTTTGCACAAGTTGTATTCATTCCTTGTTTCTGTTTTATAGTGACTCCTGTATTTGCTAGTGTTCCCAGTGACATGACAGTGGAGGTTGGCACAAACGTGCAGATTCCCTGTAGCGCTCAAGGAGAGCCAGAGCCAGTAATTACGTGGAACAAGGTACTAGATATCGGTTCAGTTGCAAAAAGGCACTGCAAAAAGGCAGTGGCTTTCCATCTCTTCACATTTAGCTATTTAAAGCGCACGTTTTATTGCTTGGTCTGGTGTCTGAAAGCATTACCTGAAGTTTGATCAGCAAATATTCTTTAATACAGAACAAGTATATTGTTACCGAACCTGAATAATATATATATATAGTTATTCAACGCATTACAGAGACCAGCTAAAATTCATAATACAGGCCTTAAAAAGCCTATTATTTTAGTGACAGTTCTGTGGGCATATCCTGTTAATACTTGCACTTCCAATGATATTATAGATACCAAGCAATAAAAAATACTGTATTCCTAAGCCCTTTGTCACTGTTAGGCTGACACTTCAACCAGGACATGTTTCAGTTCCAACTCTTTAGTAACTTTTCTATGGCTTTGATTTCCATTGGTGCTATTTATTTTATTTTTTTTTATATCAAACTATTTTATTTATTAGTTAGAGTTATTAGGAGAGATAGCAGTGAATTAATGGGTCGTTAACATTCATCTTCAATGTTCTGGAATACCTTCTTCTATTAAATTAGTGAGCATTAGAAAATGTACATTAATGTATCTTATATAGCTTCTAAATGTGTAGCACTTGAAGAATTGATACATTTAAAGCTTTTGAGATGTTTTTTAGTTGGTTAGTTTTGAGTAAAGTCAAATATATATGTTCTCAAGAGGTGCTATCTTATTTTTGGGTCTTAAATTTTATGTGATGAGGACCTGTAACTGTAAAAATGCTTTGATTTATAATTATGACTACTTTTAAAAGTAAGTAAATACACTGGACAATTTAGAAGTACATGCCAGTTCTCCTGTCAACGGTGTGTCAGTTTTTTAAATAAGTTTATCTACTTGACTATTGTCGTGGCATACAAAATAGAAATATAAAATATAATGTAAAAATAAAAGAGAAAAAGAAGACAAAAAAAATCAAGTTTGAAACCAAAGAGTATTTAGAATAACTAAACATTGTGCTTTGCTGCAGGATGGAGTACAGGTAACTGAGAGTGGAAAATTTCATGTTAGTCCAGAGGGATTTCTTACCATTCGTGATGTTGGAACAGCTGATGAAGGTCGATATGAATGTGTCGCCCGGAATACCATAGGATACTCCTCTGTTAGTATGGTGCTTAGTGTTAATGGTAAGGTGTATGAACCAGAGGTATGAGTTAGATTTTCAGTTTTATTCTAATTACTTGATTTGTAAGAGGCAAAAAAGTTAATAAAATGTTAACTTCTTTCTTTTATTCATATTTTCCTTTTTCTCCCATAATCTCTTTTTTATTATTATTTTTTAATTCAGGCAGCTATCTGCACAGATGTGAGTGAGATGAGAATGTCAGCCAAAATGTCTCTAGGAGTTAAGCTTCAAAACAAACAGTGATGTGGGCTCCATTTAGTCACACTACTTTCCTCTTGAGATATTATTTAGACCTATTAGAATTTGCGAGTTGAATACACAGTCTACTCTTTAGTGATAACTTGACAAAAAGTTCCATAGCATTTTTAAATGGGCACTTACAGCACTTGGTTAAAAATTAGGCTGCAGCCATTGTGAAAGTCATAATGATCTATAAGAAGCTCAAGGAGAAAACAAAAAGGAAAGGGGAATATTGTAGCTTATTCTAATTACTCAAAAAAAATAATAGGATGTAATGGTTATCAATTATTAATATATAATAATTGGTAATATAGCAAGTCTAAGGAAATAACTTTGTTATGCAGATTGACCCTAATGCTCTTCTGACTAATTGAGTAAAGCTGCTGACTTTTCAGACTCATTTTGATGGAAAATACTAAAGAAACTGATATTTATTTTTTTTTGTGCCTTTCAGTATAAAATATGACACAATGTTATTGTATCATTGAAAAATGAGCATTGAGCTGTGACTTCTTCAGCATTTTGGATATTGTTTCCCAGTGATATGTTTAATGTTCTTTTTTCGTGTACTAAATTCATACATAGATATCAGCGATTTTTTCTAATGCAATGATTACCATGACACCAATCACATGATTTCAATAAAGCTATAACATTCCTTGGCTGAAGTTGGTTTTAGCAGACTATCCGTTTATCCCCTCCTCTATCAAAAATAATATTTCTTCAATCTGTAAAGATGATTTCTGAGAGAAAAATTGGAGGACTAGAGTCCCATTTCCATTGAATGGGAATCATTCAACGATAAGGTTTCATCCACGTACATGAAGTCTGTAAATGAAAGAAAATCCATAAAAAATCAGTTATCTTGGTTATTCTGGAGATCGGTATGAAAAACTTTGTTTTGTTTAAAAAAAACCAAACCAAACCAAAGGAGTAGCCAATTCTCAAATCAATAAGAGCTCTCAAATATGAAACCGTGAATCGATCTGTATCCCAAAAGGAAACCAGTTTCATTCACTTAGCGCAGGTGTTGAATGTTTATTCTCATCTGCTGAAATTAGCAAACTACAAAATTTAGTGC
This sequence comes from Nycticryphes semicollaris, assembly GCA_013400055.1. Taxonomy (NCBI): domain Eukaryota; kingdom Metazoa; phylum Chordata; class Aves; order Charadriiformes; family Rostratulidae; genus Nycticryphes; species Nycticryphes semicollaris. The sequence continues at coordinate 102,798 of VXBJ01005509.1, read as the reverse complement.
GAGTCAATCTGCAATATTTAGTTGTAATGTGGTTATTTTTCTCGTGAACTGTAGCATTAATGAACATAAAATTAGTGAAATTACCCTTGATTAATCTGCATTCACTCTGAAACTGTAAATGATGTTTCTCCTTAAAACTAGTGAAGTATCAGATGCTGTTTCTCTATGGTTGCTATACAAATGAAGCTGTCAGAGAATAAAGCAGACAGATTTCACAGAATCACAGAATGATATGTGGTTGGAAGGGATCTCTGGAGATCATTTAGTCCAACCCCCCTGCCAAAGCAGGTCCTTCTACAGCAGGTTGCACAGGAACTTGTCCAGGTGGATTTTGAATGTCTCCAGAGACGGAGACTCCACCACCTCTCTGGTGATGTCTTTCAGGTACTGGTTACTTGCTATCTATTAATAATGGCATAGCCAGAAATGTCTAAAAACTTGCGTGTCAACATTTCTTTTAAACAAAGCTAATGTTTTATGATTGTTCCTATTGCATAAAAATATTTTCTTAATATTGAGACAAAATAAAGGCAAATGTGTAGAAGCTGGGACACACACAAGTTTTGCTGGCCATGTTTGATATTTTAAACTTCCTCTTTTGCCATTTTCTTCTGTCCTTTTCTGTTGTTTTGTAAAAGCTTTGGTTTTAGTGTAAGTCAGGATGTGTGTGGATTACATTTTTGTTGCTTAAAAAAAGACCCAACTTTCTTTTTCTATACCCACCCCCCAAAAAATAACCCAAAAAACCCAACAAAAAATGGTCTCGTGTGAAAGGCTTGCAGAGAGCTTTAGCTTTTCAAATTTGTCAGTCTAAAAAGAGAACTATTAGCAGCAAATACACTAAAAAAAAAAAAAAAGTAAATGGAGTATAGTTAACATCTGACCAAGGTTTATGATTAGCCAGCACATTTTTCCAATCTGCAGTGTTAAGATGGTTCATGGCACATAGGCACTCTCTGAAACAACTAAAATAAGGGAAGCAAACCTGTAAATGATATTTCTCCTTAAAATAAGTAGCTTATCTGATAATATTTCTGGATGGTTACTATGAAAACGGGGGGACAGTTGGTAATTGGATTGGATGAGGGACTGTTGCCATCAGGGACTGTGGAAAGGGTCACCCTGATTTGGATACTGGGGGTATGTTGTCAGCAGCCCATGGCAGCTGGCCTCAGGGCAGAGAGAGGGGTACTCTTCAGCTACAGCTATGGAGTGCCAGGGACCGTTTTATTTGACAGTATACATGGTTAAGTTTGATTATCCAGGTCTAGACTCTAAAACTCATACAGACTCAGCCTAAGCTGCCAGTTATGAAGGAATAATGAAATATTGCCTAGAAAAGAAAAAAAAAAAAAAAAAGAAATGAAAAGCTTGCAAACAACGGGTTTTATGTCAGCTGATTTTGTACATCTGCTGATTTTATTCCAGTCTATTTGCTTTGGACTTTTTCCCTACTTTACCCTTCTTCCTGTGTGACTTTTCCAATCTAAACACACTCTGGAAATTGTTAGCTGTTGCCCCTGGATCTGGTAGTTCTTGGTTTAGACTAAAAGGAAGGTTTTTAGCCTTAGATACTTTGTAGAAACATCCAGCTGCAACTGAGTACTGCATGAAAGGTAGATGAATGGGCCTGTGCATTAATGAGTTTCCAGTGTTGTGCAGAGTCGCTAAATAGGTTTAAGTATGTGATTTTTAACATAGTATTAAAAAGCTAGATAATTTTAAAGTAGAAAACAAAGTAGTGATCAAAAGAAGTAAAATAATTGTTGCCCTTTAAAATGAATGTGTTTTGCTTACTAGACTAAGCTTGAGAGAGGAGCAATGCTAATTTACTCTAGCTCTTTGGGAATATATAAAATTCTGTGGGGGTTTTTTGGGGGGGGTTTATTTTTTATGATATCTTTTTCAGTTTAGGAGGTGCATAAATTCTAAAAGGCAAACTTAATTTTTTCTGTATTTTCACTTTTACCCCATTCCTGTAAACCCTGTGAATTCGTACAATTGAATTAATTACTAATTCAGTGTTAATTGAAATAAAAAGGAACGCTTGCATTGATTTCAGTGGATATTAGTCAATGTTTTGATGTCAACACCTGAAAGTTGATAGTACACCACACCAGAAGAAAACCCCTGAATAATTCTTTTTTTTTTTTTTTTGGTCGTTTTTTACTTGAAATTGTAGGACTAATTAGTGGACAGTTAAATGCTGTGTGCATTTATCTTCACATGATTTTTTTTTTTTTTTAAGAATTCTAAGCAAGCTGACTTTTATACTTACATTAGCTTCTGTTTTAAATGAATTTTGCTCTACTGTAGAATGCTTTCATAAAATTCCAAAATGGTTAAGGGTTTTATATTTGGACGAGCTAATGCTTAAAGAACAGGAGTTTACTTTGTACAACTGAAATGATGTCGTGTCTAGACTCAGTTTTATAGAAGTATCTTGTGGGTGGCCATTTTTGCAATAACATGTGAATTCCTCTTTCTGTAGTTCCTAATGTCAGCCGAAATGGAGATCCTTTTGTACAAACATCAATTGTGGAAGCAATTGCAACTGTTGACAGAGCAATAAATTCAACACGTACACATCTGTTTGACAGGTATCCCCTTCTTTTTTTTTTTTTTTTAATATATTGAGAAGTCAAAATTAATTTTGTGTGTACTAGTACTAAGCAAGAATCCATTGTCTTATTTAAATGACATCCTTAATACCTGGTTAGTTCTGGGAATACTGACAGTTTAGCATATAAGGATTCCTGTTGTTTAAACACTTGTGTTGAGATCTCTATTTGCGGCAGCAGTTATTATGTTGAGACAAAGTGTATTAAAAGGCTACTTAATATTTAATTGCTACAAAATATTTAATTTTTTATTATTTTATTAATCTTTTTTGTTTGCCTTCCATATGAGATGAGTAACCAAGGTATGTATTAATCATGTTGCTGAACATTTACATGATTTATGTTGTATTGTTATTTTATAACTCCTGTGTGTAACGCTTACTATTGTTTTTCAAATTTTCTATCAGTCGTCCTCGTTCTCCAAATGATTTGCTAGCCTTATTTCGATACCCAAGGGATCCATACACTGTTGAGCAAGCAAGAGCTGGGGAAATATTTGAAAGGACATTACAGCTTATTCAAGATCATGTACAAGATGGTCTAATGGTTGACCTGAATGGAACAAGTCAGTACCCTTTCCTTATTATTCTGTGTTGAAGTGTATTTGCCTTCTTAAGTCATTATATACTTCAAGAAACATTTATTTTCTGAGTCTGGGTCCCAACTGCAGAACTGTTACACTGAAATCAGTGGAGTATGTCACCCTAAAAAACTTTTCCCAATATGTGTTTGTCCAGTTCAGGCCTTGGTTTGCACATTGATACATTGTGGTGTAAATCCCTTAGAGTTCTCTGAGTGTTTTATTTTTTCTCGCATTGACATATTAGGGAAAAATTAATGTTCAGATTCTTCTGTTGGTCAAATGTGGTGTAATGGCAGTGCATAATGTGTTCTGTTTGTTAATTTCCTGTGTTAATTGATTAGGACTATTGTTTCATAGCAGTACAAACTTTTCTGTTATGTATTAAAAACAATCAGTATTTTGTTCATGTTTCTTTAAGTATAGCCATTGAGTTTCAGTGTGCCTTGGCAAGGAGAAAAGATGATATAACAAGAAGGATTTGTATACTTTACAAACCAAGGTTTCTGCATGTACCACAATAGTATTGAAAGAATTATTTGCTACTCATTCTTTAAGTGTGTATCAAACTAAGCTAATTATTTCCTTAACACTGATCTGATGTAATGAGAAATACAGGTTTTGCTGTTTTTTATAAAAAGCAGAAAAATGTGAGGTTTAGTTATTGGAGTCCAAGTTCAAATTCATGAAGTCCAGCTGGAGAATGTGTAACTAATGGGTGTAGATGTGTGTGGATAGGCTTTGAGACACCAGACTGAGGCATTTGGAAATAATGATAGTTTTAGGAGAGCTTTTGAGACTTGAGACATAGCCAAAAGCTACACTGAAAATCTAGAGGAAATATTTTTACTTATTATGTTCTTTTTGATATTTATAATTGAGTATTTATTGTAACTTCCGAAAAATTTAACTCTGATCGTGAACTAGGCATGTATTTATAAGACCAAAGACTGCAAGCTTTGTGGAGTACTGTAACATTTGCTAGTAAAAGAAGCTTGTTACTCATTATTAGAGCTGAGCAAATAATTTGTGATTAATATTTTACCACAAAAACTTACTCAAAATTCTTTGAAGACTTGTGTTTTATAAGAGTAACTTGATTTAATGTTGTTCTCTGACTAGACGCATATGTAAGCATATCGGATATAATACTAGGAGTATAAGAAATCTGATGGGTAAGAATTGCTTGACTACTTTTCACTAGGATTTGTAATGGTGAAGTTCAGTTGCCTAAAGTTTACCAATAAATGGCATTGAAGCATACAAATGCAAATTAATGAACACAAACTTGGGCAACTTTGTGATACTAGAAATTCTGCTCACAAATAGAACTTGCTTCTCAGCCCCGCAAAATCCATAGAAACCTGGCTTTTAGGAAAACTTGAGTAGTAAACTAAAACTGTTTTCATTTAAATAGCCTAATGCTCAGATTTTAATACTCATATTTGTCCTTATTTGGCTTTATTTCAAAAAGCAGAGCCCAATGAAAGGTGTTATTTAGCACTTTTGCATTGGGAACACTTGAGAAACCTGACAGTTTCACATTCAGAGCTTTTTTTCATGTAAAATGTTGGAATATCTCAAGGAAAGACTGTGGAGCCAAATTCACCTCTACAGTGCCAGACTGTATAATAAGGGGAATGGCCACAAATTGATTCTTGGAAGGTTCAGATTGGAAGTTAGGAAACAGGTTCTCAGCAGGAGGCCAGTGCAGCACTGGAACAACTTATCCAGAAGGGCTCAGTCTTTGGAGGTTTTCAAACCCACTAGACAGGGATCTAGTGCTGGAGACAGCCTTGCTTCAAGCAGGAGCTTGGTGCAGGTAAGATATCCCTTCTAATCAGTATTTTTATGACTCTATGAAATATCTTCCTTGCAGTTTAAAAAAAAAATAATATAGCTACTATTATGTGAATTGAGCTAACCACCTTCTAAACTCTGGGAATTCTTAGCACCTAGCCTTTTAGAAAGCAGAGCCAGAGTTAGTGTCTGCAATGTAAGGGGTAATTAAAGGTATGAGACTGACGTTTATAGCAGCCTCCACTCTGCTAAGAAAGCCATTGAATCGAATTCATATATGAGACACTGAGTCCAATTTGAACTTCTAAATAGAGAATCTGAGCCCTTTATTTGGAATTGGTAATGAAGGTCATTCTATCCAAAACTTGAAGTCAAGTTTAGCTCACAACTTGATTTCAGAATTTTGAAAGGAGTGTTATTATAAAGAAGTTATGTTTTCTGGGTGTAGTTTTAGAATTAAAGTGCCCTAGTAGCCTGATATTATAATGAGTTATCAATAATATCCTCAAAGAGTGTATTTTGCTGCAGTACCTAGTGGCACTTAATGGTTTTGCTCTGTGGTTTGTTTTTCTTTTTCCTAGTCTGGAGTATTCTATAAAGTAATTAATTTATGTATGTCTACAAAACCAGGTTAGTTTTGTGTAATGGAAGCACTTGGTCTCTGCCTTGCTTTGACTTGCAAACCACTCGAGGTTCACGTAGCCTGAGGCTGAGAAAATATAGAACCTCTCACTGAGCACAGGTCCTGTCCCAGCTGAGCAGCTATGAGCAATCCAGCCCCTTTCAAGGCAAGACAAACGGGTTTTAGGTGGTTTGTTTGAAATTGCCCTGCACTTTGGAAATTGGCAGAGAGCAGCAGTGTGTGTAGCACGCATTTATGTGTTGAATGTAGAGGAAGGTCAGTGTCTTTGCAGGCACAATGAGACTAAAGGGAACATTTCCTCCCTGTGTGCAATCACCCTACACCGACTTCTTACAAAACTGCATTCAGTTCATATTCTTGAGTGTTTACCATCATGGTGGGAACCCCTTGTGCCTGTAGGAACACATACCACTCTACACTCACTCATTTCCTTTTTTCCTTCTGCCTTTATTCTGCTGATTTGGTTTTATTCCTGACTGCAAGCTTTCCACATGAAGAACCCTGGTGGTGTATGATGGTTCCTAGTTGGCTAAAAGTACATCTACGCTGCATTCTACCTCCTGGGCTCTCTCCTGGATTCTGGAACCTCACTCATCCACACTGTATATCCGTTGATCAGTCAAGGTGTGTCTATGCTTTGGTTCAGCACAGTCCATTTGTCCAGTTGTCCCCACTAACTGGGCTTCAGTGTGAGTTATGCTATCGTCTTGAACAGTGTAGACTCTTTTCAAATTATGTGAAAATGTGGTCCAGGATCATATTCAATCCAGGAGGGCAAAGTAAAGCCTTTCTGAAGTAAACCTGCTGCTATTGCACTATGAATTACAGTAGGGAAGTCTTTCTCAGCATCAAAATTTTCACTCTGCAGACACATTTCTGTTAGCCTGCACAAGTTGATAATGTAGATACAGTCCAAATTAATTACTTTTTTCCCCAAAATGAAGCCCAAATGTTTCTAAGAAAAAAATCACTTTTAGAATGACTCCCAATTTCAAGCATGGACAGGGTGCAGCCTGACTGTTCTGCTCTTTGCAATCACCCAGCAGTGTACAAGGAGGTCTTTTGGTCTTCAGTCCTTCCACATGCCATCATACCACAGCAGAGATCACGCAACACATCACCTTAGTTTGAAGTTATAAAAACATAATTCTAATTAATTGGAGTATATCTTTTGTGTATGTTATTTTTCTATGAACTGGGAAAACAATACAGGTAAGCGATAGGTTTGTTGTGGTCCCAGGGGTGAATGGTGTGGCTTGAAGAGGAAACTTGTGCCAAGTGTTGCACAAACACTAGTTAGCTTTAGAAGCTAGTTCTGGGTAACATGAATGCGACTTATTCCACACCACTTGTCCTAGTGATCACTCCTATGTTTAGCTATATTGCCTGTGGTTATTTTCTTTTGTGGTTTTCGTTGATTTATTTTTTCTTTAAATTCTGCAACTCTTGCAATAATAAAGCAAAACAAAATAGTACAGTTCAGTGAATTATCAAGTGTCAAAAGATTAAAGTCTTGAGATCCATGTAAATGTTACTGAGAGATTTTAAATCCTTGGGGATTTAACATGGGGATTTGACATGGGGAAAAACTTCGCATTTTTCTCAAGATGAGACTTTTATTTCAGAAAATATCTGTGCTTTCTTAAGTGACTAAATAGGAATGAGCTTCTTTTGTAAACATTTTGTGAAAGTTGTCCTTGAATTGGCATTCTACAAAGTTCCCTCCTGACATAATAGTGGCTGTTGCTTAAATGATCGGATGTTGTAATATACATATGTGATTATTATTGCTCTTTTTAAACAATGAGGGTATTTAATCTGGTAGGAAATACAATATGATAAAATATTATTTCAAATAAATTCATGGTCTGTAGGGACCGTAAGTCTACGAAGTCTTTGATTTTTCTCTCTCTGTCTTCTGGTTTCAGGTTATCACTACAATGACCTTGTATCCCCACAGTACTTGAATCTGATAGCTAATCTCTCAGGCTGCACAGCTCATCGACGAGTGAACAATTGCTCAGATATGTGCTTCCACCAGAAGTACAGGACACACGATGGAACATGCAACAACCTTCAGCATCCCATGTGGGGTGCTTCTCTGACAGCCTTTGAACGTCTGTTAAAGTCAGTCTATGAAAATGGATTTAATTTGCCTCGGGGAATTGAACCCAGGAGGCTCTCAAATGGCTATGCACTCCCAATGCCTCGCTTGGTTTCAACTACTCTGATCGGAACAGAAACAATAACTCCCGATGACCAATACACTCACATGCTCATGCAGTGGGGTCAGTTCCTTGACCATGACCTCGACCTCACTGTGGCTGCCCTAAGTGAGGCCAGGTTTTCAGATGGTCAGCATTGCAGTTCAGTTTGTACAAATGATCCTCCATGCTTTTCCATCATGATACCACCAAATGATCCCAGAGTTCGAAACGGGGCACGCTGTATGTTTTTCGTACGCTCCAGTCCGGTTTGTGGAAGTGGCATGACATCTCTCCTGATGAATTCTGTGTACCCACGAGAACAGATCAACCAGCTGACTTCATACATTGATGCGTCCAATGTATATGGCAGTTCAGACCATGAAGCACTAGAAATCAGAGACTTGGCAAGTCAAAGGGGTCTTTTGAGACAGGGCATCGTACAGAGATCTGGCAAGCCCCTTCTTCCATTTGCTACTGGCCCACCAACAGAATGTATGAGAGATGAAAATGAGAGCCCAATTCCCTGCTTTTTAGCTGGTGATCAGCGTTCTAACGAACAGCTGGGTCTTACCAGCATCCACACGTTGTGGTTTAGAGAACACAACAGAATTGCCACAGAGCTACTGCAACTCAATCCACACTGGGATGGTGACACAATATATCACGAAACACGCAAAATTGTTGGTGCAGAAATGCAACACATAACATTTAGCCACTGGCTACCTAAGATCTTTGGAGAGGTAGGCATGAAGATGCTTGGCGAATATAAGGGTTATGATCCCAGTGTTAATTCTGGCATAACTAATGAGTTTGCAACTGCCGCTTTTAGGTTTGGTCATACACTCATTAATCTTTTTCTGTATCGACTGGATGAGAACTTTGAACCTATTCCACAAGGCCATCTACCTCTTCATAAGGCATTCTTCTCTCCATTTCGGATTGTAAATGAAGGAGGCATTGATCCACTTCTAAGGGGATTGTTTGGTGTTGCTGGTAAGATGCGTGTCCCATCACAATTACTCAATACAGAATTAACAGAAAGACTCTTCTCCATGGCACGTACTGTCGCTTTAGATCTGGCAGCTATGAATATTCAGAGAGGCAGAGATCATGGAATTCCTCCCTACCATGATTTTAGAGTTTACTGTAATCTTTCTTCAGCTCAGACTTTTGAAGATCTGAAAAATGAAATTAAGAATCCTGAAATCAGGGAGAAACTTAGCAGGTGAGCCTGAGGTGAAGAAAAACAATCAATTATCTAAATGTGCATGCAAAATTAGTAGCTAAATGTTTTATCTAGAAGAAAATATTTGTTAAGAAAGGGGTAAAGGGATTTTTTAAGAAACTTCTATATGTATCAGGAAACAGATGTGGAAAATTCTTACGTGCAGATAGCTTCTCTACTTCCACGTCTGTGAACAATAGGAAGTTAATATATACTGTATGTGTTCATTAAAGTATTAATTTAAAATATTTGGGTTTATAAATGCTGTTAAATATGAATGTTATTTCAGTGTAAGGTCATATTTAATGTCAGTCTCATGCAAGTATTACATGTTCAGCTCCTACCGTAAAACAGTCAGGAATATCATTCACTGTATTTTCTTGTGGACATCCTTCAGTCCTGGTTATCTGCTCTTCTTCAGAACATCAGTGTTTGAAAATAAGCCTTGATCTACCTGCCACCCCTAGTTTATCTACACAAAATCAAAAAATTATCTTAAGCTACAGTAAAAGAAAAAGTGTACAGAGGGGTAAGAAAAAGAAATGGTTTTAAGAGATCAGAAGAAAGTGACTAGGAAAGAAGAAATTGTGGGTTAGACTTGCAGAGCCTCATGATGTTATTCTCAGTTACAGAATCACAGAATCACAGAATCTTAGTGGTTGGAAGGGACCTTTGAGATCATCGAGTCCAACCACATGGAAAAAAAAAAAAAAAAAAAAAA